>WBNH01011266.1:0-415463 GCA_013401255.1 Urocolius indicus | reverse complement strand
AGAAAGGAGTATGGCAAGCAAAGAAAATTATCTGTACATTCAAAAATCCATAAATGGAAATGAGTGAAAAGATCATAAACAAACAAAATGACAAAAAAAAAACCACCCCACACCAGAAAATCTCCAAATTCAAGCTATATAGGCAGCTATTACAAAGGTCAGCAGAGCTCTTTCCTTTCCCAGTTTCTCCTATTCCAGAGCCATTTCACAAGCATTTGGTTTCACTGCTCCCACCCCCTGGAAGGCTCCCAAATGCCTTTATATTTCAAAGTCTCTAGGGCTAGCAGATGGGTTTGCTTCACCTGTAGATGTTGGCTAGCACTGCAAAACATAGACTTGCTATGAAATCATTACAGTGGGAAATACAGCACCATCTTCCAACCATGGCAAAAATCCCTTTACTGTAATGCCTAATTCACAGTCAAAGATATTTCTCTCTAAATATAATGTCTAAAAGACCATTTAAAAATAAAACCAGCCAATACAGAAGTGAAAAGAAAAGCCCAAGGTGTGTGCATCATGGGGAAAACGGCACACACTCACATACTAATGCCTGAGTGGCCTTTTCTTTAACAGAGATGGAAAAGCACCAGGAAATAGTCCATCCTGGACTTTTTATTTTCCTGTGTGCTGCATTTTAGGACACTACTTTTGGTTAGGGTTTTTCTTTTTTGTCAATTCTATGGAATATTAATAATTGGGTCAGAAAGTGGAATAAAAAGCACTGCCATGAAATTGATATCCATATCTCTAAATGCTTTTCTCTTCAGCTATTACGCACATGTTTGTGAACAGGAAGGTTTGATTTGCTTGCCTAGCTTACCAGGAGTTAATCAGCATACAAGACAGACCTGCTTGGTATATGAGACTCTGAAAAAAAGCTCTAACAAAGGAAAAAAAAAGGAAAGTTATTCTACTCTGCATATTTCCACTAAAAACTAGTGTACTAAATTAGATGAAAAGACCTAGTCTTGCACCCAGTCTCTGAGAGTGACCAAGGGGGGAGAACAAGAATTGGCAATGCACAGGGAAATGTTTTCCCTGCTGTGATCAACAGTTCAGTCTCTGTGATGAAAGTTTTGAACACAGATTTGCTTTTACTAGCCAATAATAAGCTTGTCATTTAAGAGTTTAACCACATTTTGAATCCATGTTTAATTTTAACTTCTAAAAACCCCACAGCCATGAGTTCCATAATCATTGAGTCTGTGAAAAGGAACTTCTTTCTCACCAGTAAGATCGCTGATTATGTCCTTGTTCACCAATCTTGAAAAGCAGTAAAGTAATAATTTCTGATGCTTTTCCTTTATATTGTTTATGATGTTACCCACTTCCATCCCCTTTAATTTATTCTCTAAGCCAAAGACATCTTATCTGTGTAATCTTTCTTCCTATTCTGGGCATTCTTGTTGCCTGTCTCTATCTTGGTAATTTCTTTCTTTCTTACACATGAACCTCCTCTCCAGGATCTCTGATAATACGTTGATTAGTACAAATCTTAGCTCAAAGCCTTGGAGTACCTCCCTTCAGTGGAAAAGCTGTACATGTATTCTTACTGTTTATTTCTCATCTTTTAACCACTTTTTAATGTACGAGAGGACCTTTCCTCTTTTGTTTTGACAGCTGAGTCTCATGAGAAATCCTGTCAGAAGTGTTGAATGGAAACCACTTGTATGAAATGTATCCTATCAGGAATTCAAATGTTCATTTCAGGGTCGGCAATCTATGGAAAGAATGATCTGATTTCTGGAGAAAGGGGAAAGAAATTGTGAATCATTTATAGAATGTTTTCAGACATTCTCTGTCAAAGTAGACGCTGTAGATGACATTAAAAATATCATAATTTCAGTAGCTTAGCCGATGTTTTAGTAAGATCTGCTGAATAATGAAACCAGTATTTTTCCTCTAAATTTTAGATAATCTCAGTTTCACTTTTTTTCTATTTTAATGGAAAGCTAAAATGAAAACAGAGATGACTTGAAATTAAATAGAACAAGCTGAATTTTCCTTTAATCACATTTGGATGGGGCTGAAGAAAAATGTCTGACCTCATAAGAGCCAATATTCAGCGCTGGAACCCCTTGGCAGCTCTTGTCTATCCTGGCTCAGAATGCAAGGCCTGCTCAAGGTACAAGCAAGACAGACTAAAAGAAGTGGCAGACTCTCTCCTTTGCTGTTGTCTGTTCCACTCTTTAGCAGCAGATCAGCCTGAACTGCTCTGGCAGATGCTGCATTGCCATCAAGCATGTACAGTTTCGGGTACAGGCCATGTTCCCTGCCAGCACTGGCAGTCACCTCTTGCAGCTTCATCCTGGCAGCAACAGATAAAAACCATCCTACTCTAGCAATCTCCTCAGCTTGGCACCTTTCCTTTCCAAAAGTCTAGGAAGCACTTCAAATACTGAGTGCTCTGATGTAGGACTGCTTCCTTTAAAACCCAGTAAGAACACAGCAAAGAGATGTAAAGTAGGTGAGAAGTGAGTACCCTTTTCAACTAGTCTCCTCTAGGCAGAACCATTCTGAAGACTTCTCCAGCCTGTCTCATAAAAGCCCTAAGCCTCCCCACTGATGTTATTTTCCTGCCTCACTTGCCATAACCTTAGGGACTGTGGCTGTCCTCCTAGCCCAGCAGAACTCTGCCACCCTCCCAAAATGAGTATTTCCCACTCTGCTGAGAAGCCGTAGAAAAGCAAAGAGTAAATGGAATTTTATGCTGCTGACACTTAGGAGGTCTCTGTCTGTTTGAAATATAAGTTATCATTGTAATTTGGAGAGCTAAGCAAAATGAGCAGAGAATCTGTACGAGCAGATTTTCACATTCTGTTTTCTTCTCATCATGGCATGGAGAAAAGTAATTTACCAAGGAAATGATCTCACAAAGACATAATGTAAGAATTAGTAATGTCTAAAATAAACTAAACTCTTTGCATGTTATATTTTCCTGTAATTTCATTAAAGGAATCATTTTTCATCTTCAATAACCCAAAATTAGCTTTTATTTTATTTTATAATCTTGTGTTACTTCCTGATGAATAATCACATGGAGATAAAATTCAGATTCATGCCTACCAGGCATTTAAGGTTATAAAATATCAGAGGCATATTGTTAATTCCCCAAGCCATACATTGCAAACCTAAGAATAACAGCATGAAGATTACACTTAGAAGACATCTGCAAATACTAAGGACAGTAAAGGTCACTAAATAAATGGAACACTTTCCTGTACCTCAAATAGAACAAAGTGTTTGAATTCCTGCTGTAAGTGCTAAACCCACTCTGCTTTAACTCTCTGCTTATGACAATTGTATACAGGAAGTTATCATTATAACAGAGAAGCTCCCTACAAGGTATATATGGAGCTAGACAACAATTTTAGAACAAAAGCTAAAACTAGAAATTTTAAAAGGCAAAAAAACCCTGTAAAAATAACCTAGAAACAGTTAATGTGAGAAAACTACCACTCCTTAACAAAATGAAGATAATCTTGGAGCAATTTATCAGAACATTGTTGAAATTTTTCTTTTCTTAGGTGTTCTGTGTTGGCTGGGAGCCATTTACTCCTGCATTGCTATTGAAGAGAACATTTGCCTCCTTGGTTTTCGACTCTAATATTTCATAGCACAAGCAGAGCTTTTGTTATGCATCAGCAGCTGCCAATATTTTAATGAAAGGCTCCAACAAAAATGGTTGTCCTTTGCTTTTGATTTATTTCAGCTGGCAGCTCTTCAGAGCTTCACTCCCTAGTTCAAACCCCGTCCACTGTAGCTTCCATACACAGTCCTCCAGGATCTGCCAGTATTCTCCCATTACAAACCGACTACCCACACTGTCAGAACGTCTCAGAAAAGTTCCCAGCTTCATTTAGTCTGCAAGACTTCTGTTTTCAGCACAGCAAATTCCCAATTCTACCCTCGTCTCTCATTACACTGGAAGCATTTTTACATCAGATTTTTACACCTGCTGAATCCAGGCATTTAGCAAACTCTGTAATTCTGTCTCGTCATCCTAAAGTCTGCATTTGTTTTTCAACAAGTAAGTCCTTTCTTTGCCTATTAGTTTATTTAAGGCTCTAAGTTTTGATTCTTCTTTTATTTCTTTTGAGTTCTTATATGAGCTTATCTTTAACTAACACTCCATCTTGGAGGCTGCAATAGGCACAGGCAAAATGTCAGGCACCTAGGTAAGCCTGTGCTTAACACACATAAATCTGCAGAAGTTAAATACATGTCTAAATGCTCTCTTGAACTCTTCCTGACAGAAAGATTTGCAGGCTTTTTGCACTGGACTCTGCTGATGTTTCTGTTTTATACTATTTGCAACAAGGGCACTTAACCAGCTTCCTTTGTGGTCTCATATTCCTAGGAACCTTCAGTAAATCAGTTGCAATTGGAGAAAAAAAACTCTTGTCAGATAATAAATATCAATTCATTTGTACAGTGAGAATAAAAACTTAGGCTGCTTGCAAAACATGAGTTAGATAAATAGTCAGAACCCTGTTAGTTATATTCCTATTCATGACACAGAATTTAAAAGCACAGAGTTGACCCAGATTAAAAAAAGTCCTGGAGAGATTATATTCTTTTACTCATTTCTGCTAGCTTTCATGATTTATCTTCCAGCGATGGTTCTGTGGAGATATAACACTGCTTGGCGTACTAAATAGTGTCACTTTCTTCTGATTCTGTCGAGTTTTAATGTCGACGAGCATAAGGAAATGTTAACCTCTCCTGTTCTCACTCTTTCAGTGTGATTTCTAATACATCTGACACAAACCCTTGCAAGTCCTTATTTCTCTGTAATTACATTAAAACGATGATGTGCCTTTATCTGGGGCTTCATCAGGATTTCATCTTGTAAAGAAAAAAGTCCTAGATCATTGAAGTACCTTGTTCTTAAGAAACCGTCTTCAAAGCCTTAACCTCAATGTTTCTAGAGATCTGTCAGCTTAGAAGTAACACCTGACACCATCAAATTATTGCCATTATCACACCCAGGGCAATCACTCCTCCCTCCCCTGCCATCCCTACGTTTTCAGAAAACAAAAGATAGGGTTTCTTTCAACTTTGAAAGTTGTTAGTCATGAGTGTGACTTAGATTTACTGAATTATTCTACTATAGTGTCCCAGAGAGACTTGGCAGAGATTGATTCCAGCCAGAGTGAGGATGACACATATCAAACTCCTTCACAGATGCTTATTCACCCATCAGATTACATAACACTGACCCTGGAATTGCTGAAAACTAAAAAGAGTGAAAAAAAGGGAGTTGGATGTGTTTTATCTGGGATGCCAGGTCATTAAAACTATTCCTGTAAGATATAACAGAATGGTATGATGAGACTTTCTACCTCAGGCTATGAACTTGTCATGTTACAAGTGAAGTTAGTGTGCTTAACTGCCTGAGCAATAAACAGACCCTCTTTCCCAGCACATAAAAAAAGCAATGCCCAACTTCTACTTAACTTTTTCTTCTTCGTTCTGTCTTCTAAAATTGCCTTGAGCACTGCTGGAGTGTTTGTTAAGGAATATTCACTGTAAGTAATTAGCCATTGTAATATAACACCATAACCTCAGGAAGCAGTGGTACACAGCTTATTTTTTGCAACCTGAAACAATGCTTATGACAGGAAAGAAGAAATGTAGTTGTTTCCTAAAAATTTCCCACAGCATGTCATTAAGTAAACTGGAAGGTGAGCAAACCCATTCCACAGGTCACTGCTGTAGAGCCAAGACACTTCTCTGATATAGTCTAGCACGCATTTGATTCTTCTCTAGAGCAGAAACCTACCTATTGCACAGGGGACAGGATGGAGGAAACACAGCAAGCATCCAGTTTTGACTCCATTATTACAAAGGTTGGTTCAGACTGAACTACTGAAAAGTGTTCTATAGTTATGCAAAAAATGCATTTAGGGTTTATTAAAAATCCTGCATTGGTAAAGGACATATTACACTGACTGACTTCCCTATGTCTCTTCACAGAATTAAAGGCAGCTGGGCCAACTTGATCTGGGCCAACCTGATGTCTTTGCAGTTGCTTCTACTTTCAGCCCTGTATTCTGGAAGTGTCATACCAGTCATTAGGTTTGTCTAGGGAAAACATACATTAAAGGCTAACATATGATCTTTGGTGTTCCTGTCTTCTGAGGAGTATGTTTTCCCTCCTGTGAATGGCTTCACATTGACCTAAACAAAAACATGGCCTGTCTTTAGTGTCCTGGTACCATCCACATATTCAACTCTATCCCTATTTTTCTTAGGACTATAGACTTTGGGTTTGCATAACCTGTATCTTCAGTCATTGCAACAAAATTGTGTTTACAAATGAGGAAGATAATCAGGTCCCTTTAAAAATCAGGTTTATGGGAACTAATCTAAACGTGAAGTTAACTCATTTTTAAAGCTGCAGCTTAAACTGTCATTAAAGCAAAAAAAAAAAAAAATTAAGGCCTTTAGAGACAAGGGAACATTAAAAGGAAGGAACTGAAACATCAGGTTACAGATAGAGATGTTTCCTGCCCAGCTAACAAGTAGTAGAGCTAACCACTTCATCTTCCATCCCATATAAAGAAGTAGTTGATGATACAATAAACTCAGCAAAAGTGAATCTCAATACTGCAAATGGATTTATGCCAAAGCACAACAAAAATCAAGCTCTGAGGTTGTATAAGCTCTTTACAAACAGGCAAGTTAAGACTGCAATATTACACAAGATCATTTAAAGCCTCTAAAACCCTTCAAAATTTCTCTCCCTCTTTCACTGGCACTTTAATAAGGCAATTCCCAATATTTGACTTGTGAAATAGTCTGGAATATAACAGTTGTATCAGCAGCCTGTAGCTAGGCTGTTCCTTATTGGTCCTCTGTGAACATTTTAAACACCCTTTGTAACACGATGAAAGCCATACCTATTTCAAGGCTTATTTGCACAGAGGGAGTAGTTAAAAGTTTTGATTATTGGGACTGCAGATGGTGGGGCTGATTCTGGGAGTAGCAGACTATTCTCCCAGTCCCCAGCATCTGGAGACCACTGGCTACAATGGCACCCATTTTATTTTTTTTTTCTGAACTAAATCTTTTTCATCTGATAACAAATCTGTGACTTGCATTGTTCATTTCAGTAATCCAGCTCAGTGTCACATCAGCTTTGTCCCCATCTTTAAATATATTCATGCCATCTGTCTCATGGTCTCCACTGGTAAAACAATTGCATCGTAGGTTATGTATAATCAATTCCCAGTTGTTCTGAACAGCTTGAGATGTCTCAGTGGCTTGTGGAAGAGACTGATAAATGATTTTTTATAGGAAGATGATCAGTTTAGGATTCCCTTTACTGACATCTCAGATGCCAAGAAGTTCAGATTTTAGCTTGATATCTTTGCACTTTTTCCCCATATGGTTTTGGTTCCTCTTGCAAAGAAATGTGTTTTTCTCCATATGTCTCTTATCTTGAGTTTTCAGTGTCATCTTTAGTTAGAAATTGAAAATCAGTTGGTTTGATTTACATCCGTATTTGTCATTGCTGCTATTGTCTTTCAGACAATCATACTCAGATGTTAATAGAAAATTAAAATTGTTTTATATCAGGTCATAGATACGAAATATGCAATTAAAGCATCTCCACTAAGAAATAACAGAGTGTATGACATACTCCTGTGCACAATGCTTCAGCAGCACACCCAGTCAGCACTGTCCTTGTGAGAGAGCATTGTGAATCCCTGTCACTGAGACCTACCACAGCAAAAACCTACATCAAATCTGTGGTTGCAGATGTGACACAGTTCACATTCTGCTCTTGTAATCATAAAGAAATTGTCAATGATGATGCATCATCCAAATGGAGAATGTAGGTGGTCCTTACTGAAAGCTGTCTATCAAGAGCAATTGAGTCCCCTTAGATCCATGGGAACAAAACACAGGGAGTGCAAAGCTGTGGTCTCTGGCAGGACAGAGCTGCTCCCTTCTGGATATGAAAGGCTAATCATATGCAATGAGAAAAACAGAGATGTGGAAAAGCACAGGCCTGAACAGGCAGGCTGGGACTTGCTACATAGATTTGTAAGGAAAATCACTCACACCTCAATTCTATTTCTGAAAGTACATCACATTCCTAATTATTTTTTGAGGCTTGAAAAACACCCAGCTTCCTTATGAGGTAACTCCATGCTCACCTGTGGGTTCTAGTGACAGCAGGTAGGTCTTTGCCTTGAAGCCTCTGGAAAGAGCTGGGTTTTGTCTTTTTCATTAAATGAAAGGAGCCTGAACAAATGTATAACTTCATTTTGGTGGGTCTTTTTTCATCCTGAGTCTATAACCAGCATTTCTCTTTCATAAGGAACCCTCTACAGTAACTTAGCTGACCCTTTTGTTCTGTTACACGTGAGCACAGTAGTGTGACAATTTCCAGCATTCACTCATTACCTTACCCAGAGGTGGTAATAGGGCCTCAGATAACCCATAAATAGTGCTAAGAGCTACTCATGAAGAGCTGTACACAAAAGAAGCCTTTTACAATGAAGCATAAAACAAGGTATTTGATTTCTCCTGCAAATCACAGGAACAAATGCTGCATACTCCTGCATGCTAGCGACCGACACGCTGTCTTCAAACTAGTTATTCAAGCTAGTTATTTTCACATTGCCAGAGATCAGCTCTATCATTATGAGTGACTGCAGCTGTCTGAGCCGTTCAGAGCTGTCCTGAAGCAGAGAGGATATATGACCCTCTTTTCCACAGCCCCTCAGACATAGCAGTGGCAGGGAAAAGGGAATCTCAGGGCTCCTGGAGGAATATGGAATAGCAAGAATCTGACAGGACTGATGGCATGAAGGATAGACTGGTTCTTACAAGTAAGGGAGCAGATAAAATACTCTTTTTAGCAAATTTCTAGAATTTTCTTGAATGCAGAGAGGAGGACTCCAACTCAAGCACAAATTGCCCTACTGGCTCTTCCATCTGTGATCAACAGTGTCTGGAAAGATGATAAATACATTCTAGAAATGTCCAGGCTTTTATTCTATGGAAATTTTATTTCCATGTAATATTTTTGATCGTTCAAACCAATTTTAAAGTGGAATTTCTTTTGCTCTCAGCCACTCTGTGAAGCCCTGTTTTTGTGACAAGGTGCTAGTTATCTGGCATGTTGTCTTAGCACCCGAGACACTTCAGGTCTGCACAGGGTTATGGGGACATTGACCATAAAACAATAATATCTGAAACACTGCTTCTGGATACTGACCTGAGTAAAATCAGTCATATTTTTGGAAGACACCCAAGTAGTTCTAGCCTCCATATTTTCTTCTCTCCTAATAGACAAACTGAGAATAAATCAGGGTCTTTTACTGTGATACAAAAGAAACAACCTGTTACATTGGGCTTCATGGGTCAGTGCTTTGATGTTGTGCCAGTATAAATCTGAGCTAAAATATATTTCCTAACTACACGGGGAGAACAGTAAAGAATGTGAAAGGAGCTCAGAGGATAAGTAGACTAAAACATGAATAATTGAGATTGAGGTTTTCACTAGACATTGCATTCATCTGCATGAATAAAGTGGGTACGGCCTTGATTTCGCCTCCGTCACAGTCAATGGCAACACTGCCATGTCTGTATAGGGAAGAATGAGACCTCACAAATTATCACCTACAGTGCACTTGCAAATTCCTAGTGTCAATAGAGCATCTTATATATTTTTTGAAGCTCTATTTTCCCTGTAACATACTGACTAAGAGGAAGAGATGGTAAGAAGATTGAAGGACTACATTCAGAAATTTGTCTAGCAAGCCTTAAGAGGGGTCAGTGAGATTGTGGAGTCAAGAAGTTCATCAAGAAGCAAATTAAAATGCAAAATATGGGGAGTCATACTTCAATGTCAGTACAAGAAATCCAGGGAGTATCAATCTAAATTAATTTTGGCCTGTTTAATCAATCATCTCTTTATGAAATACAAATAAAGCCACATCAGTATGACACGTTATTAAGCAAGAAAAGAGATGTGCCCTAAACTTCTGGTGACAATTTACATAAATGTCATTTGAGGCAGCAAGGTTAGACCTCAGGGAAAGCATTATAATATTCTAAAGATCATCAGCAACTTCATTGTATTACAAACCATGAAACAAAGAGGATTAGTGCCCAGGAACTAGAGGGAGCTGGAGGAATAGGAAAGCAGAAAGTTATTTTGACATCAGAGAGTTCTCATAGCGTAAAAGGAATATAAACAAGTATTCAAAAGAAAATATCCCAAAAAAGGAATATTTAGGTGCTTTTTATTTAAAAAATAAAGAACTATGATTCTTAACTAATTAAAAAATTCTATTTTAGTAAAAGATTTGTGTAAGGTACATGGTTATTGTATTCATTGCATTATGTTACTACTGTTACAGTATTTGTATTACTCTAACTCCCAAGTCACCTGATGAAAGTGGGACCCTGTTATGCCACACATGTTTGCTGTAGAGGAAAGTCACACCGGGAATTTTGTATTTTAGAGACTGAAGAAATGGAAGGTGACTGATTTCCCAGGGACATATCAAACATGGTTGATTAAACCACGATTAAAGCTGCGGAAATGCCATTCACAGCCAGTGCCTTAGTCAGTGCACAACCCAGGTCTTGCACCCTCTATGCCTCTGATTTACACTATGGGTATTCTTCGGAAAAAGGTCATCAGATCACATTGAAATCTCAGTCGTAGCAAATTTCTCTCATCAGGTCTCTAATGTATGTTTTGCTTTCCTTCTCCCCAGCCTGTTTATCATTTATTCCCATTCTCCTGTATCAAAAATGAACAAAGACACTTTCTAAAGGCCATTTCACAGCTTTAGGGAGCTGTATTCAGGAGAGTAATGTGTGATCTAAGGCAAGCTGAGGAGCATTATTTTCCTATCACCACCCCACAGATGATGGGGAGTGACAGATTACATGTCAGTCACAGCACACTAGGCAAGAGGCCAGTCTGCCAGTAGTTCTGTCCTTTCTGGCTCCAGCCAAAGCATTGTTGAGAATGAAAAAATGGTTTATAAATAGCTCACACTGAAGTCAGTCTATCATAGAGGCTGCAGATCAGCCTGGTCTGTATTCAGGCTGTTCAAGGTGATGTCTGTATGCTCATGTACACGCAGGTGTTGCATACACAGCCTGTAGGGATCATGTCCCAGAGCTATTCCCTTCCTAGCTGTCACCTTTCTTTGCAAGAAAAAGAAAACCTACTGTGAGCAGATTTAACTTCACTCCCTTCACTCTTCTTTATCTTCCCTCTCATTTGATAGATTCTACATTAATTTGTACTTTCTTAGAAAGACTTCTTTAAAAAAAATGTAATTCTCAAGTATCCATCCTTTCCCTGAAAAACTGACAATGAAAAAGGAACAATATCTTATTAGCAATCATGTTAACAGATCTCCCACAGAAAGTGTAATATGGAGAGTAGGTATTCAGTAACAGAAGTGAGTAAAACCTTCTGCCAGAACTGAAATCAATCAGTCTGGAGGCATCACAAATGAGTCATTATTCTCTAACCCTTCCCTGAATGTTCACACACAAAAACTATATGAATTTTCAAGACCTTCTGCTCATACGATGAAATTAAGTCTATCCAAATGAAAGTCTGAGTGTCCTCAGTCTGCTGAGAACATTTCTTAGCAGTGCTAGAGGAGTGAGCAGAAGAGATTTTTATGCAGTCTGCCTACTACTTAATGTATGGGCAGACCCTGGAAGACCCCCTGCCTGCCCAAGATTTTATGATGTCCCAGCTTCTCTGTCTTGTAATTGAACACAGCTACCAAAAAGTGACTCCTTTGCCAAGGAAATGATAGAAAGGACTGGTATGGAGCCAGCTGCAACAGATCTGCACTAGCATTCCCTGTTCTAGATGACTCCTCAGTTGCTGTGAAGTGGTGGCTTTACACAAACAGATTTGAAGAGGCCTGACTTTCTAATGTATACCTCCACCTGGTTTATTTTTAAATAACTGCTCTGAAATTAACGTTCTGTATTATCCATTAAACTTGTTCTTGGTGCTACCAATAGGAGGGAAGATGAATCACTCAGGCTGTTTGTTTCAGAACAGGAGTCCTAAGCTACAATAAAATTTTATTGCCAAAAGCAAAACCAGAACAGATTGGAACAGAAGCTGTGCCCACAGAAGATTTTTTTTTTTTAATTATCATTAAATATCATTTATCCAGTTTTAATCTTATGTGCTGAATATCATTATTCTTGATATATTGACTGAGAATAAAAGCTGACAAGTTGCTCGGTAGCTGAAGGTGTAAGATGAAGACTAATGAATTATACATATGTTTTAGACACACCTTAAATCAAGACAACAGGGGTCTAAATAGAGACTCACACCTACCAAAATGGTATCATCTGAAATTTTTAGCCATGTGCTTTCTGTCCATTTTGCATCATTCTCACATGTAGGAGCAGTGACTGCCTAGTATATCTGTAACAGTGCAAAAAGAGAATTACACTACAGTTCATCCATTGCCATTGCATGCATTGTTTGTGGACATATTCCTTTAGGAGACAGAAGGAGGAAAAAAGAGGAAGACAGATAGACAGACAGACAGTCAAGATATAGTATGCTTGTTCTATCATCTGTGCTAATATAAATGAAATGGACATTGCTTTTTTGCAGTGTAAGGGTATGAATTCAAATTATGGCTGCTTTGTAATGGAGAGGTACATAAGGTAGCTTCCTTACAGGATCATTTACCTTTTAGGAAACCTCTGTGCTACAATCACAAGCTGCTTCTAGCATCTGACATGTAGGCTTTTATAGCTAACTAGGTCTCTTAATACTGCATTCCTACCTGCATATTAACCATATCCCGAGTGGAAATTATATGGGGCTCTCCTTCAGTGTTGCAGAATTCATGTTTCTGTGTTTGTTGTTTTTTTCCCATTAAATGTGGGTCTAGTTCTGAAAACATTTCCAACCAATAGTAATGCATAGACAGCACAATTCTCCTGAATTCATATTGCCTATACTCTTTCCTGTTTTCTGACTGTGTAGGGCAACGCTGAACTGCTGGCAGGCACCAGAAAGATGGTGACAAGCAGTTCTTTGTGCAAGAGCTGAAAATAGATCTGTCTTAAAAGAGAGCCTAAGTGTTATTCATTGATCATGTCTGTTATTGTCTACATAAATAGAAGCAGCTGATTGCAAAATTCCTCCACTTTGGGAAAATGAGGATTGTGCTGCCAGTTTAAGGCCAGATTGCATGTGGCTGAACAGCAAACTAAAGACAGAGGAATGGGAAGTGCTCTGCTCAAAGGCAGAAGGGTGTTGAATGAATTTTGTGCTTGATTCTCTCCTAGGGTGTCATTGAAACAATTGAAGGTGTAGGTAAGCTTTTATCTATGAAGAATCATCCTCAGCTAATGAAAACTGGCATAGTTCATTAACTTGAGCAGTGAGATGCTGATTTACATGGATGAGTATATGGACTGACATTTACATTGAAGTCATTGACAAGAAAACCAGAAACTATGTTAACAAGGATATTGTTGGTCTCAGAAATGTAGACCTGAGCTCAATTCACAGCAGAATTTTAAAGCTTCTGTGCCCTGGGGTGTTTATATCATGTAAAATACTATTACAATAACCAGTTACAGATAAAATTATTTGATTAGCTTGTTTACTGCTCTTGTGGTCATTTTTCTACGACTGCAACCCTGGCCAGAGGAGGCACTTAGGAAGCTTAGCCATGATCCTTCATTGTCAAGACTGAAAATTTAATGAAAATGCTACTTTGGGTTTGTTTTTTTTTTTTACCAATAACTCTATTATTGGTCCATCTCTGACAATAAGCTTGGTATTTCCCCTGAACTTTGGCACAAAATGAATCCTGCAAGTTGTTAAGTGCAGCTAAAACCACAGCAGGCATTTCTTGCAATGAATCCAAAATAATTCTGGTTTACTCTGCCTCTTCATTCTTTTCAATGTCGGGGGGTCAGAACCTACCCTACAATCAACTAGAAGTTGCAGAGGATGAACTGGGCTTCCAGAAGGAGAGCAAAAAATCAGTGAAGATGGGTCTTTTGTAGAAATCATTGAGAGTAAGGCATTTCAGCACTTTTGAAAACCCCACCAGGGGCCCAGCAATGCTGTTTGGAGGCTAAATACTTCTCGAATTCTTCCTTTAATGTTTCAGGCTCCCTTAAACCTACAACATAAAGAACTATATTATCAAAGATTAAAACAAATACCTTTCGTCTTAGTGCCCTTTGAGTGAAGCTATTCTTAGAGGAAGCATAAAGAATGGAAAAGAAAAAGCTGTACTGCTTATCTCTTTAGTGTACAGGAATAGCAATATTAAGCTAATACAAATATTGCTTAGCCAGATCCTGTTTTGATATTCCAGTGGTGTATATAGTTCTAAAACAATATCTTTAATATTGAATTCCCTAAATAATTACTCTCTGTAAAAGATATTCAGCCCATGGAAATTTTGCTTTTATTTTCAGGGACTGAATCTGGAAGTCCTTATTCAGGTAAGACGCTGCAGAAATCTGCAGGGCTTACCTGAGTTAAGAGCTCAGGAACTGGTCCTGCATATGCACATAAATTGCTTTGGGAACTGAAGGATTGTAATGGAACAAAAAAAGAGTCCATAATGCATGCAGGCTTCTGACAGTTTTTGCAAACATCAAGGAATATGACACCTACCCTTAATATGTTTCTGCTCTGATTATGAATCCCCAACTGCACTGAGTCCATCTTTGCATATGCCAGATGAATCATTTTCCCAACCTGAGCTGTCTGGTATTTCTTTGAGTGGATGAAGAACTTGTTAAAAATGAAATACAGAGTAATGGGTACTTATAATTTAAATGAATCACTGCATGCAAAGTAATTTCTTTAAACTATCTGCCAGGTAAACCTTGAATCACCAGCATGACACATTTGAAATTTTAAAAATTTGAACATATATTATTTAAATACTGGTACCATTAATTGTCATTCTACAGAGTACAATCCATTGTTTAATGGAAAAATCCCAAGATGCCTGTGCAAGAAAAACTTACAAAGTCAAGAGAAGTTATACTTGCAGATGGAGAACAGGTTACAAAGGTCCCATTCTTCTCTCTTAGGTTAACCTAATGTTTACCTTTATCAAAATGCAAGGAAGAACATTCACACTTTGTATGATGGAGGAAAATGCTATCAACCTCATTATCTAGAGACCTTCTACTTGGTAAGCTACAAAAGGCTTAGGAAGATAAGATATGCAGTTGCACAGTGAATCAAGATTTTATGTATATGTGCTGTTTGCAGAAGCTGTAAAAATGCAGAGCATTTGCCTTATTTGGCTTCCTCCAGAGCTGGGTCAGTGCTATGTAGTTCTGAAAACACCTCACTCTAAATATAGCCTGACGTATTTTGAACTGGTCATACTCTTTAATTTTCACTATATAGGGTTAAGATTCTGATGTAAAAGTTTTCCCTTTAAGAATACTGCATACTTTTAAGAACAGGCATATCTGGGTAAGAACATAGGAGATTGAAGCAGGAAAGGATTTGAGGTGGAGAGATTTTCTGAAATGTTATCTTTCAATCACATTTGCATCAACCCTAGCAGTAAAATTCAGTTATATTTTGTACATAATTGACTGAAACAGCTAATGCATTATGATGAGCAGATACATCAGTCTATGCAAGTTTTACATAGGCCTAGAGTGAGAACAGGTGATGTGTGGATTAAGAGATTTTACCTTGCAAGTCTATTATCTTTCCCTTCGAAAATGTTGATCAGTGCTTTGCAATACCTTAAGTACACTCCTTAGCTCATATGACATGAAATAAGCAGCATATGGCATGTCCTCCCAGCATAACAGCAGGACCAGGCTCTGCATGGCTGTCAATCTGCATAGCACAAATTTGTCCCAAATTATTTGGGACACCTTTACGCCACTAGAAAATGCTGAAAGGTCACATTGCAGATATCTAGCTTAAGCTAAACATCCTTGTTCTATGCAGCAGTGCATTCTGTAGGACATTACTTCTTTTAGAAGGGTAAGAGGTTAAGAGCTATAGCTGGTTTAGCTCATAAGCATCACTAAGATTGAAAAGAGTAATGAGGAAAAAAGCAAAATACATGCATGAGTTTTTAATACTCTGTGTGTTCCCCTTTACCAGACTTAAAGCAAAGCTATTCTATTTTGCCTTTGTTACTGGGAAACGAGGGTGGATTTTGAAAGTACATGAAGTGATAGAACCATTTCACATGGGGACTGATGCTAAATCATGGAAAATTGAGAAATCTGTTCTTTAACTATAGTTTTCTGTTACATTTGAACTTATTTTTTCCCACAGTGACTTTGAAAGCTATGGCACACACTAAAAATAATTAGCCTAATAAGCAGTAATGCATTTCAAATCAATGAAGTTAAGCAGCTATACAACTGGTGTAACTAGTATCACCTTTTAGAACAAATTCTGGAATTGAGTCGCTTTGTGTCGAGAGGTAGTACCTCATTGACTTCAAGGAGCTTTGAATAAACTTTTAAAGTTCTCTGCCTCACCTGATTTTTGGATTGGTATAATGAGGTCGAAACAAGATGGTTCCACTGAGGTAAATGGAGCTACACTTGTAGAGAATCAAGGTAGAATCAGAACTGGGATTAATGAAATTTTTTTGGCAATGCTGCTGGAAAAGAGTTCAAAATCAGGTTCCTTCTATGGTCTCTAGAAAAGAATTTTCCTTTTGTTTTAGTAAATGTTTTTAATAGAATAAAAATTCTTTAGAGGCAACATTCATATTACCAAAACCAATTGGATTTACAATTTCTTTTTAGTACCACTAAAGGAACACTAATTCAAGTTTTGGGTGCAATGTAATGCTGTGAAACAACAATAATCTTGTTTTTATAGCCCTACACATGTAGAATAGCTTAGGCTTTCTTCTCTTACCTAGTGCCCAAATGGCATTGTACTTGGTAAGTCAAGACAGTCAAGATTTATCTTTCTATCATCTTCATGTTTCTAAATACAACTATTTTTGTTCAATATTAGGGCAATTCTTCAGCTTAAGCAACGCCTCTACATTTTCATTGCTTTTCAGCCAATTGCTGTTTTATACAGCTTTCCAAAGCCCCATCACAATTCTCAGAAGTGCTATAAATATAACAGGTGGAGTCACCTCAACATAAACCACTATAATATTATTTAGATATTTGCACAGTTCACTGCTTGGTTTTGTTTACACTCAATGCTCATCTTTTTGTCGACATTGGTAGCCCTTAAACCAGCCCCTTAAAGCCTCCATTAATTCAATTACTGTGTAAAAAGCCAGCTAAGTAAGCCCAGCTATGACTCTTTGCTGGAATAATCTCTTAAATTAAATTTTATGGGGAAATAATATTCTTCTTATAAATAACCTGCTGCAAAACCAACACTATTAGAATAAAAGAGGTCTAACCAGCAAATCAGTAAATGGCAAATTGGAGGCTGGATTGCATGTTGAGTAGGCAGAGCCTTCTATCTTGTCCCAGAAGCCAGGAAAGGTATTTGGAATTGAAAGCTGCTGAAGCAGATTGCACCCTGCAAGACAGTAGTTTTCAGGGCTTGTGAAAGCCTGACTGGTAAATGAACATACACATGTGCACAGCTTCTGAACATGCTCAGCTCCCAGGATCTCCTCTGCCAGACTTATACCTGTGTCAACTTAGTAGGAGGGTTTAAGGATCCATTTTTACATTTGCTCTCTCTAATATTTTCATATATCAAGCACAGGATATTTCGTAGTTTTGCCTGGATGATCAGAGTGACACAAGGAAGAGGGCAGAAACAAATCAGAATGCACTACCTAAGGTCATCTGTCAGGAAGGTGTCATCACGGAAATTGCTACACTGAAGCTGTTGGTAGGTAGATCAGATCTTGCTGTCCCTTTACACAAGGCTGTTAAACTTGATTGTGTCTTTAGAGGTGATTTTTCAGTGGAGGAATACCACTGATGAGCAGGGTGAGGATTAAATGCAGGGCAGCTGATGAGAATAGGACCTGATGAAGATGGTATTTCTATCAGTTCCCTTATTTCACATGTTTGTTCAAATAGAATTACAAGAGTGAATTCTACTCTTTTGTAAGCTCTGTTTGATTGGTACAATTTCTATTTAACATCTGACTTTGATTTCCTGGCTTCATAAAGTTTCTCCCATGGCTCCTATTATCTAGCCCAGGCATACCACTAAGTTAAAACTGACAAGGTGGGAAGGGCATGATTGAGCCTAACAGCAGAAAGCCCTGACAAGTACAAACTACCTAATCTTTAAACAAAGAAAGCAACTGTCAACCTTTTATACATGTTTACATATATATTTGGCCATTAAACATAAAACAAAGTTTGTCACAGAAAGCAAAAAGTGCATGAGCAATGTGCCATTGCTTTATTTGGAAGTGTGTGCTTAGGGAAAGTTGCTGGAAGACAATAGAATAATGTCACTGCTGAGAAACAGTTGGCTTTGTTCACAGCTGTGCAGTTTCCAAACTGATAGATTGTCTACACACAGACAGATCAAATAGGTGTTGTCCTGAAAACCTGAACTTTAAAGGTTTCCCTTTAGAATTATTTTATTTCCATTTGGAAATGAACATATTCCATCAGTGTAGAAACCCCAGAGTGCAAATGTAATTTCCCATAGCTAAAGCAGAGTTCCCATAAAGTCATTTATGTCTATCATTCTTATCCAGAAAATAGGTTCTTCGATGGTATTCATAAACCTGACAACTCAAATATTTCCTCAAGTGTCAAGGTGGGATATTTTTGAATATAACTTTTACTTAATATATTCTTCTGTTAAGAGCTTTCCTTTAAAAATAAAAATTCAATTAACATATCTATTATACTGAAGAAGTTACAGAAATAGACGCACAAACAGCTTCTTGAGCATTAGTAAGCTACACATAAATCAGAAAGTAATGCTCTTTTTTAAGGTGAGCACCATTATTCCTGGGGGCTTGTTGGAATACTCTCAATGCTTCACCTTGTACTAGTTACAGGTATGAGATGGTGACAGAAAACAGTGTCTCACGGCAAGAACGTAGAAATGTTGTAAAGTTTAGAAAATGACATGAAATTACAACAGAATCAAAGCCCGGAGACAATTTTAAAGTGTTGACTCTCCCCAGCATATTTATGTATGTAATAGCAATTTGTGGTACCAGTAAAAACACAAACATAGCCTCAGAGGTTAAACTTGAGAGACAGTAACTGCTGTGATATATTGTCCAGATGCCACTACTCACTGCAGCACATCTGTGCTCATCCCTGTTTCCACTAGAGTGACTAAATCTGGAACTAAGCTAACGGCTCTTTTTCTAATTAAACTTTTATTAAGAGACTGTTATGGATATTATGGCTAGACAATGAAAGCAGGAGGTGGTCCACTGTACATAATTTTCCATGTGGCTTTTTCACACGCTGTATGTAATTTTGATAATCTATAGAATGTTCTTTGTAGTTTTTATTCTGAACTCATTTATAATACATAATAAATTATACAATTTAAAAATTGGTTTATGTATTGCTATATTATCATTTTATATGCCCACTACCTGTCCTAATCTTCCAGAACTCTTCAAACAGGCACTAAGAACTTAAAGCCAATCAAGTTTTAAATCTTGTTACTTTAAAAGCATGTTACGTAGTAAGGAAAATGCTCATTCACACTCCAGTCCGGGATTTTCTAATCAATAGTAAAATAAATATCATAGAATCTTGGAATGTCAAGGTTGGAAGGGACCTTTAGAGATCATCTAGTCCAACCCTGCTGCAGAAGCAGGTTCACCTAGATCAGGTCACATAGGAACAAGTCCAGGCTAAAATTGTTAAATTGTTTACTTTTGATCCCCCTTCACTAATCAGAATCCTGGTCTTGAGAGAGAGAAAAAAGAAAAGAATTATAAAAAATTCTTTGTGCTTACCAACATTCTCTCTTTCTTTTTATAAACAAGCTTTTGTGAAAAAATAATCGCTGTGTCAGGCAATATACTTTGTTATTCCAGAAGGATTTCCAGCTTTGTATTATATTTTTTCTCTAAGAATGGCTGAGTTGCTGACATTGTACTAATAAAATCCATTGTTTAAATACTCTGAGTGTTTCCGTGTGCCTTCTGATCGAGGAAAGAATTTGGCCAGTCATCAGTAGGTTAACCAATTAATATGCACAAAGCAAGAAACGTGACAGCAGGTACTTAGACTCAGCTGCAATTCTAACTATTGTGATATAATATTGTTTGAATTCTGTGCCCTAATGGCAGACATTGGTGATCTGGCAGGTCAGATTCTCAGTGGAGGAGAAAATAGTGTTATGGAATATGGAGAACACTCTTAAAGCAGCTTGTTATTTTAGTCCTGTGTGCAATAATCTGGGAAACGGTGTTGTTCCAAATGACAATGGCTGCTCACATCACTCAGCAGCCTTGTCCTACGCATCTATGACTGTTAAGGGCTGGGCTCTGACTCAAAAGCTGGTTCTAGTTTGAGAGATGAAAAAGACAACTTCCTCCATAAAAACCCCTCAAGCAAAAACCATGAAATGTTTCTTCACAAGCTACACATCATTTGTATGCTATCACAGTAAGCTGTAGAGAGCTGCCTCTCCTTCCTGCCTTGGGTGACTTGGGCTAAAAATAATAGAAATTCCCTTTCTCTGCGTACAGAAAGGATGGTCAAGTCAAAAGACTTATTAATCCTTACTCTGACTAAAGAATCACATTTCTTAGAAGAAGCTCTAGGATAGATTTCTGTCTTGTCCTTATTATGTAAAAGATAAAGGTGTACAATTTGTTCCTCACTTCTGCTCCCTTAAGCTAATACAGGTGAAGGCAGATCTTGGAGTGGTTTGTGAAAATGGAGGATGATGTAAAACTGAAGGAGGCATGTCAGATGGGACAAAACATAAAAGAATGAATAAAAGAGACAGAGGATGATGGGTACTGTACCTGAGGGTAACGTTTATACTAAATTTGTTTCAAAAGGACTTCATGATGCTCATAAAAAGTCTCAACAGACTTTTGGTATCAGCCAATTGTGCCATAGTTTGCGAAATAATTTGAGAAAAAAAAAATGCCACTTTGACTGTAGCTTTTCAAAGAGAGTTAACTTATTCATATTGGCAATGTGACTAACGAATTAAAAAATGAGAAGCAGCATCGGCAGTAGCACAATTCTAATTCTGACTGCTTGTTCGTTCTTCAGAATGCATTGATTCATTTTATCCCACCATGATGCTTACCACCATTTTACTTGCTTGAAAATGAAGGGGTGAAAGTCTAGATATCACCCATCAGAAACAAAGCAATTAGCATCTCCTACACAGAACTCTATTAATCTCATGGCTACAATATTCAAGCCCAAAGCAATTTAGTAAGATGATATATCTCTATTTACATCTAAAAAAAGAAATCCTAACTCTGTATCAATCAAGCGACTTGTAGGGGTGTGGTTGTTATGAAATACACATATTTGTGGAGAGCACTCAGCTTTTATACAGCAAAATGCCCAAGGATATTATTGTCTCATGATAATCACATCCCATGCTGGGTTTATTGCTTATAATTCTCACTTTCTTATTAGAAAGACCATTTTCCATTAGGTTTTTTATATTATAAACTAGCATAGACAGCAACTGAACCTTATCTCTTGTATTCAAAGCAATTATTAGGAGAGTTCAATTCTTGGTTTAGAAATCAATTACTTAGAAAAATCTCTTATTTTAGTGCTTCTCTAAAAGACTTGGTTTTTATGATGTGCATGCATTTTGTTTGCACTGCAAAGTGAACTCCCCAAATCCATCTGTCAAATTTGTGTGCTATGCAAATACATTTAAAGAAGTAAATAGGATTGTGTCTGAATATTGTTATTGTAACCAAAATCTAGTATTTAAAACTATACAAACATTTAAAAAATGTTTCCTTACTGCAACATGTGTTGGGAAACAAGTTTTGTTAGCCATTTGTCTTACTTTCACAGAGTATTTTGTCTGATCATATCATGAGGGCAAAGAATCACCACCTTTCATAGAGTCATAGAATCATAGAATGACAGGGATTTGGAAGGGGTCTTTAGAGATGATCTAGTCCAATCCAACACCATTCACTCTGAAGAAGTACAGACAGGCTTTGGCTACAGGATGCAGTGGTACTATTTTCCAGGCAAGGAGTATTATGGTTCAGGATCATAGAGGTGCTAGTGGACAAAGCTTTCGTCCTTTGTTACTCCTGTGTTTTAAGACACTCCTTAGTTATTACTATTGGAAACATTAATATCTGGATTTTTTTTCCCCTGAACATGACATAGCTGATATGTTCATAAATAGTTCTGACTCGGTGTAAGAAAGAAAAAAATATCACAAGGATAATTCAGCACTGCAACAGGACTCAAATACTTTGAGAGTCTCTAATGTGGAAGTTCTCAAGACAGCCCTCGTCTCAGTTCAGAGGTTGGAGCAGGAGCCCTACTGTGATCCCTCCTAAGCAGACTATTTACGTGATTCTGTGAAGTGTTTGTGAGGCACTACGAAGAGTCACTCTAGAAAGGGATTCTTAACTCTATGGAATGCAGGACTTTGGCTGTTAACTCTGTCTTCAGTGTTTTTTAGAAAGAGAGAATAGAAACCAAATAAGTAATAACTTATCCATCCCTAAAGCAGGAAAAGCTGACAAAGAATAAATAAATGAATAATAAAAGCTCCAGGGCTATACTCCTGAGAGATGTACTGTTTGAACTACACTCAGTTATCTGGAAGCTGAAAGATTAAGAGAATATGATAAAACTGTAAGTTTTTAGTATGCTTACAGCTCTTTCATACGTAAAAGAACCAGCTCAATGCCTTGAAGCAAATTCCAACTGGTATTTTAACAACTGCTCCAGAAAATAGGTTTCATTGCATAGGCTTGCTGGTACAATCTGTCCTTGAGAAGTAATTTTTGAGGCATAAGTGTGAAAACTGCAGTTCACATACTATACTCTAGCTGCTGTAATACTGGGTTATATTAGACAGATAGAAGTAACACATAGATCTGGTATTTGTCTTGGGAACTTGCTGTTAGAGGTGACGGTGCCACTGGCCAAAACAGAAGCTTTACACCAAGATCATTTTGCAGGCTGAAAACCCAAAATCTGGAATCTAAATCCTAAGGTAAGATTTCCTTATCACTTGCCACTTGATTGCACTACATCATTTACTGCTTACACAACATGTTACTGCTCTTCATACACAACAGTCAAAATGAGAATAAGATTGATTGCTCATGACCTGTATTTCATTGAGAGTCTGAGTCAAGAACCTGTATCCAAATGTTTGAAACAAAACAAAAACCTAGATATGGCCCTTGTTTATATATTAGAGTTGTTTAGAAGAGAAACAAAATGGAGATGGGATTTTTTTCCTGAAGTTTGCTTCTTTGTCAGGCTACTTTGTCAGGTTACTCAAAACCAATTATGACAGTTCTGACTGATGATGGCCAGATGCTGATGTCTAGATTTATGTGATGCAGATTAACTCAGCCAGTCCATATCAGAGTACAATATTAATTGAAGCAGATCTGCATGAAGGAAATCTGCTCTGCTTATGTTTAGCACTTTCTTGTGGCAAATGTCCTCAACATCTTATTTTTATCATGTGGCAAGTGAACAGGGAGCAACTCAGAAAGCACTAGAGCTATGACAAGAATGGCATTTTCATTTTTTTTCTAAAGAATTTGTATTTTCAGAACTGTTTTCATGCCCATCAGGAAGCAAATCCTATCAGTTCAAAATTCTCCATGAAAGAAGATTCCAACCATAACAAATGCAAATACTATCTCAGGCCAGCTACTGACAGATTTTATTTTGACAAAAATAAAAATGCTTCATTTAGTTGCAACTGCACTTTAGTGCAGAATACAAAATAGAAAGACATTTGAAGCTAAGACCTCATTTGAAAGGAAGAATGAAAATATTTTGTTAGAAAACATAACAGCTGGGCAAGTCAAAAAGTCCCTCACCAGCATGTGCCCCTATCATTGTCTAAATAAAAAATCAACAAAAGCAACAATCTTGAGAAGCCGTTAGGTATGATAAAAATGTACTTCTCAATAAAATGTCAAAAATATTTCCAATAAACAACAAATACCTCAAGGGAGATCTTCTGATCAGTCAGTTCCTGATACACCACCTCTTGGAAATCAGAGACACAAGTCCCTTCCATACACAGTTTGTATCTGAGGGTACCATGTTGCCACAGTCAGTTGTATCCTAAATTCCTTCCAACATAACCACGGTTAAGGTTATGAGTGACAGGACAGATGATTAGAGCCACCCTTGACAAAAGGTAACAGAAGTCTTCCAATTACTTTCCACTGTTAAGGCTAACTCTTGCTGAGCCTCCCCTTTCTGTGCGGGATAGTACCTTTTACTGCTCAAAGGAACAATCAGATTACCACCTTCTTCACTGTGATACTACAAAAAGTTTCCTTTCACCTAACATTAATTGGCGTATTACGAATAAAAGAAGATGTCTGAAGTCTCTTAAGTAACATCCTGACATGAACACTCAGGAAAATCATTGGTTTTGTTTTACGTGTAACACTTCAAGTTTGCTACTACTGGAGAAATTACTTGAGTACGGTATTACCTCTTCTTCAAACTATTGTATCATAACACAGAACTACACTAGCAACTTTTTATTTTGCTCTTCTGTCCCTTGAAATAGTATCTCTTTGCTCTTAATGCAAGAAAATATATTTGAAAAGGAATCTTTTACCATTTAGCAGGTCAGACTTTAAATACTGTCCCCAGAGTAAACTGAGAAATGGCCCAATGAGCTCTATAAGTTTGCACAAGTAATCTACACATACCTTCGCATTTCTAATTAGTACATGGGATCAAAAGCTTGAGACTTTTAAGTGTTACAATCGAAGTATTACTAGAGCCATATTTCACAGACCTGCAGCCAGATATAAATCAAGGAAGGCATTACAGGCAGAGAAGGTGTACTCCTACAAAGAAAATAATGGTTGAATTTTGCAGACATCTCTAAAGTGTAAGCTCAAGGAACATAGCAAAGAAAAAAAAAGAATATTCATCAAACTACTTATTATTCTTTACATTTAACAGCCACACTGGAACTGTTTTTCTCTTATTTTAAGAAGAGTAATTTCTCATTGACCTTACATTTGTGAAAATTACATAGAATTAGGTATAGTATGTCAAATGGGAACACCTGTTTAGCAACATAAACATATTTAAAAATCAACCTTTCCCTCTGATTGGTTTTTGTAGAAGCAACTACTGATTAGAAACAGAAATTGCAAACCTTGACCTTCCATGACAGAAGCTAACATGTAGTGCCATTAAATTCTGTCCTTGAATCATCTCACTAAGTAAAAAGGGCAGTTTTCAAAACTTTTTAAATTTTTGTAAACTGACGTGACTTGCAGCATTGTAAAGAAATCCTGAAAGTAAAATTTCTGGTCCTTATCTGTGCTTATGCAAAGCAGTACTGTCACTGCATATAGTATAAATAGAAATAAACCACACCAAAGGCATATGTCACAATGAAAATATTTTTGCTTTTAGAGATGTTTTGAATAAGAAAGGGTTCTTTTTAAGCCACGGCTCTCTCCACTGAGTTGGAAAAGATATTGTTCTGAATATAGGTAAGATTGTTAGACTGAATAGCATCTGATATAAGAATGCCTATATTTCTGTTGAACATTTATTACAGCAAACATGTGCACCAGTATCACAACTGTTCAAATCCTTAGAGTTTCCAATAAATCCTTTGCTGGTGTTAAAGCTCAAACTTTGAGGAAGTGCAGATGCAAAGAAATTATATTTTTTAGGATTTTTTTGAAACCATAATCTTGACACAACAGATTATGAAATTATCAAAGCAAGAAAAGAATGAATTGGAGTTTAAACTTTTATGAAAAAGCAGTTATATTGTAGGATCAGACTTTTTAATAGACTGCAGGCATTAAACAGACCTTGTATTAGGCTTTGAAATTAATGGGTCACTGTATAACATTCCAGTCTTCATAGATTGATAAGATTAATGCTTGCTTATATAGCAAATTCAATGGCTCATTTAATTTCATATGAATGTTTAAAGTTAAATTGCTTTTGGATTAAGTCTAAACTCATTATTCATTTTAATGTCTGAAAGAACTTTCATTTTTCTTTCATTTTATTTAATCAAGTGCATCATCATTAAGTAAAGGCTATGAACTTAGATAGATGAGAAATAAGGAAGTTTATTAATTTAGTTTTAAAAAGATCTATTTGTTAAGCTTCAATTCAATGACCATTTTAGGTTCAGTAAGAAGTTGTAAAAAATAGTGACTGCAACTGATTCAGTTTTCCTGTAATAATATTAGAGTGAAAGGGTGTTTTTCAGCAATGTGTTTGTGGCATATTGATCCCTCTGGGAATTTGGAAGGTAAATTTTGTTATTAAACACACCCTTGTGTTCACCTCTCTTTAGCATCTTGAAAGACTGATCTTCCTTCATTGTAACTCAGCAAGACTTTTGCTAACACTTGGCTCACAATGCATATAAATTAACTAATTTCAGTGACTATACATCAGGTAAGACTGACTCTGCATTGCCCACTGACGTACTGGAGAACACTGGGCTGATAAAGGATTTTTCTTTATTACTGTATTAAACTTCAGAAATCTGACTGCCAAGCAAAAACCACCATGCACTTCCAAATGGAAGAAGACACATTAACTTACTTATCAACAGAAGCCATACATCAGTTTCTGCTGCTATTCCATGCAGAGTGCACTCTATTACCATACACATTCACTTTCATCATGGAATTAGACACTATACACTAATTACAAGTTCCAGAATAAATATCTCTTTAAAAACACTCACACATCTTCTTATTATGTAAACCTTAATGCATTTGATGAGGAGCATGGCTGAGGGACCATAAAACCCCTCTCTGGGATTTACCTGGGACTATCAGAGTTTAAGAGTGTAAGCTAATGAATTATTCAAAATGAATTAATAGCCTGGGAGAGTCCTTCACCTGTCTGACACAACTTCATTTTCCTTAGATAAGGTTTCTCAGCAGAGTCAGACACTGGCAAACAACTTTGTTTTCCCTTTTCAGTGTGTGTGATGATTTGCATTACAGACAATGAAAAATATATTTCCTTGCATAATAATACTAATTTCACCTAGCTGCAATGTAATTTAATGATGACCTCTGAATGCTTCGGAGGTGCAATTACCACCATTAGAGATGATAACCTGACCGTGTCCAAAATCCAGGACAGAAACAAACCCCAGGCTGCTGTGTCCAACTGAGTGTTCTGTTCTTTAGATGACATTGTCCATAATCTCAGAAAGGATGCATAGCTTTCCATAAAGCAAGAAGATAATATTTTAAATTACTTTTTCCTTTTCATTATATAAGCCCTCCATTTTTAATTGGGAAGATGCATTATACTTGTATCATATTTATCAGTTCTTTTCCCTGAATAATGTCTTATTCAAGAGCTAAAGAACAATTTGCCTGCCATAGTACTGCTGTCTTTTATTTATTTATGGATTTATTTAATTAACAAGAGGACCCTACTTTTCTTTATAATTGACTTTGCATGTTGTGTCCAATGCCAGTATTTCATAGCTTGTAAATGGTGTGAATCTGTGTACAGACGCATACACACCTATGAAGAAATGTAGCATCATGCCTTACTTTGAGATTTACTTGAAATTGTTAAGCACTTCTAAATAAAACCACTTTATTATATTGCTTTTTACAATGTTTGAATTAGTGTTAACCATGTAGTAACAAAAAAAATTTCAAATGAGTCTGTGTCCTCTTGTGGGATATTCCTTTTTATAAAAAAGCAGTAAACAATTCCCAGAGCTTCTAGTAAACTGTCACTAAAACTGGACATTTTAAACTAGATAATGACTTTGACTCCATGCTGAGTCAGGGACAAATAAAATTAAGATTCCTCCCCCCTTCACCTCAAATGTCAACCATGTGGAACATAGGTATGCAAGATCAGTTAGTTTTATAGTGTGATACTCCTCCTGCATACCCTGAGAAGTCAAGGAGTTATTGCTGTGCTTTCTCTTCCATCTTACATGATGGGCAGGCAAACTGACCTGCCATCAGTATAGTGTAATTTGTTGCTGCCTTTGCTTTACAACAAATTACTACTGCCCTGAAGCAAAGGAGAAGCAAGGAGGAAATATGCCTCTGAGGCACATTTCCTTTGAGTCTATTCCAGGGAGGATAGCAGCTTATTCACTATCTTTTTTTGATCAACAACTATCTTTGAAAATAAATCTGCTCAAGAGTCCCAGGAGGTTGATACAGCCCCTCAATCACTCACAGCTCTCGGGGGATCCTGCTGTAGTGCATGCAATCCTCTTACTCCCCTTTCTCCTCCAGGGAAGACCAGCCACGTCTGGGGTTAAAGCAGACAATAAGATCAGAAAAGAATATAGACTATGGGCTGGAAGTAGCAATAATGAAAATAGTAATGTAACATGGCAGCAGTAGTGACATGGAGGCTGAAAGAGCAGCAATGTTGTGGAGATCAAGGCAGCGGGGAACTGTTCTCTGTACTATTAATATCTTCCATATTTTTAAAGTGGAAAAGAAACGTAAAAGCAGACTGTATATTGTTTCCCTCAGGCCACCACCATTATAGGCACTTGATAAGCCTTGTAAACTCCTACAGAAGGACAGCAGACCACTGGAGTATAGAATATAACATGTACTATCTAAAAAGCTAACATGACAGATACAAGGGAAGGCAAGTATGCAATTTGGGTTATCATGAAAAGAAAGAAAAACAGGAGCAGAATCTTTCATGACAGTTAACCAAGGAAATGGTTCTGGAAGTGCAGCCCTGCACCAAGAGAGTGCGTTGTGTGCCTCTATAGAGGTATGTGACATGGTCCTTATCAGGAGTGGTCTTGGAAAGCTGAGATGTTCCCAAGATTTTAGTCATATTTTTACCTTCTTTCCTTCTTTTTCTTGACGAGCAACTCTTAAGGCATTTGTCTTTTATTTCTAGCCAGACCAAAAATAATCTGCATCACAAGATTCTGTGATTCCTCCTACTTTATTGCCCTTCACTGTGAGATCAGAGTCGTTGAAGGGCAACAAGAAGTACATACACAAGACCAACCTGTCTAGGGAATCAACTAGTATTTTTTTTTAAAGTAATTTGCAAAAATGGATTAAGAGGGAACATGTATGTCTTGAAATGGTATAGGGCAGAGTCAGATCACCTGTTGTGTTTTACTCATACAGCCTTTATTTCCTTCACTGTCTTGCCATACGTTCTGTATTTCCTTCTCTGTTTCAACTAGCTACACACAAAACTCTTTGGAGCTGCAACTGTCTCTTCCAGAACTCAGCAGGAGCTCCAGGCAAAGGGAGGTTTGATCTTGACTGTATCCATGGGTAACATCAGAGCACAAATAATAATTTTAGAAGCAGGATTACTGAGCAAAATATTTGCCAAAGACAGTGGATATTGTAACAGTAATGCACTGTCTGCTTGACAAAGACTGAATATAAATGTATCCTTAGATTATAAGCAGATGAATTGTTTAATACATTTCCAACATAATAATCTTCTCCTGGAAAGTATCAGTGAAATGGAGCTTTACTTACTTTTATATTTTATTAAAAATTCTTATTAAATATTGCTCATTAAAATTTCTTATAAAAAACTTAAAATGATTTATCAAAAGTGAGTATTTATTTTGAGATTAAAGTTTAATTTAAAATATTCTGCATTTTTATTCCCATTATTTCATGATCTGTCAGTAGTAGAAAATGTAACACTATAACCTACATCAGGATATCGAAAACATCTCCTTTGCTATTATACAGATAAAGAAATCCACAAAGTCTCTGATGATGCTTTTGTTCTTAGCAAATTCTCCCATACAATGTCATTTCTTTAACCTGACTACGACATGAAAATAATAAAAAGACAATTTTAAACCTAAACTTTCAAGTTTGAAATGCACATAATTTTTTCAAGCTGCTAGTTAGAATTTTCTCTTTTTGTAGGAAAGTTATTTGTTCCATTTCTGAACAAAACTGAACTTCAAGATGTCCACATTTCCCAAATAGATATTGTATATTCCGTTCATCTCTGTTTAAAAATTCAGCATGTTATGTGGTGCTCTCAGTGCTCAGAATAGTGCTATTTAGAATTGTGCTATTTGTGGAACATTTGACAATTATTAACAAAATATCATTTCAGCCTAGCTTATAACTTCAGTTCAAAATCTACTTGATAGTGTTTATGTGCTAGCTGAAGTGTTTTTCATGTGTTACAATGACATCTTCAGATGTCTTGCACTATCTTACAGTTTTCAAAAGAGGCAGCTCAAACGGGACCCTTTTTAGTGGCAATTTCATGAAAATCATCTAAAGAAAAAGGTTATTTAGAAGTAAATGGAAGGGGGAGAGCAAGAAAAGTAAATGAGACAATACATTTCCAGCTAGGTTAAATGTCAGACTAGAATTCAAAGAAACAATAATGGTAGGCAACTGTTGTCAGATTCAAATTACTGAGAAATGATGAGTCTGATTCTACAGATGCTAGAGAAGCTACCGTATTTGGTCATTTCAAAAGCGGGATGGAGCAGATTCTCAGTGGATGTAAAACTTTAAAAGGCTTACAAGATGTCTAATGGAAGCTGACAATTTCTATCTGATGAAAAACTGCTACATGTTATATCACTTCTATTGTTTGTTATATATAGGTAACATATGCAATATATAATACATATATATATATACACAGACATAGCTGTTATATTACCTATATGACCATCCTTTAGTGTTAAAAGATGGTTCTATCCTTATACTATCAAAAATCCTTACATTATTTTTTCAACTGCATGGTACAGTTTTGAAATATCCCTCTCTGTAAATACAATTCAAACCGTACATTTGTCTCAAACTAGGCCTGTGCGTGTGCCTGCCTTAAGCATGAGAAGAGACATACCCTGCTGTACAAAATACTTGCTCTTGCTATTAAATGTTCTCTACTTGCCTTTTTCTTTTGGCAGGCAGAGAGATTCTTGCATTGCAGGATCATCTGGGTAGTGGCATGTAAAAACACCATAGAACAAATTGCCAGATGGGTGATGGAACAGCACAGACTTCAGGTTTGCCTTCCTCCCCATAGTGCTTTGACTTTTAGAAACAAATATGCACATTTCCCTGTTGATCTCTAGCAAAATACACAAAGAATTTATGTGTTTTTTTACCTTCCCCACTCCTTTGTGAATTATGGAGGAGTAAGCAGAGTTTTAAGTACAGCTTTGCAGACAGCGAGATACAGCTCCACTCCGTGCAAGACAAATTGCAGCTCATTTATGAAGGTACATCTAAAAATGCCAAGGGAGCAGACTTATCAAAGAGATGACATCAAGTTGTCACTCATTCTTCGTACATGCACCTGTGATCGAGAAAAGTGTTTTCTTTAATATAACTTGATATTTGAAGAGAATATGACAAAACGAAGTCCCATCCCTTCATCATTTACATTATGCCTTAGGGGTACAAAGTTGATCTAAGACATTTTGATTTATGCCTATTAGTGAAGCTGTACCCACAGATGATCAAAAGACTCATTCGGATTCCTATAAAATAGTCAATATCACAGTTAGGGAAATCTATTAGGTTATAATTAAATTACAGCTATAAATGACATAAACCTGAGATATTTTATGATAAATATCATTTGATATACCAGCCTTTTTAAAGAGTTCATCCCAGTCACCCTCCTTCTAAAGACAGATCCTAAACCACAGGGTATGAAAAATGATGAACATAAAAAAAAGGAAGCCATGCAGTTTAGGGGCATACAGCTAACATATCAACCTCTTGCACTTCCCCATTTGACATTGTACAAGCTTTAACATGAAAGGACAAGCACAATTAATGTCTCTTGTGTCTTTATTTCAATCATATATATCCTTTGCAAATCGAGATGTAAAGTAGACGTGAAGAAAGGGAAAACAGCAATATACTTCACTAGAATCTGGGACAGCTCTATGTACAATTTATGAAAGTCCATGGGCAAAGCAAAAATTTTAGATTAGGACTGAGACAAGAAAAGACAGCTTGTTGTAAGAAATTTCTTTCTCATATTCCATGTGCGAAAGACATATGCAGCAGAACATAAGTCTAACCATATGCAACAAAATCAGTTGCAAACATTAAGGGTCAAGAGCCAGAAGCATGCCCAAATGTTTGCATTATCCAGAAACAGAGCAAAACCAGTTATAATATCCTGAGTGTATCTGTTTGGAATTATTAGGTTACCTTTACAATTGTAATAGAAAGGAAATAGGCTACGGATACTCTCAGAAAAAAAAGAAAAGTAAAGTAAAAAAAGGAAAAAACCTGATGAGATTAATAAATTGTTTCAATTTGTTTCAGGAGCAAAGATGTGGAAATAACTTTTACACAGAGAAAATTCTAGTTAACTAGTGACATGAGGGCAAGGAGCAAACATGAGAACTGCAATTATGTTTGACCTATGCTCAGCCTAGTCTGTTGTACTCTCTGGACGATGCAAGCACGGCATCCTTGGGCTAGGCGTAAGAAACTTCCAGAAAACATAAATCCCTACAATTGTGATAAATCTTATTACTGAAGGAATCCACGCTACCCTCGCACTTGGTTGGTAGTTCACTGTCCCTATACATAAAACTACTGTATAGTCCTTTTGCTTCAGGACCTTTCTGCTTCTCAAAGCCTATGAAAAGCTCATTGAGGCTGTAGTGCATTGAGCCAGACTGTCACTATGGTAAGTATGGCTGCTAATAGCATTTTCTTCCAGGGGCTGTTAGTTTTCTGTTAGCTCTCATTTCATTCTTTATTGTTTTCCTGGGTGTAAAAAAAATCTTTTTGTTCTTGCATGAGTAGGACAAGTGATAGAAAGTAACTGGGCATGTGACCTCATAAGGGATGTCCATACATAGTGACTAGACTTGTCAAAGCAGTGACAGAAGTATATCTGAGTGGAGAAAAAAATGAGAGTCATGCTTAATTAGAGACTGAGAAAAAGTGACTCAAAAGAGGGAATGCATAGCCAGCTTGGAGTCTCTTTGTAGAGAAAGTGGTTTGCAATGTGGACAAGCATTTGGTAACCATCTGAAATAAGCTACTCCACTTGGGTTCATCAAGGGATTTTGCTGAACATCTAATTATAATTGTTTTGACTTCAGTGAAAATTCTTATCTGTTCAACATTAGATATGTGCTTTATTTCCTGAATGTATAGAGTCCTACAGAGCTAAACATACAGATATGACGAATGTGGGTTCAGGTGGGGGATTATGCCATTTTGAGGTAGATGTTCATAAGCCACTGAATGCGTCTAACTCAATGGCAGTACAAGAGGGTTGAATTTGGCCCTGTTTCTATGATGATATATCCTGCTGCATTATGTCTTTTCCACTCCTTCATTTTTGCATTCCACTGTCTCACTTCACTACAAACTGTATGAGACAGAGCCTCCTCGGGGAGCAGCTAGAGATTTGAAATTCACATCACTTTTACCCTTAAGCCTGTCAGATGATCAGATAGCCGAGAAAGTGCTAATAGCTTATGCTCTGGTGAAATATGTTTTTCTGTACATGATTACCTTTGTATTTTGTTCCCTTTATCCCTGATTGTCAGCATTTTAATTAAAAGTAGAGGTGTGAGAACATGGGAAAACCTGTCTGCAGAACAAGGCTGACTTTGATTTAAGTTAGTGTACTAAGTTTGTAAATTTGGAACCCAATTTTCTGCTGCTATCATCTGTTTGAAGTGGTTCCATGGAGGCTGATGCTGAGCAATTCTGCTTGCTTTCTGAGGCACCAGTATCTCCCAAAATACAGCAGATGTAATGTAGATAGCACATAACTCTTGATGAAAATTTACAAAGGTGGTTTAAGATACTACTCCTTCTCTGACTAAAACTTTACATCCCTGCTACAACATTGGGAGACCATTCAGCAACACTTGCTGCTTAGCTCCTCCAGGTCCAGTTTACTGGTGCTTAAAGGCTGGATTTACAACATATTCACAGCTTTTGTCTTCCAGAGAATACTGCCCTTGTAGACAATACAATAGGTAATTCAATTTCTCAGCCACTGTAGTTCACAGACATCCATGTTATACTGTAAATTAATCCAGTGGTTCCTAAGGAGCACATTTACATTCATTCAACCACCGTTGTCATGGGACTGCAACTTCCAGAAGAAAAACAAGGAGAAAAGGTTGCACATGGCAACCCCTCCAATGAGCACAACCTGAATCACTGAAGCTTCTAAGAACTCTCATCAAAGAAAATGGCATGTCAGTGTGTGAGTATACATTCCTCTCTACTGCAAGGAAAATCCTGCTGGAAATTTCCTGACGGAGCAGGAAAAACCTGCTGCAGATGGATGGATGGGAAAGACAATGAAGGGCAGTAGCCTTTTAACCTAGCACCACAATATTTGCTAGTTTATTTACTCACTTCCATGGTACCTTGCGCAAAGCTTCATTACATAATAATCCCCAGTAACCTAACTCACTAACAACAGCCCTGGCTTTGATAGGATTGGCCTATTCAAAGCTACATTTAAATACATTCACGATCCAGGATTAGATCTCCCTCATGTTCCCTGTGAGGCCTAACTGGTAGGAGCCACAGTTCTTTACTGGATTCAGCTTTATGTATTTCACTCACTTCCGAGGGTAAAATTTTGCTCCTGATTTACATAAAAGCCTTTTAAAAGTAGCCAGTCTGCAGTGAAGTCTGCAATAGGAATTGTGAAAGAAAAAGAAATCCTTATGTTTCTCCTTCTTATACAATAGTTTGGATTGTTATTTTATTTTCTTCTCAGTGTTTTTATGATCAAAAAATACTTTTTTGATGCTAAAGCAATAAATGAACACTTCATTGCAAAACAAGCTACTTTAAATCCTTCTGTTTTCTAACAGGAAAATGTACTATTTTATCATAAATCAGTGAGAAGATTAGATTACTTCTTTTTTTTTTCAGGTAGAAACATGCTATGAGGCAACCATGACAGACCAGTATCTGATTACTGCGGTGACACAATGATCTGACAGAAAAAAAACTACAAGATGAAAGGAAATAAAACAATATGATAAAGATGAAAGATGATACAGCAATAATACCATGAGGAAAGAACTGAAGTAATAGCATTAGGACATAAGAAAACATGATGTGATGGAAAAGAATTAGTCTGATATGGTTCATGATGCTGCTGCATAGGAAGAAGCGTTATGATGATATATTACAGACACAAAAGACAATGCTGGATTACACAGAATGTAACACATAAATGGACAAAGCAGAAAAATGCTGCCATACACTGAAAAGAAGACAAAATGTTCTAATATTTATATTTTTGTGATCTCATCCTAATTTTATGGAGCTGAAGTCAATAGTAGTGTTCATATGGACACTTGTTAATTTAATTGAAGACATTAATTTGATAGAAATAACCTAAAGGTCTCATCAGAGACCTTGATAGCCACCAGAAATTCTCCACAAGCACTAAAGCCCTAATCCCAGTGCTGTATGGTGGTACCCTTAGTGGTAGCAAGCCTGATAGATTTGGGATCCTGAGGGAGAGCAATATTTGTCCTCCTGTGTGAGCAAAGAAGAGATGTGTATGTGAGTCTGCTTTATTTCACTGTAATGTACCATACTGTTGGGTTCTTAATAATAAGGTCCAATGTCTCTATTGTGTTTATGCATTGCCATATTTAAACCAAGGTAAAATCACTGAAGTTCAGACAAATCACAGTTTCAGATTGTCTGCGGATGCTGTGCTTTCTTTGCTTGGCAGGAAAGTAGGTTGCTGATATTCTTGGTTCATCTTTGCTCACAGAGGTAAAATTAGAGGCCTTGAGACTCCTGCTGGTAGAACAAGCTCTCAATTTCTCACTGTCGAAATTCAATCTGATTTCTATCTTTTTCACTAAAAAGCTGTCAACAGAAAATAAGCAATTGCTGTCAAAGAGTTATATTAGTTTCTGAGGTATATACAGTCGTCTGATAGGGGAAGAAAAGCTTGAAGTAATTTAAATTGTTTTTTTTTTAATTTGAATTTGTATTTTCTAGGAAGTTAAGCAAAAATGTTAATGCAGAGCATAACTACAACCCACCCACAAGAAAATGATAAAAAATAGAGAGATTGATTCACTATCGGATCCCTATTAGCTTCTTTTCTTACTATGGCCCTGGCTCTGATTTCCTCCTCCTTATGCTGATGTAACTGTGTCACATGATTATGCTTCATCTGCTGTGGTAGAAACTGGAAGACAGCATTTATTTACAATGGATAATATATAACTGAAATCAGAAGCTTTCTTTGAAGTACAGGATAATATGTGATCTATCAGTAACCAATGGGACTGTCTTGATATGCCAACAATATAACTCTGCTTTTCATATGTGGAATAGCAACTTTCAAATACAGAGAACAGATAAAGTGGAATTCAGGTATGCTTTAGCATTTGCAAGTCACACTTTGAAAATTGCATTATGTTTTATTTATAAATAAATATACTAAAAAAAGATCAGTTTTTTTCTCCAATTATTGAAAATCTAAAAAGAATGATTTTTTTTTTCACTGCAGCTTTTACGTGACACTTTCTCAAGGGAATTCTAAGAGTGGACAAACTGTAGATTGAAGTTAAATCCACACTTTCTCTGAAATCTCCTGCTTTCTTAGACCTTTGAGAATAATGTCTGAAGTGTCTACTTTTCCCTCTTCTTTTGTCAGATATTTGAGCAATAAGGTTGTTCAGACTAGGATTCTATGTCCATTTAAGATTTTGTCTGTTACACAAATTTGTTTTTAGCTTCTTTTTCATCTTGAACACAACTACTGGAGCTGAACAAACAAGTAGTTTAGAGATTTCTTTTCTTCCCCTGCAAGGCAGCTGTGCTAAGCGGTAGCTCACTGTAAGGAGTCTGGTCTCCAAATTATAATACAGTTTGGCTTTATTGCTCTTGGCCAAAGAAGTGACTATCTGTCTGTCCACCCTGTCCTTCTGGAGATTACTTCCCCCAGAGCAACAGTGGCAAAGCAGGGGATGTATCTGCTCTTTTGACATTGCAGCTCATGAACTGGTATATTAACATAAACTGCAGCTGATGGTGGGCTCAGTTAATGCATCAGGCTAGCGACTGTGGCTACTGCAAATCCCGTTCTGATGGTTTTACCATAGGTTTGATAACCTCTTTACAGGGACTGAGAGCTCAGTGACAGGCTTAGCCACTGCCTCTAAAGCCAAAAAGAACTATGAATCTGATCCCTGTCTTTAAAAGTTACCTATCGTATTCTCACCAATTTTTGTTCTTGCTCATTTTTTGTTCATTTTACATTCTTGATCAGAATATCGATTACAGTTCTTCCTTCTATAGTTTTCACTACTCAGAATAATCTAGATAGTCTAATCAACTTCAATTTCAGTGGTTTTCCTTGCACTATAAAAGGCTGAAAGAGAATGGTAGTGTTCTAGCTAAATATATAAAGATACAGCTGCAATAGAGAACATGAGATCCTTAAGAAAACTTTCAACAAGAATCCAAGTGAACTACAGAGTACTTCCCTACTACAGAGTATTTCCCCATACAGGCACCAGATCACACTGTCTATGAGTAGATCAGCCTATGCATACTAAAGAAACCCACCACAAAATGGCAAGTGAATGAATAAATGAAATAAATGATAAATATAGCGGAAATGACCAAAATGTGACACTTTGCTAAATGAGAGGATGAGAAAAGGAAAGCACATAACAAACTTATAGCTCATTCACAATAGCTTCATTAATGGAAATTGCTTAGATGCTTTAGTTCAGAACATTGTCTAAAGGGAAACATGGAAGAGAATATAGAGCAAGTAAAGATCTGAGCATTAAAGTTAGTGCCTTCTCCCATGGGCTACATTTGATTCTTGTAATGCACTGGGGATATTTACTGTGCAGCATTTAATGGCACTTAAAATCATGCTTTCTCCCCATGGTGTGTTGAGGAAGTGCCCACTGTATAATCGAAAACCTGTAGGAGAAGTAGATTTATCCACGGCTGCTAATGGCTTTCTTTTGCTTTCCCTGAGATTCTTTATTCATCCAAATATATTGCTTTCTACCAGAAAAATATTTATCAGACTGGAAAGATACACTGGGAAGCTTTTTCCCAGGAGGGATTAAATGACCACAAATCTTGTAACTTTCAGGAAAAAATGTAAATCTTGTCTTTTAGCCTTGCTTTTTTTTATAAGTAAATTATTGAGAAAAGATGAGGAAGGAAACAAAAATCAACATTTATCTCACAAATGCTTAAGACATATCCTAACTACAAGGACAAATAAACTGAAATACTACACAGAGAAAAGTTTAACTAAATTCAGATATTTCAGCTAATTCCACTATTTTTTCAAGAGAATGGATCTTGTGTTAAGATTCAGGACAAGAACATATGAGATCTGAATTTATGTCTACGTGCTGTCCCAGAATGTGTGTGTGGCTTCCAGCAAGTCCCTTTGAAACAGATTTCAAAGATATTTACATATCCAAAGAAATAAATACAGACACAAGCAGCTCATGTAGGAAAAGGACACCTTCATACATTTGAAAATCCTACTTGGCACCACAGTAGCTATTTGAGTCTTTAAGTCTCCAACAGTCCATAAAAATCCAGCCCTTATTCCCTGTTCATCTTAGTAAAATAGGAAGAGCAGTTTTGGGGTTTTTTTATGTCTAGTCTTTTTAATTTGCACCTTAAAGTGGGGATTCTCTTACTAAATAGAGAAGTGAATAATCACCTGCATACTCAGGGCTATAGTCAAAATATTCCCATGTCCCAGGGCTGGGACACAAAAGCAGAAGGCTCATGAGAAGAGAATGCGCAATGTAGAAAGAAAAGCAACTCCAGCTTGAGTTCTTTCAGAAAGAAACCATATTGGTTCCTGACACCAGCAGAAAGCTGAAAGGAATGAGTGTATGCCTTTGTGTGAATGAGGATAGAGTAGTGGGAGATAGACATTTTTTTAGAGCTTCAGAAGAAATTTGATGCAGTTTTGCACTGAAATAAAAGCATACTGAAGAAAATTCTGCAGAAAGTCCATGCAAGGATGATCACAAAAAGCACTAATTGTCCCTGTTAACATTTGGCTTTGTTTTTGTATCTGACTGTATTGCGTATAACTGTGGATGGGTCAGCATCACAGGGAGAAGGGAGGACAGTGCAGCTTTCTAGCCAGCCTAGATGACGTGACCCAGAGGCCTGTGATGGGCTGGCTAATGACAATGATTGTAGGTGAACAAAATTCCCCTTGGCATTGACTAGCAGTCCAGTCCCACACACAACACAGCACAGGAATATACACTCATGGGACCAACAAGCTTCTGAGTGTGTCAGAGCTGTAAGAAAACCTGAGTCCAGAAGAGAGAAAATTCAGAACCTGAAGAAAATGTTCTTAACCTGACAGGTCTGAAAATGCATTAAAAAAATAGAAGTTAAACAAACTTCAAAATACAAACAAAAGGAAAAGAAAGGAAAAAAAACCCAGAAAGGAAAAGAAGGTGCTAAATCTCACTCTAGTACAAAGCATTAGCAGTTGGAAATGTTGAACAGCTGCACTTATAAATACTCTCTTTGGTTCTAGATATCTGAAAAGTAAGATTTACCTTCTCCTGTGACACAAAGCACCACAGTTCATGTTTTGGTCAATGAATTTTTTTGTATTTGATCCCTGCAGCTGATCTCAATCCTTTATAGTATCACAATGATCATTAAGATTCCCATAATCCAGCTGGATTTCCAACATGCTGGAACTGACATCTTCTTACTACATTGTCCAGCCCGCTAATGCTCTTTCCCTCCAGACAAGGGATCAAAAAGAAGGGGAAAAAAATGATATTAATATGTCCTCACCTGCACTGTCATTAAATTGGACATAAATGAAATTGAGTCCATTTTAACACTTCAAATTACAGAGTTCATTCACCTGCAGAAAACAGGACAGTTCTAAATATTACCAAGGTTTGTGTTGTTAAAACATTCTGAGCAGCAATTATCATCAGAGACCACTAACAGCTTAAATGCACGGAAACCAGTTCTTTTCTCTGAAAGTAAGCTTTTCTGATTTATGACTATATAAAATTAATTTGGGACAGAAAGCACTCAAGAAAGTTTCCATATTCAGATTTCAGCCTAGCTATGTGAACAGGCATTTATTAATCATCAGTTACTCACTGTTTAGGAACAATGCATTGATGTAGAAAAAAAAAATGTAGACCACAGATAGACAATGGTTTGCAATACTTCTTAGGTACATTACTTTTATCACTAGTATTCACCTTTGGGGATACAAATTCACAAATAAGATTTATATTGGCATTTTTAGCCAGGACAAAACAAAAAAAAATGTGACTAAGAAACTCATCGTTTTGGGTAGCAGAATACAGCTTGGTTTTAATTACTGCCACGTAAACATTTCTTAAGGATAGCAAGACAATGCATTGGGAAACTTAGATTTCACTCAGCATGTAGATATTGGTAAATAACTTCAATTCTGAGGACATACCACTTGTGATTGCCACGCGTTTGCTCTATGTCTAACACAAGTCAATGAATTAATTCACACCTTGGTGTAAAGGAAAATAAAGTTCATTGCATACTGTGGATGATGTTAAGCACTTTGGATGACAGGATCAGAATTCCTAATGATTTTGACCCTTCTAAATTGAAGAGACAATCTGAAATCAGTAAGATGAAATTCAGTTAAAGATAAGTACAAAGTCTTCTATTGAGGAAGGCAAAATAGACTTGCAATTACAAAACTGAAGATTAAGTAGCTGAGGTTAGTACAGGCCATAAAATGTTTCTGGTTGACCAAAGTTACATTTTGAGTTAAGTAAAAGAAGATAAATGTAAACCAGGGATGTAATTATGAGATATTCTTAAAGAACACCAGTGAGATACTTTATAGGCTGTAGGAATCCTCATCTAGAATACCTAGTCTTTACACTAGAAGTCAAGCAGTCAAATCAGACAGACTGCATACGACAGCAACAAAAATTACTGTGTTGTTAGAAAACAGTTTTAATTGTATTTGTTTGAAATAGAAAACAGAAGGTAGAGGAGGATGTGATAAACATCTTCACAACTGAGTTTATTACAAAGGTGATCGGTTGCTCTCTGTCTAAACTGAACCTTAAGAAGAAATAGTTTTAATTTTCAGCATAGAAAGCTTAACTTAGACACTATAACTGTGGTGTTAAGAGCAGGTAAGCATGAAATAAGTCATCTAGAGAGTTCAGACAGTTCCCTTCATGGAAAGTTTTTAAGATTAAATTAAGGAAGTATTTGTTAGCAATGGTCTAGATTTACCAGCTTTTTCAATAGATTAGGAGACAGAATGAGACCTCTTAGATGACTTGCAGTTCTGAACTTTTGCAGCTCTTTCACAGATTAGAATTCTGTGATACTTTAAAAGACTCAATTTAAAAGACAATAATTTGCAACAGACAGTGTATCTTAGTGTTGTAAAGAAATTCAATTGACAGGATCAGTGAGATGACCTATTACTTAGGTACAAGTCTGGCCTTTTTCCCAACCTAAAAACTATTTTTATCTATTTTGCAAAAAAGATACCAAATTCCTTTCATATACTTTATAATGATAAGAAGACATTGGCATTACCACTAATATAAAACTAGTGTAAGTGAAAAAAACCCCTGAGATCCACTCGTCTGAAACAAGCACTCTAGATACTAATTTTAAATTTACAAACCTCTTAATCTTATCTTAAAAAGTTAGCCCAGCTTTCTATTAATGGATGAACAGCTTAGAAATGGTGCTGCTGATCATAAACAAACGTAAGATGTAATATTAATTTGCACTTACTACTTGAGAGGAAAATCTGTTTCATAATCTCTGTGACCTTTCCTTACTAACATTAGTATTCTTGATAAAGTCTAAAAACTACGTGCTACATGTAAATACTGTGATATTTCTTCACTGCTATGATAGACAGCTTCCCAATTGAGCATCCAGAGGTGAACAGGTTGGTAAATGTTTCATACATAAGATTATGTCTAGAAAATTGAAGAACTCCACAGTATATCTCAAAGAAAGAATAAAGACTAAATGTTGTATTATCATGTCTTCTTTTACAAAAACTCAGAATCTGGATTCAAGAATGTCTTATTTCCTCCAGATCCATGAAATATGAAATCATGGATATTTGAAAAAGCTTCCTAAACAAAAAAAGATAAATATCACCATCATGGCACCTGAGATGCAAGGGAAAACAGGGGGAAATACATTGTGAAATTGCACATTCCTTGCCATCATTGAGAAAAAAAAATACTAAATTATAGTGGATCTGGATTTAACAAAAAGGAGGCAAACTAAGAGCTCATGTGACTTTCAGCTCTTATAGACAAGTGCTGTCACATCTTTTAGTAACGACATGTAGCCAAACAACAGTAGCAGCAGATTGAGAAGGCTAAGTAAAATTCTTGAAAAGGCTCTACAAAAAGAGTTGCTGGAGTGTTAGAGTTTTGAAGATTAAGGTACTCACGTGAGAATACTTATAGAACCTGTGTTAACTCTGTCTTTATAGACTTAAATGGATACAGCATCCCATCTGAAATACTGAGCTGAGTAGGCACAGAGAAAGTTCACCAACAGGGCATAGGGAAAACATGAAAATACAAGAAAAAATATGCCAAAACTCTAAATGCAAAAGCAAATTCACAAAGAGAAAATAAATAGAATGCAAAAGAAGACCTATTGATACTATAGAGGAAAAATATGATAATGGAAAATGCCCTGCATGTGAGGTCATAAGCAATAATTGTAGCAAGAGAAAACATCATGTCAAAGGTTATAGATGAAAAAAACAAAGTACAAAGGCATCATATCAAGGAAGCAGGCAGTGACTCAGGGGATGAGATTTTGCATGTCTAACATTAAGGCAGCACAAAAATAAATAGAAGGTTTATAAAGCTCAGGCTAGCATAAGATTCAAGAGCAGGCACAGAAACTGCCAGAAAACTGAATGCCAATGAGAAAGTAGACTTTCAGAGCTTCTGCTGGTCTGTAAAGACTTTGCTTTAAATAAGAAATAAAAAACCCAAAACAACCAAAGCAAAATTGCATTAAACTCAACAAAATAAAAATTTCACTGGTGCACAGCCCTAATGTTTCCAGGACAATGTAAATTATAACCACGGCACAGAAGTAATGTACATAAAGCAAAGTATGAATTGTAAAAATATATGAGACATAAGACATGTATTTCAGCTCCCAGCTGAAACAAGTGAACTTATGAACCTAGAGAAATTATTAATAAATTACAAGAACGAGCAAAACACAAATAACACAGAGCAGGCAATTGTCTATGGTATTCCTATAGCAAAGCTGCTAAAATTTACCAAGCTGTATTTGTATAGCTGGGACATCTTCCAAGGATGTTATACCTGGAAATAAATAAACCAATTCAGCCTGTAGAACACCTGTCTTGCAGAACATGCATTGCATTCAAACAAACAAACAAACTAACCACCAAAACAAACAAAGTCATGGGAGCAACAGAGAAAATGAGGAAAAACCCAAACACCACGCCATTGCTCAACAAATATCAAGGCAGTCATTGAGAACACTAGGCAAGCTCTGAATTTGCAAAGGTCCAAGTAATTCAAACGAATTTTGAGCCAAGATAATTACCAAGATAATAGCTCTGCAGAAACCTGCTTGATTTAACAAAGCCTGTTATACTTTAAAGATAGATCCTATCTGGATTAGGCAGACAATAACTTCTCCACACACCAAGAGAGTACCAAAAGATTACCAGATTTTGATAGTATACTTTTGTACAGAAGGAAGACTTCACGGTGGCACATTATGCAGGGAGTAACCTGGCTTAACTCAACCTTCTATGTTTGTAAAAAGGAGTCAAGAAAATTAAAACAAGGAGCTAAATTGTACAAAACCATGGTGTAATTCACAGCTTTGCAAGGGCTATCAATCCTCCTCTAAACAAAAGAACAAGAATTGATGGACTATACTAAAAAAACTGGGCCAGTTTGAAGGCTGTTGAGATTGATAATCTGTATGCAAAACATTCTTCCCACTGTCTCACCAGTTTGTCTTCAGGCTACTTTCTAGTAAAAAATTCAGTATAAATATGATTGCTGTTCACTTTACACGATGTCAACTTATTGAAATATAAACCAAAGACATGGCAGCAAGACGTAGAATACCAGGAAAAGAAAGTTGTTTTTAATTAAGATCAGTATTTCCAATGGCTTGGTGGATTTGCATGGGAAAACTCCAGTTTGTATGCTAAGGATGGAGAATCTTTCTGGCAGAAAATATCACAGTGGTCAGAGCACATTCCTCCCCTTTCCTCCATAAGGGTTTGGTTGCTTGGGCTCAAGGCCAGCTTCAATAGTGCAGCTATGTGGCCTGGACAAGCTATTTGAAAAGTCTCAGCTCGCTCAGGAGCTGCTTTTAAGCTCAGTGTTTCATCCTTGGTCACTGCCTGAGCCACTCTGCAACTGTGAACATGCCTAGCCATATATCCCATTGATCCCGACTCTGACACATAGATGTGTACTTTTTCGTTTGATCTCAAACTTGTCTCTTCTTTATAGGCTTGTCAAATGATCTGGACTCTTGACTGAACCAAGTTACAATCAGTAGACCTGCTCAGGCACTATGAGACTGAGACACCCCTGTCTGGCCCGTTGTCACACTCAGTTCCCAGCTTCCATTTCCATACAGACCAGTGCCTGCCCTTGCTGCTTGCTCATAGTGACCAGGTGGTAATAGGGACCAGCAGAATGCTTTTATGGCAACACTGCCCCAAACATCCAGTTTTTGCTAGGAAAATCTCAAGAATTAAGTTTAGAAATATGCATGTCCAAAAAGGAATTAATTTCTGTTTGGCTGCCTGCTTCACCAAGAAGAGCTGCACGGTGAGATCACAAACTTAACAGAAATAGAAATATTGAGAAGCATAGTCCAAGTCAATTACACACCATGTTCAAGACAGGATTTGTAAAGAATCCAGGAATCCACAAAGATTTACATGTGCTCTGATCCATCATCCTGTTCAAACTGCCAAGCACTGCAAGAGTAGCTCCACCTGCCACTTGACAGCATGAGAATCTCTGTGATTATTTGAACATATAAATTGCTTCAAATAAACAGGTAGAAAAATCACAATCCTGCTTTCACATAGCCAAGTATACAGCCTGTCTCAGGAACAAAGAGTTCTAGAACAAAATTGTATATCCAGAAGGCTAGACATGCTGGACTGAGATTAATAACAATATTTGAGGTCTGGTGGATGGATGTGATGCTTATGAAAAACATGTAAGCCAAGCAACAGAAAGAAACAAATGGCCTTTGTAGTACCAGGACCCAGACTGAAACTGAAACAGGAAGAGTTTTTTCCTCACAAGAAACCATATAAAAAATAACTCCTTATTGTAGACAAGTCAGACTTCTATAAAGTAGATGAACTGACAGACATGATTGTAACGACAGTCACAGGCGAAGCAATATATCATGTCAGTATGTTGATGCTAGGACTGGGTTTCCTTGTAGTGAGTTCCTGCAATTTTCCTGGGAATGAAAATTGATGTTCATCATCTTATCACCACTTCCATGATCAGGCTGTCAAAGGCAAAGCTGAACCGGTATTACAATTTTGAAGCTTCTAATAGAGAGATGTGCTAAAAATCTTACCAAATATTTCTTAAGTGGTGAGACAGTGCCATAGAAAGCCCAGTGAATATTCTAATGTTAAGATGTACATGTATGATTATGCTTGAACTGTTACTGTAACTCCAGTTAGTTGAAAGGCAATGCACTAAAAGGAGGAAAAGACATGCTGACATAAAATTCTACTTACAAACTGAAGACATCTAAAAACACAGTCCTGATATGGCTTTTTCATCAGACTGTTTCTTGTTTACACAGTGCTGTGGTGGATTAACATCCACTTTCCCCAGACTCTAGCAGATTGACTCAATAGTGACACAGAAACAGACAAGGGTTGAGTGCTCCTAAATCCTCTGAGGGAAAAGAAAGAGGCATATAAGTTCAGAAGTTTTCTGGTGGTGGTGAATCAGATACTTCCACATAGTCCCACCATAGGACTGGTAAGTCCTTTGCTCACCCTCAGACCTTGCTTGCTAGGTGACTTTAAGCAGCTGCTTATTGTCCTTTTGCAGCTTCCTTTTCCTTAACCAGATATGTTAGATTCCATTAAGAGGTACCTAACTCTTCCTATGATTGCAGAGATGCACCAAGAAGCTTCACTTGGGAACTTGAGATTTTCATGTGGGAATCAAACTCTTAACAGCTAGATGTTCCACATTGAGTCTATTACTAGATTTGTTAGTATTTGCAAACTGCATCCATGGGTAAATGTAGAGAGGTAGGAGTGAAGTACTTTAAAATAAAATAATTAAAGGAGGCATTGAAATGCACAAAGATAAAGACAAAGCCACCAGGACTGTGAGAGATAATAGTTATCTGCAGTAATAAACATTAAGTGAGAACAATTCGTGATTTGTGATAACATTTAATGTGAGGCTATAAATCAGATGAAAAGGGTACAGTTGAAAGATGGAAAATGCACGCACAGCTAGACAGAAATAAAGAATATATAAAGAGCCTTTTGTTATCTTCACCTTGTAATTGAGATAATGCTTGTCTTTAATGATACATCCTTAAAGCAGCTCCTGCACTTAGCTGCAAGGCTGTAACAAAGGCACAATAACACCGAAGTTTATGGATATACCTGATTAGCATAGGTCTATGTAAGGCACTGCTGAGTCTGTTGCTTGCCTAGTCACCCTGAAGACTCCAAACTTACCATTGTATGCCTAGTACTTCAAAACATTTAGCTGTATATCTGTACATTGGGTAAGGCTTTAAAATTTTTAGGCAAATGATGTATTTCTTGATGTTATCAAAATCTGATGTGAAATGTAATTTATGTTTTCAAAGGTAAAATTTAAAAGAGTAAGAATGAAGCAGAGATACTATGTGGCCAGTGGTATCAGGCTTCTTGCTTTAAGAATGCTATTGCTATTACAGGAGACATCGCTACAAGGCAGTTGCAAGGCAGGAGGAAGAAGTTTCTTTTCTTCCTCACAGGAATAAGAGTCAACAGAAAAAAAAAGAAAAAAAAATTGAAAGAACTAATATACCAGAATTTTAAGGAAGACAACGTGTTTATACTGTTCCCTTGAAGCCTCTGACATTGCTTCACGCAACATTTTCTAAACCTCTAGAAGCATCCTATAGATGAAACAATTACAAGGAGAGCAAAAACAGAATGAAAACTTTAGCCTGAGACTAGTTATGAATATTTCATGGCCTTACTGAAAGGATATTTCAGGTGAGTCTCCATAGCAATCTGCTTTGTATCTGGTAACATTAAACAATTTCAAATTAATGACTTGGCTAATGGAGCCACAATTAAATTTGCACTTAAAACTGGGGTGGAAGGTACTGCTGGAGGAATAAAAATCCTAGTATCAAAGTGGAGAAATGCTCCTAAGTAAAGTGCAATTGTTTAGGGATGAGAACAAACCTCTGCACACAAGCAGGAATAATGCAAGACAGGAAACTGCCAGCTGAGCAAAAGTTCTGCAGAAAATCTAGGCTTGTTTAATGGATCATAATCTGAACGCAAGGCAAAACCAATATGCTGTTATGAAAATCATGCCACAAGAGGATGAGTATAGGCTGCAAGACATAAGTAGCAGTCCCTCTGATTTTTTAAACAGTGCTTAAGACTTTTGCTGGAGTACTGCATTGGGCACTGGATGGCAGTATGGCAAGAATTAAAGCAGTGCAAAAAGAACTAGAAATATACAGGACCTGAATTTTCAGGAAAATGGAAAGAATTGGGGTACTTCAGCCTGAAGAGGAGAAGGATGAGGCAGAATATAATAACAACCTTCATATGTAAAAGCCAACTGTAAGGAAGAGCAAGAGAACGATTTTTGAAGCACAACTGTGAAAGATGAAACAAGAAGTAGTGGGCTCAAATTGCATCACAGTGTTCAGGCTAGACCTTAGAAAAGCTTTTGTATAGTAAGGACAGTGAAACAATGATGAAATAAATTGCCAGAGGAGAGTACAGTACTTTCACCTTTGGAGGTATATAAAACAGGATGGCCAACCATTTATAAAGAATAACAAAGAGAGTGAAATAAGATGACTCCCTGAGTTCTTGTCAGCCTTAACTTCCTATTTCTTCACACTTCTCAGCTACTAAGTTTCCATGATTCAAAGAGCACAGTTCTCTCCTATTCTGTTCTCCCAGTTAAGCCTTTCTCTTCATATTCAAAGATGCTGTGACTTTCCATGACACTGACTAAGCACAAGGAACTTGTCATGAATATATATGGACAGGGAATTTTCACATGAGTAGCATTTAAACATTAAAACTCCTTCTCAGAGAGCCTAATAGTGTCCCTACCACTACTGCTTCTTTCTAAATCAAAAGGCAAAGCTTAATTTCTCTTGACTGTACTTTTTAACTCTATTTTTTACAGCAGGGTGTACAAGGCAGTCATTTTCTTAAAAAAAAAAAAAAAAACCATAAATTTTTAAATTCAGGTTGGTGAAAGAGGCAGGAAAAATGTCTTGACGTGGACAATGCTCTACAAGGCCATAAAAGAAAGAAAATCACAACAAAGCAAACACAACATTGTAATTATTTGAAAATGTTTTTCTGCTTTCAGAATAAGTAATTCAGCTGAGAATAAGGCAGTTTGGAACCTCTTGGCTTTAGATCCGTAAGTAGTTTTGAAAAGCTAATGACATATGATGATAATACTGTCAATATTCTCTAAGGCATGCAAAATTTAATGAGATTTTTTTCCCATTCTTATTGGCCAAAGAAAACAAATCTCCTGCCTGTTCATAAACAAGTTTTTAACCATTACTTCTATTGGGGTAGTTCTTCTTTTTCTTACCCTTGTTAAAGGAAATGGTGTTTTCCATTAAATTTTCACATGTTTTCCATGTATGCTTTTGACAATTCAGTTTTGATTAAGAAGTAGCAGAGCACCAGCCAGTATCTCTATTCCATGAATTTTCTAAAGAGTGCATGGAAGTCAAGGCCTATCTGTTTATTTGCTTTCTGGATAACTATTCTGAATTGTGGATATATCTGTACAGTCCTTTATTCACTGGTAAAATGTTACCAACACTTTTTAATTTAGTGTCTCCAGCAAGCATTTAATTCAAATTTAGCAAGCTAGATACTCATTTTAATTAAATATAAGATGATTGTTAAAGAGAACTTACTGAGCATTTAGAAGATAAATCTAATAGTCTTGTAATTAGCGCAAAATTACATAAGCAAGAAATGCCTAATCTCACTCTTAGTAGCACATGGACTTTGTAAGGAATTTGTAGATACTTAATTAACAGTTATCAAAATAGCCTAGAGCAAGACAGGTTTCTATTAATTGTTAAAATAGTGATATTTAATAAGCTTGTTAAATGATAATACACCTGGGACAACAGACTCACTTAGTTTTTAAGTATTCCATTGTAATTCCCTAATGTCTTTATCAATATATTGTATTGATGGCTTATCTACAGTAACCAGTGAATTTTCAGTACCTAATTTTTGAGAAGTAGCTATTTAGCTCCTCTTAAATATTCTTTGTGTGTGTTCACTGCTGAAAGTTCTAATTACAACAACTTAAGATATAACCTTGAGCAGAGGGGAAAGCTTTCCAGTTCATTTTTGTTGGTAAATCTTAAGTGTTCATTTTCCACAAGCAATCTACAGTCATAAAGTAACTGTTAAAAATACTTTTCTTTGCTGTGTCTTTCATTTCCCCTTCCTTACTACTACAAAGAAGATTTTTTTGAGGGAAGTTGAGTTTTTAGCTTGAAGAAATCTTTAAGTAGTTTATAGAGAGGCTGTACTGATGCTGTACTTAGTACTTCAAGAAGACTTTATTTTAACTGCTATGACTGTTTACAGTCTCTCCTGTAACAGCATTACCTACAGTAGCCTTCCCCTCACTTGAATTTTCAGCAATATAATGACAAAGTCTAATTTAATTTTCAAGCACAGTAGATGAAGTAATCTAGGCTGTGCTCATTATCAGTGGAAGGAAGATATATTGATGATCGTATGGAATTGCAAGATCAGATTTCTGAGCCAGTGAAAGAACAGAACACTGTAAATATCCAAGTTAAATCTCCAAATTTCCAGGCTAAACACTTTGGAAAGTACTGCTATATGCTGTTTACAGATAGAAAACGATTTGTTAAAGCTAGAAATAGTAGTAAAGAAACAGCATTTGTATGGGTTTAAAACAAAGAAAACAAAACACCGTGTGCTTAAAGTGCAGAAGTACCAATCCTATCACAAGTTTCAAAGAAAGAGCAGTAGAAGAAAATGTGTACAGATATTTTGTTTACTCAAAAAAGAAAGGATATGTGCAGCTTCTCCTCAGTTCATGAACGAAAGGAATCATATCTATATGAGAGTTCTGGGAGGAAGCCAATTGAACTAAAATAATCTTTTACAGTGGGGACTGGCTTCCAAATATTTTTTCTTCAGAATGTCCTTTAGGACTCTAACAGTGAGAAATTACTTCAACCCAAGTAACTCTGAGGAAAAGTATTTTCTGCTTCTTTTTAGTTTTGGGATTCTTTTTGTTTATTTGTTTGTTAAAGAGCTGGTAGACTGGAAAGAGGGCACTAACCCATGGCCCCTAGCCACGGGAGGTTAAATTAATTAGAGGAGTTAGAACACTTAGTATTATACATTACACAGTATGCTGCATACATTACGCAGCATGCTTAACTCTGAAGAGTTCAGACTACAGTTGCTATTGTTAACTATGAAGTGATTGTTGCCAATAGTATATTTCTGTCTGTAGGGGTAACCAGAGAGTACTTCTGCTATCTGACACAGCTGCAAACGGGAATAAGCTTTTCAGAAGCCAGTTGCTTCATGATATCTAACAAAGAAGCAGGTAACTCCAAATTAATAACATGCTACCACGATTCCAGTTTGAAAGATCCCATCACCATTTTGAGTTAAATGAGGACTAGTGAAGATAGGATCTTAAGTTTGCATTGTTCATACCAGTCTGAATTATGCAGTGCACTTGGAAAGCTATTCTTACTGTTTGACAGCACAACAAAGCTAGCTGTCCCAGCAATGCCCTGTAGATCATGAATGACAATGCCTATTCAGATTACATATTGATGTGTACACATTGCTTTAAATGGCATTTATTATTTCACAAGTAGCATGGGAGTCAGTGATGTGGTAATTCATTTAATTTGTTTAACCTATTTAATATCCTGGAGACACTGAGCAAGTACTTGTCGGTCCATTAGCCGCTACAGTTCTAGGGGCTGTTTCATCTACATTTAAGCCCATTACTTCCCTAAAATGTTTGTTAAAATTGACTATCTAATTTATTAAGTAGAAATAACAATGATGTATTTCCTTATTCATTGTCTGTGATAGATAGAAGTTGAGATGTGATCTGTAATCAGTGAATGACAAAGGAAGCAAGTGTTACCACATTCTCCAAATAACTCTGGCAGTGAACACACAGAAATGATCCTCTATAAATAATGCAAGAATAAAAAGAAATACATCACCATTATGGACAGAAGTCTTCTATAGGCAACTCTTTATGATCACAAAGAGAGAAATAAATACCTCCAGTACTATCTGTGGTAAATGTAGTTGCAGCAGACATAACATGTGTGTTTGTGGGTGCAAAAAAAACAACTAAAGAAAAAAAAAGATAAGGAATAAAATTTGGGCTAAGTTTTTCTTTCCCATGTTTTCAAGTTTCACATCAAGAACACTGCAGGCAGAAGCTTAAATGTCTCTTTTAACAATATTTTCGAGAGTTAAGTCTATAGCTTTTTAGGAGTGTTTTAATGTTTTTAATAGTTTGTGTTGATAGGAGTGAGAGCTTTGTGAAATAGATTCTGAAGTTTGCCACAGAGGTGCAGCTTCTGATAGAGAAAATTATATCTGAGTGGAAAGCATAGTTGCTGATGGAGAATATTTTACCTGCAGAGAAGTACGGATACTGCCAAAACAGATTTTATCTGCCTGCTAACAGAAAAGATTTTACCTAGTGGTGAAATGCAACTACTGACAGAGAAGATTCCACTCATCAGCAGTTGAACTTCTGTGGCACATAAAACTTTTTCTGTCAGACATTGCACATAAATTTTTTTCCCCATTGTAGGATAAAATCTAAGAAAAAAAGTGGTTGCTGATGAAGCTTATGTGATGGGAAAGAGTTCATCAGTTCACTACCTGCTGTGGCATAAAGTTTCACCAGCTGAGAATCTGGCCCAGTTATGTACTACACACACAAATGAAGTATTGCATCTCAGAGCAGGAGCCAAAACAGTAATAAACTCCAGAGAAGTAACCTTATTATGCAAAATTTAATATCAACACTGTAATGACTTCATTTTTTAGAGCAGTCATGTGGAAAAAAAGGATGCTTAATTGTTATTGCCATAGGCTAGAGATTCAAGATGACAGTCACACAAAGAAGGAAACTAACAGACCCTCAAAGCAGCCTTAAGTCAATGTATCTGGGTTGGTTTGTTTATCAGCCTTACAATACCTAGTTAAGCCAGCCACATCATTTGCTTCTCCAATTTTTTTTTTTTTTTGTGAGGTGATTGTGTATCTATAGCCCTATTTATGTGGGCATAAAGACTCTATGCATCCAGTAATCCACTTGGAAAGCACAAGCTCTCGGACACAGATGAGTATGCAGGCAGCTGGCAGAACAGTAAGTGGCAAAATGTGAAGAAGCGTCAAGTGATTTGAGGTAGAATTATTTATTGCTAGTAAAGACCTTTGTCTTTCTAAATACATAGATTATGTTTGATTTCTTAGCTGTATGAGTTTCAGGCAGCTTTCTACTTCCCTACTAAGCAGTTCTCTCTCGTGCTTTACTTTTAAGAAGAAAATGCACAAATGCAAAGGTAACCACACATCTCTCAGACTGTGAAATATACATATAAAAGACATTTCCCACTATTCTAGATTTCAAATTCTTTTCACGTAGCCTATTGAAAGAGATGAAAATGGATAAATGTGTAACCACCAATGGCGTCCGCCTCTCACTTTATAGAGAGCTACCATTTCATTAAGTTTGAAGTTTTTGAAATAATATAATCATAATGAAAGAAAGGAAATAAAATTCTCAGAAAGTTCTCAAAGGAGTATTAAAAGATGAAATTTGAATAAGACTGATCAAATGTTGGAATGGAAGATGCAGATAGGTCATAAGCCTTTGCTTTTTTGATTGCCCATATTGTCTCGAAACTGTTCAGCAGAACAAAGAGTTTTGTGGATGAAAGACTGGTGTGAAGAAACATGAATGTCAACTTGAGTTCTGAAAGACAGTCTGCTAATGAAATATTCTAAAAGTCATTTTCAAGGTGGTAGAAAGTTCTCACTGATGTGCACCGATGCTTCTGATAAAAAGCATCAAATAGTTATGCAAGTATTGGCTTTTAGGTCTCAGAAAATAAAGCAATGCTTGTATGACTCCAAATGTTGCAGAAACATATTTAGTTTTTATACTTTCAGAGAATTAAAAACAGTAATTAGAATGTTTAGATTCTAGTTTAGGCATACAAAACAATTCTAGATCAGCTAATTTTCAATATAACAAAATAATACAGAGTTCAAACTGAGTAGTCTGAAAATAAAGACATTCTAAATGCATTTTTAGTTTCAGAAAAAAAACAACATGCTATTTGTTTGTGGAATAAGTATAATTTGAGAGAAACAGTAAATAATACATTTGGCTGCTTCTAGTAGGATAGACATCTGAATCTGACATTATATGATATTTAATAGCTTCTTCATAATAGGAGTTCATAAGAGAGAAAGATCTAAAAGCAATAAACATATTTCCAACAGTTCTAGGTGAACAGATCTAATTAAATTTTGGAATGTAAAAGCCTCTGAAGTAATACTGCCAATTCCTATCTTCTACAGTGATTTTCTTGTGCACTTGAAATAGCTCCTAAAAAACTTGCTTTATCTTTGATTTTTGTAGGGCCAAATTTTAACAGCATTGAAGTTCATAAAGGGGAGGCCTAATTTACCTTGAGTACCCACTGCTTCCTTCTTTCCCCTTTCTCATTAAACTACTGAAATAAGACTGTTAAGTCTGTAACCTTGGTGTGAGGATGAGCTGTCAGACAGTCAGATTAGATCCAGAGAAGATATTAAGTACCTGAGGGAAATTTAAGCAATTTTTTGCTCTTGGAACAAAATATTGAAGCAAGAAGTAGTGCTGCTTGTGGTTACCTAAACCCCTGCACTGACTTTTAGGAAGCTTCCAGTATTCATCTCAGGGACAGCCCAGTTACCCTGGTGCTTAAGGCACCTCTGGACTTAGCTAAAGTCACTCCTGACTGGATTTCAGAAGCAATGAGCTCAAAATCATCTCAGGTCTTGGAACTTGTTGGCAGATTCGAGAATATGTAGACCAAAAAGCAGCAGGAGAAAGTACACTATGGAGTTAAAATGCAGTGGTCATATTTTTGTCAAATACAGTCAAAGAAGAGGTGGTTCACATGCAGTCCAGTAATTAACACACTCTGCAAGAAGTGAGAGAGTTTCTGTCATTGTGGCTGAAATCCTACCTTTATTACCTTCCAGAACACCCTGGTGACCAAGTTAAGGCAGCTTACAAGGGAGGCTCATCACCATCCCGTCTCACTTAAGCGATTTCACAGTGTAGGAAAGAAATCAAATTTATATAGGTCAGAAAGGAATTACATGAAATATGATTCTTAACAGCTAAACAAGATGGTGAGATGTGTAACTCCACTGCTACCCTCACTGTATCACAACACCTAACTGAATAGCTGCCAAGTCAGTATCTTTCTTACCTTGAGTACTGTTTGAAAGCATCTAGGTCTTGCAGTGCACTGTACCTGATAATCTAAGAAAGAGCTTAGAGTTCCACATAGGCATCTTCATTTTAGTTAAAACACTCCCTAAAACTTGGCCTTAAGTCAAACCCATAGTCATTTTCTTTAGCTTCTGAGAATGTTATAAATATTCAATATAACTTCTTGCTTGAGTTACAGTATCAGCTTCTAGTCCTAGGGTCACTATTTTCCATTAGATTATGGTGGGACATAGAGTCTTTGTTCCAAAACAATTCAGTCAGGTTTCAAAAAGACAATACACATTGTACGCTAATGGAATAAAAAGTCTGTACTTGCTTTTAACACGTATCCCTTTGGAAACAGGAAATGACTGGCTGTTATTGGCTGCTCTCCCTTATGATTTAAAAGAACTGTAAGAAGACTTTGCTGAACGGCCTTTGATTTTCTGTCAATGCAGTTTTGCCAGAATTTTAACCAAGGTCCCATAAGTAAAAGTAAAACATTCATCTGCTTCGTCAGTCAGTCTCTGGATAAACCTCAGAAACTGAAAAACTGTTTACAACAAAGACATCATAACCCTTTGAATACTTAAAAGAATGATAACAGAGCAAGTCATTTTCTATTTAAAACTAGTTAAGATGCAACACTATTGTTCTGAGTCTAGATGAGCAAATAAAAGCCAAAGATAAGTTACAGTTTATATTTTAAAGTTACTTAGCTTTTTGTTTTTCTTAAAATCAGCCCTAAATTAAATGTTTAGCTCTCTTTAAATGTGTGACACCATCCATCACAATTTTATAGTTGGACACATAATAATGTATAATCTCAGCTTGCTGTCCACTTGTAAAAATGGGAATAGACTTCAAGAAATAAGCAATTTCCTAACAGAAAATTGGAAATTCTGCCAACCAATTCCAGGTGACCTGCCATCAATCAGTGTTAAATTCTCCTGAGCTATTGCTGAAGGGTACTGCCATTACTGATGGGCTTCACCTGGTGACTAATGGTATATAACAAATACATTCAAGAACTATAGAAATCCTAAGAATCTGTAATTGTCAGTTAACTTCCAGCAAAGACCTTCTCAAGCAATTCAGAGGGAAAGTGAAATTTCTGTAACCTCAAAACTACTCATTTTTATTATGTTGGGTTTTTTTTTTTAAATCAGAATAACTTGATGCCGTGAAAGTAAATTAAATCAGATTGCAAAACCCTTATTTGTTGCAGAATGATTTAACACAAATCTACTTTGCCATATGCATTCGATATGTGCTAATACGCCAATTACTCTAAACCTGGACTACATTCACGTTTCCATAAAAAACTTTGTCTGATTAATAATTATGATTAATGTTTGAAGTGTGTTGTTCCAGGGTAATAGATTCCTTCATTCGCCTGAGTATACATTTAGAATTAAGTATTCAAAGCCTTGGTTACTTATATAAAGCCAGCATAGCTGTGACTTACTTTACTGGTGAGAAACATGTTACAGACAAGAAATCTTGACTCTATTCAACCAGTAGAGAAGCAGTGAGAAATTATGATTGATTTTTTTTATACAGAATCTCTAAAATAGGGAAATAGGGTTTTTTTTTTACAACCACAAAAAAATAGAATCTATCAAGATTTACAGCTCTTTGTGAGGTATAGAAACTTTAACTGGCACTGAACTTTCAGATTAAAAAGGAAAATAACATAGTAAAAATAGTAGGAACTACTACTGGGCTCATCCTGGAGACAGATCAGATGAGAAAGTCTCTTGTTCCCTAATAGCCCTTTCAAAGTCACTAATTCTGAGTTAAAAGGCCCACAGGACTGTCATTGTCATCAAAGCTATACACAGAGACCCAGTGCAACAATCCTGTTTGCCTGATTTCTACAGGGCAACTCACAGGGCTGAAGAAAAGCATGTCTATGAAGATTAGCAGGATCTAAATTTATAAAACCTGCAACAAGATGGAGAATTACTTATGAATTAGGAGAGCAAGAGATAGCAGTAACAGAGTATGTCTTTTTATCTCTAAATAAACCTGCTTCATGCTGTACTATGTTATGATAATACTTGTGGAAGACAGACATTGCAACATTTCAATTTATGGTGAAAAGCTGTATTACAGTTCTTATGTCCATATGACACTGAGCTACTCCTAAAAACAGTGTAATCAATGAAAAAAAAAGGAGACAAAAATAGTTTTTATGCATTCAGTATCTGCTTTGTCCATAAAGGTGGAAGACGATGAAGGCAGAGAATTACATGCGAGCAGAAAATAAGTGCCTTTAAATCCCTGATAATGTTTAAAATAAGAAACTTCCTCTTCCCTTCAACATGGCTAAGGTAAAATGCAGACAGGAGATATCTCGACATAAGAAAGCCATCTGGACTTTCCCTGCACGTATGTAAAAAGTGGGGATTTCATCCCATGTGATACTGATGGCTTAAGAGTTCTGGTTTTGTTCATAACTCATTATGTGCAGCCTTCTTATCCCCTGGCCAGTCAGCAGTGACAAGAGCTGAATGTTTGGCTTTCCAGAATTACTGTTAAAGACAGAAATCTCCCCAAAGGCAGAACAAGAGCCTTTTTCTTTCATCACCAGATTCGTTTAGACACAGTTTGCTTGCTGTTGAGCAAGTTCAATGCAGAAAAGTAAATTTTTAAAAGAGCAGGCAATTTCTCAATAAATACAGGACATGCTATTATGGTCTGCAAAGTTATCATGCACATTCTTTGTGTTAAAAATCACATATTTGTGTGTTGGAACTCACAGGCCCATGTCAGTGAGTGCAATACCAAGAGCAGGTATTGGTTTATGAACATGGGACTCAATGCTGAGGTCTTCATCTCCCAAAGTTGGGAGACGCTCAGCATTCCATAAAATTCTGTGAATAATCAGATGATCTTTGCTGTGTTTATTAACTTTCTCATTGCATCTCACTGTCAGAGGTGTTACTCAGAGCCATTTTACAGATGAAGTACAAAATGGAGAGGTGCTAAGTGGAAAAAGAATTAGTATCCAAGAGTGGGTTTCTGACATACAGTGAAATGATACGTCCCACTCTCTCCATAGCTTGCTGTGCTCTCTCTGAGTGCTTAACTTCATTTGTAAAAGAAATCCGCTTACATTTTCAATGTAGAGACTTAAAATAGCCTTAAATACTTAATGGCAGATTGAAAGATTAAGGAATAAAAGTAGAAATATATTGAACAAAATAGCATCTAAGACATTAATTTAATTACCAAGTCTCCTCTAAGGGGTTCAGTAACTGATCTGTGGCAGCATGGACTTAATTTCTCACTTCAAGTTCAGAATAGAGAAGAAGCAGATGACATGATCTTCTATTATTCTCTAGATACCTATCAGTGGACATTGTATTGCTGTATTTCATAGAACAATGGTCCTTCAAGTTTCGTATCTGGACTCAAGACATGTTTTCTGAGTACTAATGGAACTCTTTCTGAAAGACTTCAAACTGAACACACATTAGATTAAAAATTAGGTTTTCCTTTGAAATAACATTTTCTGGGATAATTGCTCTTTTTAAAAATTTAAAGACAATTTAAAAAATACTTCAGCTTGCTGAGTTAAACCCTGGCCTGTCACATATCAACTCTATGGCTCCTTGCCATTAAGCAGCCCTAAATATTTTCAATCCCATAACAATCCCGTAACTGCCCACAACATATATTCACTGAGTCACAGATGCTTCCAAATGTCTTTTTGTTAAATCTGGACTGTTTTGCTTTGGATTACTTTAAGGCAAATTAAATACCAGCATTTCTTTTCTTACTGTTAAAACCTTCAAGTATTAACACATTTCAACACATTGAAGTTTTCAAAACTCTTGAATTCTGACCACATAAGTTCCAGAAGCAAAGGATGAATTGCCATTCACTGTAATTGGGTGAGTGCTGCTGATTATGCAGGAATAGCAGGAGTGTAAACCAAATTATTTTTAAACAGATCTAAAGAGATTTGAACTGTAAGAAACAGATCTGTAAATGACAGGATATCTGCAAGAGATAACCCTAAATAAGACCTTTATTCTTAGGAATACTTGTACTATATTCATAGGAACAGCTCAGACAAATGTATTCTACTGAACAGGAATAAAAATAGGTCTCTGCATGCTGACATCTGAAAGAAGACATAAGCAGGTATTTTCATCATGTAGCGCATTTTTACTGTATTAGACAGAGTTGCCTTAGAAATTCAAAGACAGAGCATTGCTAATTACAAATAGTAACTAAAACTGCTTCAACTTGGACTTACGTGTCCACTTTTATGAACCTCTTGCAAATCTTATCTGGCATTTCAAGACTGTCCCGTGTTGTTCACATATTGTGTATGAGCATGGCCATCTGTGACGCTTTGTAGCCATGACACACAGAAGGAGAGAATGCGTGTTACAGTTCGCAAAGAAGTATGTGCTCTGCATTGTTTACAAAAAATAAACCTATGTAAAAAACTACAGGAAATAAGTCTCCTTACACTTAAATTCTGGGAAGAAGAGCTTTTTATCTGACACATTTCATAGTAAATTATTATGGAAAGGATAGGAATATTTTAGCATGATATCATTATGCAGAATTATGCCATTTCTGTAACATCACAGAAGTTACTGATAAACCTTAGGATATAATAAAGAGTTTAACTGAAATATTTTCTCAGAGTATTACACTATTAGGGAAATCTAGATTTCCTGAAGGGGTAAATTCTGACACCTATACTCATGCTAAGTAGAACCTTACTTTGTGAGTTGTCTCCCTGATTTAATAGACTTATTCATTGCAGAACTTCTTGAGCGGTCTGGATGCCTGTAAGCAGAGCCTCCGCTTTTTAATACACAAAGACTGTTTTCCAAATCTTTCCTCAGCTGATATTTTCTCCATCAAAGGCAGAACAGCATTAAAAAAAAAACCCAACAACCCTGCAGCATTGGCAAGCCTGAAATAAGCAATTCTGTTGTTTTAAATACAGAGATATGGTTACACACTTTGGAAGGAGGACATTCGTCTTCCTTGAAAAATGCAGAAGAGCAAAATCACTAAAGTAGTCTTGATAAATGCTGTTGTTCTCTAAGGAAATTTAGAAATTAGAATGCTATTAAATGGAACTACTTTCTATCCTCTTTGAGTTTTCTTCAACAATGAAAACTGCCTTTGGGAAGATGACAGATGCTTATCCCATGAGTCTGTTAAGTGGCTCAATTATGTCCTTGTGAGTAGAGACCTTGCAGTTCCCTGGCCTACTACTTCTGTAGTAAGCTTCTTCCAAACTACAAAAATAAGCAAGCAATCAGCTCTTTTGTGATTCAGCAAGATTTCGAACATCAAAAATTGCTTTAAAGTGTATATTCTAACCACAAGTATGTTTTTGGGGAATTTCTCTATTTTGGATATTTTGTAAGTTTGGCACCATTTTCATCTCACATCATTGCCATCAGTGTCACTGCAGCTTATTTTCAACCTGCTAAATCCAAACAAGATTATATGAAGTTATCTAATTTCTTTCAACTGGCCTCGCCCAGCATCTGGATATCACCAGTTTGAGAGCTGGGCATGTGGCACCTTCAAGATTCTGAATGAATAACCACAATTACAAGTAGGGGCAAGGAGCACAGCATTTGTTTTGGATTGAAATTAGTATTGTAACTTTAACAGGGACAGGCTAATATGGAAAAACTTACAGTAAAAGTATAGATAGTCATCATAAGAGAAGAAACATAAAGTCAGCATAGTGAGAACAACACTGTTTTCAGTATCAGAGGTTTTAGGAGCTATTCATTCAAAAAATGACCAGAATAGAAGGTTAAAGAAGTGAGAGGTGTTCTCTAACCCATAACAGCAGGGCTTACTTCATAGCAGCCTCCACTGCAGTCTTTCATTGAGCCATTTTCTATTCTTCCTGAGTAGGAGCTGTAGAATATTTTATAAAGTCCAGAATATAATCAGTGAAGCAAGATGCATCTCCTTTAGAATGAGGAATTAAACCCACACCATACTCCATGAAGCCATCAAGCTCATGGCTGAGCAACACATTGTAGAGTTGAATATAATGAAGCTGCTGTATAATGTCACATTACAAAAAAACTGCAACACTATAAAAAAAACAATCCTGCTGCATTCTGATAACAGAGCTCCCTTCCCTGCTACTAAAAAAGGTTCAGAAGAAAACTAGGAAATGGATTCAGGCATAGCAATCTCCTACAGTTCATGTTAATTAGCCATTTTTTTTTCAGTTAAAATACACAGAGTGAAACTCTCAACTGAAATTCTTTAGAGACTATCAGAAATTTAGTATATGAATCATACATGCTGTTATAAACTTATCTTTCTTCACTATAAATTAACACAACTGTGGAATGCAAAATTGTGCTTGAGTGATAAAATATTATTTTTATAAATGACCATTAATTAACTTTTCATGTGCTATTTCATCAGCTGGCTGCCAGTTTTTAGCATTGAAAATTTTACTGCAAGAGGAATTCAACCTAACTTCTAAATAGTTAACCTCTGAAATGGATGTTGAGCCTAATTATTCTTTCATAATGCCAAGTTTGTGACATCCTTGACTATCCCAAACTTAAATAGACATAAGTCCAATGATTCAGGTTTAAGACTTTTTGCTGGCCTCTTATGTCTGAAATATTTGGATGCTTACTTTAAGAACAACCATACAAGGTGTCAATAAAAACCAGTTGCTGGTAGATTGGAATAAAAATGGGACTAAGCAAGAGTAAATAAAAGAAATCTTCCGTATATCTCTTAATATATGGTCCTGATGGCAAGAGCCATTTTCCTGTGCAGAAATCACTTCCTCATTTACAGTTTATGTTTGGTGATTTTTCTTCTCCTTTATTTGAAAATTTCAATTTCATAGTCTATTATATTCTGTATTTTTAAGGGAAGAAAAAGCCTACCACTAGCTAAAATATACTCCTGCAGCACTGAAAAGAAAAGCTAGCTACCTCAATCATCTACACCGGAGAAGCTTCATGCAGTATTTTCCCAAGGCCACACTACAGATGCTGTCTTCCTACGCAGTGGCTTCCTGGTAGAGCTACAAACATAGTTCATTACTGATATAGAGCCTATCCTGTATCAGGAAAGAAGATATAGTTTGTTCTGTGTTTTAACAGGCACCAGGCTGTGGACTGTGAAAGACAAGTGTTGATATGAAATTTTTAAGAGAGTTCTCATAATGAAGCAGTATTAGTGACACGGATCTTCTAATCAGGCATTTAGTAATTTTGCTTTGCGGCTTGGAAAATGTCTTTCATTTAAATTCACCTCCTAGGAGCTGTGTGTGTCAGGCAATTATTCTCTACCAGAAGATTTCAAAGTCCAAGCAATTAAACTAGCTCTATTCTTAAAGTAATACTGCCCTCAAAGCATCATTAGTGTTGTTAAGAAATAGCAAACCTGAAGGCACAAAGACTTCTGGTTCTCTCCTATGAATACAGGTGCAATTCCTGTTAATGTTATTGGCAATCAGGTGTATATATTTACAGATCTAACATACAGTTTCTCTGGATGAGGAACACAGCTGAATACTCACACTCTGTAAGAACACCACTGAAAAGGCTGAGTTGAGCTTCCATAACACTGAGACTTCTGAATTAATTTAATTCAAAATATGGTGGCCTATAGTGATATTAGTTCCAAATCTGCCCCAATATTAGCTCAGTAGATTCAAGTTTTGTCAGAAATAGACTACTGAGGAAGAAAAACAACCTTGCAAGACACAATACCAGTGAGCATTTCTCTTCCTTTGAGTTACTACTACGTGAATGGTCTTGTGAAGTAGAGTAAATCTCCATTTGTTGCTGAATTTTAGTCTTGGGTTGCCTTCTCACTGAAACAGAAAGTAAATGTCTGATTTTCAAATCAGATATTAAAAAAAAATCAGTTGGAACAACTGCCCAAAATACAAGCCATCTGGAAGCCTGCAGATGGATTTGATATATAAATGTACAGATGTAGACCAGGAAATTACAAGATGGTGGTCCACCTTTGCAAAGAAGAACCATAGCCCTCAGAGAAGCAGCACAGGCCTGAAAAAAACCACATGCAGCAAGCATAAAAAAAAAGACATAAAGAAAAGTTTTTAACTTGTTGGGAACATTTTCAAAATGTTGTAAGGGAAATCAGGCCCAGAAATCCTTTCAAATGGAAGAGATTCTTTAAACAGGCATTCTGAAAAGCTTGAATTAAAAGCTATTCTTCTAAGCACTTTCTCTAGCAATATCATTCCACTCAAAGAATCACTGAATCATAACATCTTAAGAGTTGGAAGGGACCTCGAAACATCATCTAGACCAAAGAACATTAAGAAGAAAACTATGTCCAGGTTTTCTTGAGAGACAGTAGAATTTCTGGATCCCTTGCTGGTAAAACAATAGAAAGAGTAATAGAAAAATACAAAGCAATAGAAAACCAGTAAGAGAATTCCAGCTTCTAGTCCAGTACCATCTATGTTGCTAAAATACTACTTTAAAATGACAGCATTTCCTCTGATCCCATAAAGAACCAATGGCATAATCAGACAGGCTTTCGATGCTGTAACACTGTGCTACTGTCATCCTCTCTCGGCTGGCTTCACAAAAGCAATATGCTCACAGCAGTTCCCATTGAGAACACACAAGTTGTTGGCTGTCATGTGCTTTGCTGAATCTCTCACACTTATTTCTCTGTTATTTCTATGTCCATTCTGCATACCTCTTCAGTAATGACATAATCTAGGTTGTATGGTACTGCAGCCACTGTGGCTCTGAAAACCTATGATCAGTTAGCGTAACAGTTTTGCCTCAGTACAATTTTTCTTCACTGTTTCCTATGCCTGTTTATAAATTCAGTTTATAAATTGTTTGCATTCTCAACAAAATGCATACAAAATTCAGCATAGTCAGTTTACAGGTATTGTCCCCTGGTTATAATATCTGGACTATAGTTTTCCAGTTTACCTAGCTAGATATTTAGGTATCATTTAGTAGCACAATTTATACTTTACCATCATTAAACTGAAGATAAACATGAAGGTACTTAAGCATTACTTGCAAAGGCAATTGAAGATAAGATTGGTAAAAGCTTCTCAGTGATCAGAGGTCTAGAAAACAAAATCTGTGAAGAAAGGCTGAAAGAAGGTTTAAGTTTAGAGAAAAATTTCTTCAAATACGTGAAAAAACATTTCTTGAGAAAAAGGGACAGCTATTCTCCCCATGCAATTGGAATTGGGCAGTAAACAGTGGGCTTAAATTGCAACAAAGGGGGAGAGGACATACCAATTTCACAAAAGGGCTAGTAAACTACTAAAATGAACTGCATGGACAGGCAGTCTAGCACTGGAAATCTGGAAGACATTAGATAACTACTACCTGGAACTGTTTAGACAAAGCTGATCTTACACGGGGACGAGAGCAATGCACTAGATGACCACTTCAGGCTCCTTTTGTACCTTTTTTCTATTATGCTACCATTTCGCCTTACTAGTTCCTGAGCTCCAAATTCCCAAAGACATGGAGGCATGTGTAGAATAGAATAGTGCAAAAGAGATCAGTTGGCACTTTAGAAATTCTCTTTTTTATTTATCTTAATTTACTGGCACATAAAAATGTTCCACAACATCTAGAAGTGCCCAGAACACTTTTAAAAGCAGACTTCCAGTCAACTAAGTAGCAATGTAAATCTTCCTCCAAGTGGCTATTCCAAATGTACACAAAAAGCATCTAATGATGGTACTGTCCTAACTGTAGGAAAAGTCAAACTGAGCTGTGTGGAACTGTTCATCTTAGTAAACGGCAACAGAAATCCTTCACTAAATGGTGATATTATTGCCAGAATTGTATCCAGAATGAAAGGAATTCCAACCTTGAATACCAATACTGTGTTTTTCTGTCTCCCATGTTTGAAAAAAGCCAGCATAAGATCTAGATAAATAAAAGATGCAAATAATCTGTTCAAATATTTTCTGAAAGTACCTTCTTTGTGCAGTATGCCAAAATCAGCTCCTGAGCATATGTTTTGCAAAGGATATTATACCTCATAAACTTAACTACTGTTAGAGACTATGACGTAAATTCTGCCCGGTAGGTTCTGTCTATCATACTTTCACAGTAGCTACTGTCAGAGACTAGGTACTGGAATAGCTAAGATTTGTGCCAGATGGCATTTTTTATGTTCCTGCAGTAGCTCTGCCTCATGAAGATCCTTACTTGCCCTCATGGTATTCAACAAAATTCATTTATTTCAAGCCAGTGCAATATCAAGTACTTGGTTGCTGGTTCCAATTAAATCTCTGCTTAAACCCAAATCTTTCAACTTGTTTTCCATTCCTCTTGCTCTTTCATTACTTCATTTACAAACAGAAAATGAACTGCTCATTGTTACTGAACCAAACTCTTCCAAGTACAGTGGCATTGCAGCAGTATCTGTGAATGATTTCAAAAGATACTTAATATATTTTACTGCATGTAATGCCATGGAGCCTTGACATTTAGATATTAGTGTAATGCAAATAATACATGAGAATACAGAACTGTCTTTAAAACTGAAACACCAAGCAGTACACTATACAACTGTAAAAAGAAAGGAAAAGGTGACAAGTAGTAAGCAAGGACAGAGGAAAATCCATCAAGAGTTAAAGATAAGTGTACTTAAAGCCACAAAATTACCTTGTGTCAAAAGTAATTGAGGGAAGCAGCTTGTCACTAATGCAATTGTGCTTTAATAATCAAGATGGCATCTACATGAGCCTGTGGGAAAGGTAGCTCTAGAAGATACATAAATGAGAACTTCTCAAGATATTAAGTTTATTTTCTCACCTATTTGTGTTGTGTGTCAATCTGAAATAATTGGACACATCATTTCAAAACACACAATTTCTGCTTGAGTGGGTTGAAGGATCTCCTGTAGTTCAAAATAACCCACAGTCTGTTCTGGGGATCGTCAAAAGTCCCCTGAGAAACAATCCATGTCACCTCATCTCATCTCCTAGCTCTTTTCTACTCCAAATTTACACAGTCCGTCAAGGTTGTCAATGTGAAAGCCATTTAGATGTTGTCCTGTTTTGCATTTCCTCCTCTAAAATGTTCCAGAAATGAATCCACTATCTCTGAACAGAGATTCAGTCTAAGAATTGGTAAGGACTTCATTTCAACTTTCATTAAGGGCTTATCAAGTAAAAAGGATTGGAACAAAGAAGAATAAAATATTTTCTTTCCCCGCCCTTCACCTAGTCTGAATGACAGTCCTTTTGAGGTCAGTATTGCTTAAGCCTGTAAAATGAAAGTGCTACGAATCACAATCAAATAACTGTCAGGCGCCTTATTAAATTTCATTCAATTCCATACAAAATCTTAAGGGACCATCGCTATCTTCCAATTTAGACAAAGATTAAATAAAAGCTGATCAAAGATTTATAGAATTCTAAAGTGATACTAAACACAATGTGCTATGCCTGGAAAGCTTTCTCTAGTAAAATGGAGTCAGAAAGTGGTCTGCTGTAATGGTTTTATTTAAGCATCACTTTTCATTGGAGGAAAAAATCAGCAGTTTACAACCACCTCAACCTAATTAAAATCTCATAATTCACCGTCTAACTCAAGTTTACACTGATGTCACGATTCATATCGTTGGCCAGATAGAATAAAAATTAGTATCAACCTCAACAAAAGAGGCAACATCACCATTTGTTTTCTTTTTCTTAATTCAGAAAAAAGCCAAAACTCCACTTTTAGCGAGTTTCCAGACTAGCAATTTTCAGCCTATCTACCAACAAGGAAACGTACAGGTAAGCCAAGAATGCCTCCTAAGTGCAGGCAGTAGCATTAGTTGCTAGATTATTTCATCACTATAATATACCTGGGCTCTATCCATCTATGCCAAAGTATGACACGTAATCATTACCCCACTATATTAAAAACATTAACATATAGGGAAGAAAAAGCAGCAATGAGAAGAGAAAGCTACACTAACAGAGAGTGGTTTCATTTTTTTTTTCCCTCCTTGCTTCTGGAGGAGAGAATCCTTAAATAGAAAGACTCTGAAGCAGACAAGGATCTGCCTTACACATTTAGAGAGAAAGCTCTTAAAATTGTGTTTATTTGTTTTCAAGGCAACCAGTTATATTACAAACTGAACGCTTTATAAAATGTTCCAGTGTTCACCTACAATGGAAATCATACTTCTATAAGAAAGATGTCAGCCCAAGGCTTAGCAAGAAATTCACAACTCTGGACATAAATTCAGATTTCTTCTGTGGTAGAACCTCTGGAGAGTCAATATACAATTATAACAGATATACTGATTTCTGAAAAGATTTTAATCATATGTAACTAGGAGAGCATTTTCATCTTTTTCTATATCTGATCTACTTTCTTCTACTTGGGCTTTTTGCAACCTTACCTGAATACCTACTGAACCCTTTATTAGTGAGGTGATGTCGACAGCTTGACTACTGGTGACTAAATGTGTCCTAGAAATGTGGATTTATATTTATTGAAAACTAAAACATACGACAAAGATATAAAACTCAGATCCTCTCATACCTTCTTGGTTTTGATGCAGTCTCACTGACCTCAGACAGATGTGAAAGCAAAGACAAAATCTTCAGTACAAAAAAAACAGCACTTGTGACTCATGCAAGTTGTGGTATTTCAAAATAACTTTCATATGCCAAAAGGAATCTAAAGCAAGATATCAACTAAGCCATCTTTTTGTTAGCAGTCCATGTAGATTTCCATATTTCCAAACACCCTTGGCTCAAAATCATAAGAAATACTGTAAATGACAATGTTTATACCTGTAGTTCATATATAAGGTTATTCTGTTATCTATACATGATAAACCTAAAACAGATTCCTGTGAAGGCAAATCATAAATGCCAGTCACAAGGAAGAAGACAATAAAGAGGTTTAAAATAAGCATGTTTACTTTCTATTAACAAGTTCAAACTGAGAACCTTCCACCTGTATTCAGTAACATCACAGGTAATTAACTAATATCCTTTTGTCAAGCACTTAAAAAGGAAGATGTAAAGTGAACTGAAACATAACAAGAATCATTGCCTTCAGTATTGGTATGAATAATTCCTTTTGGTACTACTTAAAATGTATGATTTAGGATGAATTCTGATGGGGCAAGCAGATGGATTAAACAGGAGTAAACAGGCTTTCTTGTATATTATTTCAAATAATAATTTGGGTCATTTTTTTAGGATTAGCAGAGATCAAGATTTAAGATCAGCAGATTAAAAAATAAGAATAGCAAAAATGGACTTAAGTGAAAACACACTGTATGCCACTCTGGGTTTTTTTAACCTGCAAAAGGTTTTCTTTCCATTGTTCTCTCAATACAGGATCTTCCCACTAACGTTAAGCATGTGAACTGTAAGTACTTTTGAAACATGTTAATTTCCAACTGTCAGTGCCACAGAAACCTCTCTGCGAGCCCCTCCGATGGGACTCATGTCTGAGGAAGGAGCTCTATCTGAATTCAATACACTAGGATGGTTTAATATGCCTTTTTTGGAACACCTCCAAGGAAACAGAGATGAATAGAAATGAGACAAAAATTGGGAAATCCCATCTTCCAACCTCTGTTGTTAAGAGCTGTCTTATAAACCATAAGAAAAACAAATGTAACAACCAAACTCTCACAAAAACCAGGACACACAGATGGTTGGAATTTGGGTTAAAAAATGTTCATGTTGTGATTTTCCTTCTTCTGGAGAATCAGGGAGGAAGATCTCAGCCTGACATAGGCAGTGCTTTTTCTCATCAACAATTTTTGTTTGTGAGAAAAGTATTAGAAGACTTCTAATGTTTCCCTTCTAGTATCTCTTTAGTTCAGGAGATAAGGGGTCTGTTACTGCCTAGAACCACAGAAAAGATGTATAGAAATTGTCATTTATATTACACAGAAAAATCCAGTGCATTTCATGACCACAGTTAAATGATATACAGAGAAAAAGCCTGCTGCTTCTTTTCGTCTGGCACTTTTGCCAAGGAAACTGCCCCTCTTGTACCTCAGTTTCACCCAACACATTCCTTGCATATTCTTTTATAACATATATATTTGGATGGGTAATCTGGCAGACGAAGGATAACAGAGATAGGTGAATTCTACTTTGGTCTAATTCAGAGACAAAATATAATGCATGTGCTCTCAGCAATATTACTGGTCATGAACTCTTCTGTTCTCTTACTGATATGAGTGCTGTTCCTTGCAAAAAATTGCTGTTTTACCATGTGATTTTCCAGTTCCTACCTCAGATCTGGAAATGGTGTTCAGCAAAACCCCACCTTGAAACCTTTACTCATTTTTTAAGTTTAACCCTATTATACAGACCTTAATATGAATTTCTGGAACATCCTTGTGGTAATGCTGGGAATCTACTGAAGAGTGACAAATCAGTTTGAAAATAGGCTCAAAGGATGAAACTCTGATGGAGCAATCTTTATTTAATCAACAATGCCTACCATAAGATGCACATATACGTTTACGGAAAACTCTTTAAAAAAAATTAAAAGCCAGGTATTCATTGAATTTACCCGTGTTCTCATGCTATGGTGTTTCAGAGATATTAAATTTCTAAGCTCATATAAACAAAACCTATTTATCTTCATTTTGAGACTGTAAAAAAAGAAACATTTCATATTATTTTCACTGATTTTATATTTTAAACCAACCACTGATGAAAGAAAATTGGAAATGGAATTTAAAGTGCATAAACAACACATTTTCTAATATGTCTATTAGAAAAAATTTAGTCCTGGAACCATTACAGGACAACTAATTTGATAAAAGGCTGATACAAAAAAGAAATATTTGGTATTTTTTTTGTCCTAAGCTACTTGAAGCATAAAAACTATAGTGTAAAACGCATGATACATTTCTAAGTAATTTTTGACCAATCAGACAGAAGCTATGAGCTACTTTAACATAATTGCATATATACTGAAGTAGAAAAGCTTAGTTGGGCTCAAACATACTGGCATTGCTTTCTTGATTTATTTTTGTTTGAAAGTGAAATTGGATAATGTATTAGTTTATTCATAAATAAAAGAAGTTCTAGAATCATACTCTAAAGTCAAAGCATCTTCATTTTTAAAACATGATTTAAAATTTTCTAGAAATTGGTTTGAGACCTGTGCATGGCCTGCTTTTCAAAAATGCTGAGTACTACGTACGATTGAGCTATTTTATTTGTTTCCTAAATTCAAAAGAAAACTTCATACAATAGCTTAGTAATTCATTCTAAATTGCACTTCTGTTCTCTGAGTATTTTGCTTTATGCATATAACCTTGCACCAACATTTCTGCCACTTGTGGCACTTTAAAAATAATCCAAGTCCTTCTTTCCATGTGAAAATCAAACTTTTGAATCCCTACTGAAAATCTAATAAGTTATACACAACATAAAAATTTCCAAAGAATCAAAGTATGTTTAATAGAAAATGGCATCTATAAAGGACAAAGAAGCCAAAGCAGTCTCTTGGTAGCTAAAACATCTGACAGACTCATGGGCAGCTTCAAAGCCACTACGATGATGCATCTGCCAAGCAGCCAGCTGCTCCTGCTAGACAATCTTCTTTGTAACTTGGCATCCAGGTCTTGTGCTTGCTATTCAAAAGCAACAGAAAGAGTCACAGATGATAGGATGATAGCTACCCCTTCATATAACATCTGTAAAAATCCCTGTGGAGATGGTGGGTGACATGGGAAGTGATACTTTTGCTCTAAAGCATCGATGCACTCACTTCCAAAGTGCAAACAAAAATAAGTTTAGTGCAAGAGCTCCTTTGTCCTCCTGATAAAGTAACTCACAACTCAGAAAATTTCCTGTGGCATAAAGAAATACTATTTTTATTGTTTTGAAGCTAACTAAGGTACCAAATATTAGATGGCCCAGAAAGGTCGCAGAGGATGTCTGTGAGAGTAAGGATTCAAGTGTGTCTCACCAGAACCAAGCCTGACATATCATATTAAATGGATCATCTCTTCTTCCCTATAAAGGATAGATGATTTCTACGTATACCAAGAGTCTTGCCCATACAGCAACCATCAAACATGAAACCATTACAACTAAGTTAAATTATAGTTCCACAGAATCTCCTCTTAAAAGCCTTTCACGATTTTAATGAAGGATCATGTATTTCCTAGATGTTATATTTTATGCCATCCTATATGACATTAAAGCAAACCCACAATTTACTATTACATTCTAGAAGATGATTCGGAGAAATCACTCTCTTCTCTTAAACCTTCAAGACTTTTATAACAAGAATAGGTCTGATTTGATTGTTTCATGCTTATATATTAATTCTTACAATTTGTGAATAAATTGCGGTTCAATTCTCTGTAAACTTAAAAGCAGGAGCAATGTAATGATGGAAACATTTGGCATTGGTACTAAAGCATGAATAGCCAGATTTAAAAGCTCATGGAGCAGTGATTTGAAAGCCTCAGATTCATTTCCAGCCAAGTTCATTCCCTGACAAGAACACCACCTACTCCCTCTTGCAGCTGTTTCTGTCCTAGCACTCACTTCACATACATTCACTGAGCTACCTTCTGTGTCTAGAGGGCAGCCTGGCATCAGCTTCTTTCAGACATTCACATATTATATCATATCCAGGGATATGGTAACATTTAAATAAGACAGATGATTAAAAGGTAGTGGGAGCCATGCATTATGGATTAAAGCATAGAGTGAAAAGTTTTTGGACCATTAGTACTCCAGAAATATTAACTATAAACTCACATGAAGTATTGGAAATCATAACAATTAATAATACTCTGTGTTCCTTCAGTGGAAAACTGAAAACAAAATAGTAGAGAAATATAACCCTGTTGCAGGATCAAATTATATATTTATTATTATTTATTAGGATTTTCTGAAAAGACAGTGTGTTCACAATTGCACATAAGCAATGCAGGAGATATGAAAGCTAGTATTGGGTCTTAACATAGCCTTATTTATATTGCAGTAATTTGTAGGAACAACAATCAAGGTTCTTCAGATTGCATAAAGCTCCAAGACTAAAGAAAACATGAGAAGAAAGATGATGTTCAAAAATACACTGACATGATCATTGTCTTTGTTGTGTCACCTGTGGATTCCATCAAAAGATGAAGGCAAACTGAAAATTATTTGTCTTCTAAAATATTTGTACGAGAAATATTTCTTTTGATATATGATTGATTAAATATTGCAGCAGTTTGAGAAACATTGAAAATTCCATTGGAAGACAGTGGAATTCCATCTGGAAGGCTGACAGTCCTGACCAGCTGGGCTGTTCGGGTTGCTAGGTCCTCAAGGCAGCTACGTCAAGATGCCATTTAGAAGGCAAATTCTACTGAGCTGTTTCCTCTCAGTGGATACAGCCAAAAAAATCTTAAAGTTACACTGTAACAGAAATTTCCCTGCTACTGAATCCACTTCCATTAATACAGCTAAAAAGATGTCTTAGAGAAACAAGACACCTGGTCTGTTTCAAATTTGAATGACGTCATTGCCCTAAGATGCCTATTTAGCAGATGCTATTTGTTACATCTTTAGATGCTGCAGAAAGGATGCACAGAAACCTCTGAAATTTCACAATCAAAAAAAAAGAAGATACTATGGCTTCAGATACAGTTCTAAAGCAAAAATGACACAACTGAAGTATGATCTTCATATGAGAATAGGCAATGGGTAAAACAGTCCTAAGTGAGTAACGAGGGACAGAAGACTGAGGTAATAACCAAAAGGGATCCTGTTCTTGTATTATAGCTCTTTTTATTCTTTGGGAGTTTTGCTATGGGGTTTGAGTGAAATGATATAAACCAATAGACAAGGCATTGCGCTCTTCAGTCATGGATAAGGATGCTGCAGTAAGGAGGATGCCTGGTGAATCTATGTTTTGAGGCCTGAATTTATGAGAGTTTGTAGCAGTCATTGAAACAATGCAGGGCATGTAGTAATAAAAAATCCTATGACTGGACTGAAAAGCTTGCAATAAGGGGAATTAATTCCCTCCTGGAAATTCATCAGGTTGTTACCCTAATTTTAGGGAGTAACTAATTGTTAACACATAAAACTTCATTGTTGTGACTATGCTAGTTTTGCGAATTTCCCAATTTCTGTTGACTTTACTTTCAGTTCTGAAATACACATTGTCAGGAACTAAAATGATTAAACTTCGTAATCTGCTTATTCAGATCATATGCTAAGAAGTATCTTATTTCGCATGTATCTACTGTAACATGATTCCACCAAAGCCACTAAACAGAAAATGAGCTCTCAGATAAAGGAAGACAATCCTTACGTTCTCTTGAAACCTGTCTGCAGCCTCAACTCTACATCAATAAACTGCCATATAAAAATTTACCTACCTAATTACATTTGGCATTGAAATAATATCTGTCATAAAGGCAGGTGAATTCTTAAAAGCACAGCATTTTGACTGTATAACCTCTGGGTTATACTTCAAGAAATGCTGCAGCTCAGTAGTACTGTGTAAACTTGTGTATGTGTAAATAAAAAGAAATTTGCCTGAGACCCTCCTTAGTCTCAGCCTCTGACTTCTCCATAACTTGCTTCCCAAGATCTTCAATCAGTATAATTAAATATGTCCATGTTACTTCATGACACTAAGCCTCCTTATACCAGCTAAGTAGCTGGTTCGATGTCTATGCAGCTCCTTCACATTTTATCCATCTTTTGGGATATGTGACAAATATAGATGTCCTGCATGAGAAAAAGTATGTACAATCCAATCCACCAACACTGTCAATATTGGCTACAGCTTACTAATTAACTTGCAAAAAGTGAATGAGCTAATTAGCAGGGCACACTAAATAGAATATCATTAGTCAGTCAATCAATGCCTCTTTCCACTAAGTGAATGAGTAATTCCCACACATGCTGGGTCACTGTCAACCTCTCCAAATTCTCCTTGTCCTCTCACTGTTATTGAAAACTGAAAAAACTAACAGCATGACCTGGTTCAGCATACTGTTTGTACTCCCACAGATTACCACTGGTTACATTCTGGGAAACACTGAAACACTCTCAAGTGCTTCAGACAAGTTTCTGTTTCCTTCACTGAGAATAGCAAATGAGACCATATTTTTTCCAGATCCCAAGAGCTCTCAAATATGCTTCCCATTTGGGGAAGTATTTATTGAGGTATAAAGCTCACAATCATAAAGAAACACACAAGTGACCTAAGAAAACTGCTTTAAGTGGTGCCTGATCTTAGTTAATTGTCAGAATCCCAAGATGTTTTGGGTGTGGTAATATATATTTAAGATTATTGACATCAGTCCCACTTTTCCTATTTACCTTGAATGCATTCCTCTAAATCTGTCTGCTGACCCTCAGCATGTTGACAGACCATAGGCTGCAAGCAGTTCTGCAGATACATGACTCTAGAAACAATAGTACAATTCAATACAATAGGCAACCCCCAAAGAATATGCTCAAATATGCTTTCACTGCAAGGTCCACTGCCCAAACTTCAGCTCATTTACTTTAGTGCTTAAAGCCTTACAGGAATGTCTCAGCTCTCTAAAGACTCTGATAGCTGAAAGTGTAAACACTGACTTTCAGTCATGGCCCTTGCATTTTTACTGATAGCATGTAATTGTTTATGGTACTCTTTTAATATGAAAATAACAACACATACTCAGGGAAAAAAGATAAAATGCTCATGGTGCTTAAGAGTCTTGTCGTCCTCTGATTTTAGTTTTTCTTATACAAGTAGTTTATTTTGACTAATATTAATCCATAATATCTGTGCCATGCAAAATCTCCTGCTACATGTGCATTCAGACATCCCAAGTAATTAATATTTTGGGAATGAAACATTTCCATTAGTTTAGATAACATCATCAAATTCAGTGGGAGAGAATGACTGATCCACGTAACTACTGGCTGGAACAAGACTGCATGATGAAGTATCTCTTACTGATTAGTAGATTTGCTCTTGTGTATGGTATTTCACAACATCCTTAATCAAGCCTTCTCTGAAAGATTCCAGCAAGATTCAAAGAAATCTTTGATTTTGATAAATAGGCTGTCAAGCAAGGTTAGACTTGTGATGTTTTAAACCATCAGCTGGACCTTACATTTTCATTTCAGATAGAGATATGTCCCAATATTGAACACAAAAAAACACCCCTTTTAAAACACACATATTCCAAGAGAAATGATGTATTTTGCTGTGAAAGAGTTGTCATTCTATGAAAAAAAAAAACCAGTTACCAGCACATGAGGTGATCTTATTCTGAGAGGCTATATGCTCTTTCTAGCCTGCTTTTCACAAAATCTATGTCTTTGTGTGATATTGCAGAGAAGTAGTAGCTGTGCAGTAAACTCAGGTACTGGGAGCCATATTGAATGCACTTTTCAACATGATGCCTTGTTTGGGATGCCATTTCGAAATTTCTACCTAACATGAAAATGCATTAAATCACCAGATAAGACAATGAGAAAAGCCTGAGATACGTGACCTCTTCTCCACCAAGCACAATGTCTCAATTGGAGGAGGTGAGAAGATAGCAGGAAAACATCCTTATCTGCACTTTGCATAAAACAGAAATAAGGCTACATTCAACTCTTCCTGTTTTTTTCGCACAACCTTGTCTGTTACGGTAAACACCAGTTTAGGGACACAAGAGTTCATGGTTGCATTAGGAGGTCTGGTAGGTTAGGAATTATTTGCTAATGATGACTAGATTTTGCATAAATGATCAATTAGCAGTATATAGATGTAAAATATCTTTCAGAACCTGAAATCAGATCCTTAGAGAATGTAATTTTATTTTTTCTTATATTGCAGCCATCATAGAGGGGATAACTACCCATGATGCTGGTGATTGAATTTCAAACTTTTCCAATATGCATCTTTAGGACTAAATACACATTTTTTAAATGCTTCAGTGAGTGAAAAAAGAATATCTTCAAGTACATAGCTGCTGGGTTTTAGTGCCAATTTTTTTACTTTCATAAATTATATTTGGATTCATTGGAGACAAGCAAGACTCCAGTACAGAATGCGAAGATAAGGCAATAAAATACCATCACTTCTTTTGTCTGTAAAGAGACCTTTCATGTGGAACACCAAAAATGAGCATTATCTTCTAATACCTACTGGAGGATTTCAGCTAGCCCAAGTGAAAAGAATAAGCACTGCATCATTGGTGTATTACATTTTTAAAGTATTAATCTCCTTTTGATTTAGAGCTGATACCACTTCTTACTTTATCCACTCATTCTGCAGGTGTATGCTAAGCACGGAGCACAGAGGCTCAAGAAAGCACTGAAATGAAGCAGTGCTCAAAATAATGGGAATGCTTCTTCTAAAGTTACAGAATTGATTCATTAGAAATGGTTCAAACATTTTTCCTAATTAATGTGAACAAAGTGCCTACAAAACTAGAAAAATGTCTCTACTTTGGACTCTACTGAGACTAATACTCATCCTTCACACTTCAAAGAGCAAAGTTGGGTAGGAAAAAAAGAGGGAGCACTGGTTTTAGTCTCAGTGACAACATTAAAAAGGGCCATTTAATGTTAATACATGAGCCATGGCTGATGAACAAGTTCCATGTTTTTTGCCTTAAATTGTAAATAAATCTTGAAGTTGAGGTGAAAAATCTTGCTATTATCTCATACCTATATTTCTCTTCACATTCTAAGAGTCAGACAGATTGAGAAATATATGCAAAGATTTTTCCTAGCACTGCAAGAAAGTTGTGCTTTTATTTTCTGACAGAAAAATGAGGTACAGTCATCTAACGGTGGGAATCATATTGCTCACCTCTAGCTTTCTAAAAGATACCTGTCTAAAGTAGACACCCTGAGAGGCAGATTTACTTCACAGTTTTAGGACATATCTAAGCACAACACACATCTGATGGTTTTCACTTCTCTCGTTCTAGCTTTTTTTGCTACATTAAGCAACATACCCACTCAGCGTGCTGCCTCTGCCAAAGCCTGTTCTGGGCTGCCTCACTCTATATTTGTCAGGGTTATGCACTGTATTCCAAGAGCCAACAAAACACCAAAGTCCCTCTGGAGATCTGGCTCAGGATCATTTGCCAACAGGTGTGACCCATGTCATTGTCAGTGCCAGAATTAGGGTTTCAGCAGACCTGGCTTCCAGTCCAGAACACAAAAATTACTCTTGTGAGAGATACCTAATGCTTAAAAAGATGTAGAACCCTTCATCTAATTTGTATGTACATTCACCATGGAGCTAATATGTAAAAATCAGCCAGCCAGTCCCTAAATGCTAAATGTAGTCCTGGCATAAAAGCTGAGGGAACAAAACAACGCCTTCTTCCCCACTGCTTCCAATTTGACTTTCAAACAAAATGTCCGAGGAAGAAGGACAGATGACAAACTATGTATCTTTTCTGTGAGATTCTGTTTATCAATGCTCCTCACATAGCCAAATGTATATTGATGCATTAGAAGCTCTTCACTTACCAATTTCCTTTTCCCTAAGTCAAAGATATGCCTCCAAAATTAGATTTCCTTCCAAAACTACAAATCATATTGAGTCAAATGATGAAGAATTTGACAAACCACTTTCGCTAGTGAAGCCAAAGCGCATTTACTGTATAATGTCTCCTGGTTTGGCCTTTGATGGCACAAACAGTATGGAAAGTATTTTAACACTGGGATTTGCTAGAAGGAACGTCTCAAAACTCTAAAACTGTTTTTGTCATCCTGCCAGTGGGATGCAAACATAACACCTTGCCTGAAAGCAAAAAAGGAAGAGTTTGAAAGTGCAAATAACAAGACTGGGATGTGTTGTGTGTGACAAACTAGTAGATCACTGACAGAGCTTGACACAGCTCTTCCACAGTGAAAACGCCTGAACTTCTAAAGATATTTACACAAAGAATATCAGTATTGAGAATATCAGTGTGGACACTAAAAATCTTTTTCTGTTTTGAGATCTAGTGTGGTCTTGCTATCAACATGATTTTGTATTAAGTGTTAGTCAAGCTGGCGCCATCACAATAATTCAACAAAATCTACTCAATCACCTTTTAACTTTCCTACATGCACAATCCAACTCATTAGGAAAGAACATTAAAGTCATTTTAACTGAATGCTTTCATATGGTATTTTTCTCTTTCCTGATTCTCGTTAAAGGCAAATATAACTCTTAATACTATGCATTTGTAGGAAAGCTGCAGGAAATCAGGTCGAAAATGACTGACTGACAAGGAAGACTAATGACACCAATAACAGCAAAATATATAATAAACTCAAGAATTACTGTTTCGTAAAGTCTTGCAGTTAGACACTCATACATGCATACTTCTTCCAGTCACACTTATGGAAGTAGCTTATGATTATGTTTAAGTATTAAGCTGTGTAAAATTTTCTTCCGACAACATGATTTTGCACTTTATTGTACTGATGTTACTGAAGAAGTAGGTGTAAGTTTTGGCAAGTATGTACAGTAAATGTGGTTCTGAAGGACCATCTTTAGCTTTTGGGAAAAAGAAACTCTTATAATCAGAACTTTTCTACATAAAGATGGAGGTTCCATTATGAGGTTTTTTTTAAAAAAAAAGATCTGTTTAGTGTGGAAATATGACAGCAGCCTCCTCATATCTCAAGCTAAGCTGCTTGATTTCACGTAGACTGAGCTATGTTATTGAAGAATGTCCGACAAACTCATTCCTTTTCATTAGTGAATGAGTAGATAGGTTTCAATTTTTAGACATGCTCACTATTTAAAACTCTTTAACAAAAGGTTTATTACAATATATGTCTGCATACAGCTTGTTCATAAATAATTATCTGGGACATTTTTTAAGTGATCAGTTTTTTATTATTCAGTCTGAGGTGTGACTGAAACTGTCAATATGTTAAAAAAATCTAACTATAATTTGCTAATTTTTGGATACCAATCCAGGAGAAAATCTATTTCTAGTGACACAGGATAGATTCGTGTCCATTTCCTTTTCTAAGCAATTTGGCTTTGGGTTCAAGTAGTAGGTCCTAGATCTGGCATTGTAAAATGGAGTTCTGTCCTCCTAAAAGTTTGTGTGAAGAAAATCCAAGACATTAAAACCAGCTAATCTTAAATACTTGTGTGAATAAATATCTGTGCCCCTCCAATTCCTACTATTAATGCAAGAAGAAACTTGTTATTAGGTTCATTCTTAGTTGACATAAAGGCTTAGACATAAAAAGTGTTTTAAGAAGTACCCTATCCCTTCCCTAGCACTTCAGTCATGATTTATCTTGCCCTATATTAAGACACAAGTTAGCCATGTAGTACTACCAACATCATTCCTGTTGTGTGAAAAGAAAAGAGAATTTCATACAGTAGAATCATCAGTCTTCCCTAACTAAATTTACCTGCAAGCATACAGAAGCACAAACCCATATCATACCTACAGATTCATACAAATGAAAAATCTGTGTAATTCAAAATGTGGTTTACAGTTTTGGTATTTGTTTCAGAATGCTTTTTTAGCAAAACAGCAAAGGCATCAGCATCCAGTTCAGCACTAAGCCTGATAACAATTGGAAAAAATATGACACTGTCATACGTTCACCCGAAGCTTTTCTTTGTTCATGATGCACATTGTGTACCTACATGCATGGAGCTGGAAACTAAAACATTGATTGTTTATCATGCTTTGCAAGAGGTGAGATGATGGTATTTGGATCTCTCTAGTTTAAAAAGAAACCAAACCACTGTCGTATTTAGATAGTCAAACTTTGTGTTCAAAATATCCACAAACTCTGTGACAGAATCAATAATAAAAATAAAATTCAGATTTAAGCTTCTGTTGAAGGAGAAGCTGCTTTAAAGTCAACAGTTAGTTTCTAGATAGTTCGAGGGTTAACTTTATCCTAGAATTCTGACAGGGACAAAGTTATCAGAGTTATCAATCCTGGAAATTATTCTTCTTCTCCCAGAATTAACTATAGATCTGACCAAAACAATGTTGAACCCACAGTTCTTTAATACAATAAACATATCAAAATTCTAATATGCATGTATAAAATACACGTGGTGATTCTTTAGGTTATCCCTAGGCCCAGGCAAAACCACTAAAATGGCCTTCTAAAAATATGACAATAATTGAGTCAAATGGTAATTAAGAAAGGTAATTTACAGTCTGACATCTTTATTTTAAAGCTTTATTTTACTAACATCTACCCAGAGAGTAATAACTTAATGATGAGGCAGAGCTAATAATTCCACAGAAGTTCTATCATATCGTCATGTTTTAGTATTAAGTTTTTGATGATTCCTGTCCTTATTTGTGTAATGGAACCTATTTATCCCATCCACGCATTTGCTTTTCATTGCATGATTCAGTGACTCACAAAGAAATATAAAGTTGATCAACAATTGAGTAGTTATAAATCACTAGGTTACTTTTTGATTTCACTCCATTTTAAACCTGTTTCTGCATTTGATGAACAAATTCCTTCTCTATGTGTTATTTTCTTACCTTCTCTTAAGTGCCTTAATATGCCAAGACACTCTTTTTCAGTCTTGTAATTACCATGATTAGACTTTTTACTATCCATTCTAACTCTCAGGTACTGTATGTAACCTTTCAATATTGCTTTTATGAAAACAAAGGCAGTTAATGTGTTTTGTAAGGAAAATTACAAACCTAAGAACTTCATGTACTTTTGGCATTAGTTCAAGTTTTCTTGATTATAGCTTTCAGAATGACATTTAAGTAATATATTTCAAATCAAATGGTGTAAAAAAATGCAGTGGACACGTTAAAAGCTCAGTCTTGTTACTAAGGCATGTTTCCATGTATTGCTTACTAATATCCAGATGTTCTTGAGATTACCTTGAATTTGTTTTCAAAGCCCAAGGCCATACATATGTATCTTGCTGCTTCTCATTCTTTAAGATATGTACTAATATAGGCCATAATTGAGACAAAATTATTCAAATTAGAAATATGAAGCTAAATACAACATATATTTGACCTTGCCAGCCAAAGAAGAGGCCCACGTTTATTGTTTTCTTTACACATTCTCAGAAAGGTATTGTGTGAACGCTGGACAAAAATCAAATGAGATGCTGTATTAAAGCTTTAAGCTTTAAAGATCACATGATGCCTGAGCATATCTATACCCAGTGCTACTGGCAAAAGAGACATGAAAAGGGAACTAAGATGGCTGAACAAATTTGTGTAATACAGTAAGTTCGTGACCTACTTTAAAAGTGAGGTACCTCCTGCTTTCAGAGCTGTTCACTGCTGTGAACCTGGCAGGATATTCCAGTGTACAATTTGGTGGGTTTTTTTCAGATTCAAAAGCTTATAATAATCATATAAAAAAAACCAAAAAACCCCTCACAAACACATACACAAAAAATCCACTACTTTATGAAGAAATTTGTTTTGATTTTGAATTCAGCTTTTGTAAAAGGGAAATATGAAGTCACTTCATTATACTTTTCCATTCTACAAAGAGCAAAATAGAATACTCACACCACCTGGTCAAAGGTGCTGCTCAAAGTAAATGAAACCATTAAAATGTGTCTCTCAAACTTCTTGCATTCAACAAATCACACTTTCTTCCCACCAGAGAAAACATTCTGTCAAATATTTTCATTTAGGCAATCACAACCAATATCACTGTTTTGGTACAGACCTAAAATGTAGCAATGAAACATTCTGTTATAAAGTTAGAGCTTAAAAGTAAGTAATTTCACTCCTCACTCTCCTGGACCTCACGAACTAAAGAAACCTCCAATTATTTAGATAATTAAGATCAACCAAATTTTGGAGAGACCTAATACAGTCCAAGGTATTAGAAAATGCACAAGCTGTAGATATGTTTGACATGAGACTTTGATAGAGTGGTTTATGTAGGATTTTTTAAAGAGAAATGGATAAATAAGAAAAATGAATAGGTCATTTGCAGGATAGAGGAAGAAATTATTAGGTGTGTTCAGAAAAGAGGGTAACTTGAAGGGAGTTTTGCTTTTTCCACTCAGGATAGTTGCCAGGCTCTAAATATCCTTTTCCCCCTCACTAGTACTCTGCAAGTGTATTTATATACACTGAACATCCACCTGAAATACACAGCACACTGTCAGCTGCTGGCTTTAGCAACTATCCAGCACCAAATTTTGAATTCTATACTCTCAGACCCCTGATAGGTCTGCCCCAGTCTTTTTAATGTATTGCTTGAAATTTTAAGATTCCGATGTGAAGAGCAGCAATGTATCTATACCTCTAGTACTAATACATAAAAATGTCATCATTTTGCAAGGATGCATATTCCCAGTCAAATTGCATGTATAAAGCAGGTGAAGTTCCACTTGAATATGAGGAAAAATTTCTTTGCTGTGAGGCTGAGGGAGCCCTAGCACAGGCTGCCCAGAGAGGTTGTGAAGTGTACTTCTCTGGAGGTTTCCAAACCCACCTGGATGTGTTCCTGGATGTGCAACCCTGGGTTTACCTGTTTTAGCAGTGGGGTGGACTGGATGATCTCTAGAGGTGTCTTCCAACCCCAACTATTCTGTGAAAGCAAAACTCACTAACCAGAAAACATTTTTAGGAACTTGATTTTCTAGTGTTTCAAAGTATGCCATACTTTGGCTACTGACAGAACAGCCTATGGCAGCTGTCTCCTTTGTAAACAAGTGAAATACAGCAAGAAGTTACCTTTAACATTTTCAATTTTCTTCTATTTACTAGTGAAGAAAACAAGAAATAACATACACTGGCAAAGGCTTTTGCATTGATGCCTTCCCACCACAAGTTAGCACAGTAGTAGTTTTTCTTAAGAACCATTTCATTGCAGCTAATGAAAATTTACCACTTGCACACATACTGTTTCTGAAATATGAGAATAACAAATAATAGCTTAGTGGTTTCTCTGTTGTCTAAGAAAAGAAGTTCCTCTGGGTTATGAAATATTACAGTTCCAGCCAAAGAAGCTGTAATGTGCCATTTACCACATTAAAATACATCTTAAATATATGAAGAAGTCAACTTTCTTTACTATTTCTAAATCACTGTATTCCTGAGAAATTTTGTATCCTCAAAGTTTTGCTTCAAATTACTGCCCGAGCAGAAATCCTCAGCTTCTGCTTTTTTCTAGTCACACTTTATTCTTGTTCTCTTGATTATTTCAGCAATTTAATCCCTCTTACCAACAACGGAAATGAATGCAAGGCTTCTATCTGCCTCTAAAATTATACTACCTTCATCCTCTGTGCTTGTCTCTATATCCCAGTCACCTTTATTAAGTAACTCCACAGTGAAAGCTCTACAATGCATCAAGGAACAGATGTTTTGAGTGTCTGTGCAACAGTTATTTGGGTATTCTGTTTATTTTAATGGGACCCTGGATCCCTGTAACTGCAAGGAACATTCACACATTTACAAAAGATTTTATAATGCATTCCGATGAGAAACCATAAGCAGATTCAGCTCTTTTGCACTTAATGCAATAAAGGAATGTTTAAGACCAGAATCTGGAGACACAATAGAATGATTCAGCCCCATGAGAAGAGATAAGAGATTTCACTTCTCAGGAGAGCCACATGATTTGACATAGATTTAAAACAAACTTTAACTATTAAAGAGTTTCCTTCAGAAAATGTTCACCTCATTGCATTCAGAAAGGAATGGAAAGCTATTCAGAAAAATAGCTGACCATTCCTATTTTCCTGCAATGGTCCCTATGCTCTCATTTTTGTATTTACTTTCCCTCCTTCAGCCTGAGAACTGCAACACATACAAACCAAATTAACAAGATAAAGATTTTTAGCAGCATAAGAGATAAATGCAATGGGTGAAATACTCAAAGGCATGATGCTAGAAGAAAATATGACTCAGGAGGCATTGCACGCAAAGATCCTAAGGCCTTATTGAAACAAACTTCTATTGAGCTGAGTAGGAAGTTGGTATTTGGGAGAATAGTAGCTTACCTCCCATTCCTACCATGTCTTTATTAAAGTACTGGTCCTAAATTACCGTTTCCTCTTACACTAGCTACTGCTGCCATCAATGCTTTCTGTCCTCATTATAAACTGTGGTAAACACTACTCCCTTTGTCTTGGTAGGGTAGGAACCATCTGAAACTGTAGTGACCTCGCCTCTGTTTTTACAGAGGTTTACTTACCACCAAAACCACAGCGTTGCCTCATTCAGCTTCCCGTTTCTTCTTCACAGTCCTGCTACGTCAGTGCTCATGTAGAACTGGACTGGGCCAGGTTAAGGATTTTCTGGAAGAAAACAAAAAGTATCTTTTATTTGTATTATGATGTAGCTATGTCATTGTACGTTAATACTATTTCCAGCAGAAGAAAAACCCTATGAATGAGCAGGCAGAGAAAACAGAGATCGTGTTAATTGCCTCTTTCTGTACAGCGACGTGTATTTCAGTCAGACCAAAGTGGCTGTCTAACTGTGGACTTATGCTGCAGGTGAAAAGAAACCATTAGAATGGGTAACTCCTTGGGAAATCACTTGGACCTTCACAGGATGGTTGTAACAAGAGCAGCTCACCTGAAGAATTGTTTTCATCTCCCTTTGGTAAAATAAAATAATGTAATATCTGGGAGGAGACAAATAACTTTCATTTCACATGCACCTCAGTTGTTAATCAGCACCTACATTATTGAAGTTCCTATCCCTTTTGACCTCCCCAAGTCACATATAAATAAAATATTCCCTTCCTTTCTTCTTAGCTCTTTCCACTCTCCTCTCCAACAGATACCACAGAGCTTCTCCTATAGCAATGATATAACAGGGAGAGCCTCAGAGTTAATATCTCCTCATTTACTTGGACACAGATGATAATAAAAATTATTCTCCTGGGTTGCCCCTCCCTCTTATTTAGGACTATGAATGTCATCAGTTTTTATTAACATCCTACATTAGCATAATTTTTTAAAGCTTGAAATGTTTCTTGACACCTTTGCAAAACAAACATCCCTTTGCAAATTTGGGATAAAAAGCTTTGAACTCCAGAACATTTTTTTAATGTGGAGTGCCAACAACCACAGTAGGCTGTGGAGAGTAACACTACAGAAAATAAACATGAGTGGCAGGATAGAAGAGGAGGAAAAAAACCTCTTCTTGTGCGATTCCTTCAGTGGCTTTGCAAAAACTTGCACTTGATACATGAAGAGCTCTGTCTGAAACCATTAATAACAAAAACAATCACCAAATGAAAGAGCAGCCTTGCAAGCAACCATCCATAAAAAGAAAGCCAGTTAATTAAACAAATCACAAGCTATCTCCAGACTGTCTCTCTCACTTTAAAGCCCTCAGTGCAGAAAAGAGAAGAAAAAAAATCTCATCAAATGATATAATCATAACAGCCTCAAAATAACTCACACATATTTCCAGATAAATCACTTCTGAAATACTAAGTGCCTGGAAAAGCTTGGAGGGAAATTGCACCTTTGCTGCAATTCCTGCTTATTGGAGGGGCTTTGGAGAATATGGGATCTTCTTTCTCTTCACTAAATGTTTATTCCTGATCCTAAATTGTCAATTTCTAATATAAAACTTTAATTAATCTATAGATTCATTTCACTTGATGTTGCAGGGCCATTTCATTATGTCTCAGAAGGCACTTAATTGGAATTGAAGGCTCAAGGTTAGAAACACAACATTTATCCCTTTCCAAAACCACACAAAGCTTTCTGGGTAGGGCCAGGGAGCCACAGCTGAACTGGAGACTTGGCTGCATGAACATTGCTAAAGGCAATACTGACCCTATGCACATTATTGCCCTGATGGAAAAGGTAGCACAACTTAATGGAACTGGATGTGCACTAATTTTTCTGAGATTATACACTGTGATGAGACTCTTTCATCAGCTTCTATGGGTCATAGCAGCTGGTAGGAGCCTTAACAGCATCATTCCATTATAAGGCTATTATCGATCCAAAATCTAATTTGAAGATCAATTTGGATTGGAATCAGAACCCAATATGACAATGATTTCAGAGCAGATAAGAGGTAATTTACTCCTCTGGGTGCCAGAAATAAATTTTTGGTTTTCTATACTGACCCAGCTGCCAAAAAAAGAAGAGGAAAAGAAGAGCTGAGGATAACGTGCAAATAGAGGATCACAGTAATCCAATCTGGAGGTGATAAAAGTATAAAGCTGGCTGCAAACTCATCTGAGGTAAACAAACATTTAATCCCAGCTAAATATCTCAGACAATGGCAAGAAAGGCTTCATGTTATTTTGATGTATTTGGGTAATACAAAACACAGCTTTGAATTCTAAACAACTCGTGTCATTCCTCACCTAATTCTTTGTGACACTCAGCACCTAGGAAGCTTAGTGAGGATCTCAGGACTCATCACTACTATTAGTATTATAGCTGTGCTGGACATAGTAGCAAATCTACATTAAACAGCTATTTTCCAGATTCACCCAGGCTGTTGGGAGTCATATGCCTACATTGTATGGTGTCGTGGCTTTTACTTTTACCCTCATCCCCATGCATCCAGTTCCATCCCAAAGCAAGGGACAATACACAGGTAGTTGACACATTCCCAGCTTTCACGTCATGTACATCCAAGCCCTTCTTCAAGGACCTCTGGGTATGCACTGCAGACACCATCATGTGTCATGACGCAAACATGGTGATGGTGAAATTGGTCCTGAGTAACCTTGTGTATCAGAAGAAAGGTATCTTTTGCTAACATACAGGCACTGTGCAGCACCTGCTGCTGCTCACCTTAGCATCAGGAGATTTTGAAAGTAATATATACTGAGGCTATTTCTGCCTCAGGAAAGACAGAGCAAAAAACAAGCAAGAGGTGGCAAAAAAAACCTGGAGAGACTTGTGCTAGAAGTTGCTGGCAGAGCTGAGAATTTTCTGCTCTATACAGGGCTAGCCCTTAAACCCTTTTCACTTTTATTTAAGTGCAGGCATACCGCAGAGATGCGACACTTAGTTATCTACAGTGGAACTGGAAAAGGTTTTTTTCTTCCTTTTTTTTTCTTTTCCGCCAGACAACTGCAGTGGAATCAGTTTTATTCAGATTTGGTTGTAATTGGAGCAAGGCTCTCACTGAATCTAATTTCAGCTGGAACTAATTATAGGGGGAAAAGGTCATAAATGTAAGACGGCTGCATAACTATGTTGGAAGAATATTGACATCATATAGTATTAACTCTGCTCCTGTAAAGGCCATAAATACTCAGACTAAAAACAGCCTTTAAGAGACAGAACAAAATGTACCTATTTCTTTTGATTAGAGGAGGCAAATGAGGGGGGGGGAAAAATCTCCAAAGGAAGATTTAAATCATACAATAAAGAAGTGCTGTGCAAAATAAATAATTAAAAAACCTAATCAAGAAATAAGCGATCGACTGTCTCAGATTAAATCCTGATCCATACTAGAAAAAAACAGCACTGCTGCATTTGGACTAATCCCTGATCAAAATCTAATAGGAAAAATTAGTTGCCGTAACAAATCAGCCACACAAACTTGTCAAGACTGATAACTGAGATAATACCAGGAGCATTGATTCCACATGATCACACCGCATATGAATGCTGGATGCACCAAGATACATTCCAAAGAAAACTCTTTTTATTTCTCCCCTAAGCCTTGGCCCACTGGGGCCAAAATGTCTGCCAAAACCAGCTTGAGGCAAGGGATGATGAGAGCTGCAGTCCAGGTATAGGAGGAGGCCCTGCACTTTCTGCCTCTGCCATCTCATTGTTCTGGGGGCCACCACTGAGACCACCCCAGTACTCCCTGTGTCAGGAAAAACCTTGTCCTGCCGTTTGGGGAAGGCTTCCAGCCCTTTTAGGCAAGCGAAGGAGATGGGGACCAGTCTCAGCTCCCATTTACCTCTGAGGCACTTGAGGGCAACAAAGGACTTCACTTGTCCCAATCTTCATCACTGGGGAAGGGAACCAGCATGTGCAACAGCTCGGTACAAACCAACGCTTTTGGAAACTGGCTGGATTCACTCCTCACCCAAGCCTCAGAGGCTTCAGGCTATTCCTTGTGAGTCGGGCCTGGCCAGGGTTTCCCATCAGGAATCTTCTTGTTGAATGTTTTGCAGAAGAATTTTCTGATGGATTTGATTAAATGACAAACTTCAGCATTTTCTCTGTACATATGTTTTCTTATAATCAACACAACACCAGTACAAGCAGAGTGACATTACAAATGAGAGTAAATTATACAGGCAGTCTAAATTTTTACCATAATACATTTCAATTAGTCAACAAATTGTTATTTAGACATAGCTGCACACTTACTCATCTTTCTGAAATTTAGCGCTGCTTTGGTACTTAGATTCCCAGACTCTCAACAGCTAAACCAGTTACATGGCCTGCTTTAGCCCCGAGACTGAACTGCAGTGATGACCCAAGTCAAATTAATACATGTAGAAGGCTGCCAGACATCTCATGATGAGCTGCATTGCACTGAACCTTCGCAGATTCTGTAGGAAGCAGCTGAAAATCATTTCTGAAACATCAGCTGAAATAAGTCAGTAATTAATTTTTCTCTCTTAGCAACACCACAAATACATGAAATTATCAGAGTCTGAATCAGATTATTCTGCAGGCAGTGACTTTGACTGCAGTCTCTCCATCAAAGCTTTATGCAACAGGAGCAAAGGCTGACGTTGAGTTAGACTGTACTTCTTGTCACCTTCTTTTCCTCTCACTTCAGTCTGAAGTGAAGCGCATTCCTATTAAGTTGATGGAGATGCATAAAGAGATGGAGAAAACAGTCAGCCTTTGACACAGTACAGTGTCTCCCTAAAAATATTTATTGTTGTATCTGTATCAATGGAAAATAATTTTCCCTTTTGAGTCACTTGCCATCATTAAATTCCTTCTGATCCTTGATTTATGGCTTTTAATATTTATGGCTCTTCTCAGTTGCTGTCTATTGTCATCAACTGATCTCACATGTTTTCTCTCTGCTGTGGCCACGTGGAAGAGAATAACTCATCCTTTCAACAGAACACATGTTTAAAAATGTGAAATGGGCCAACAATCAGCCTCTCAGAAGTACTCATGACAGACTCAGATGATCATAAAATAAATGCTAGAAAAAGTGGAAAGTGAAGATCAATCTCTTCACAATGAAAAGGAAGAAGATATTTTTATCTGTACTTCACTCACCAGTCATTATTCTACTTGCTGGAACATTAGTTCTTCAAATTGCTTTTAATTACGAGGCCTAGAAATAAATATGCAACACTATTAGGCTCTCAGGTTGAATACAAGGGGTACTCACTTTCATTCCAGTCAAGGCACTATTCCAAGGTGATTTATACTCTCATTATAGGCTGTTGCTTTTCCTATGTAAATTCGTAATCAAATATTCTAAACAGGTGATGATAAATAATTTGGGTAACTACTGCTAGCAGCCCAAAATCACAAACATAGGACCTCACAAGCCTAATAGGAGAATTTTACCCACATGTGTGCACATGCATAGTCCACACAGGTATGTTTCCATGTCAATAAATCTTCTAAGAACTTTTGGATACATGAACCCAACCTACATCAAACTGGTGGCAAATTTTTTTACTGTGCTTAATTTAGCAAACTTCCCTCTCCTTATATAAGCTATTAGGACAAAAGCAACATTAATTAACTTACTGAATTTTTGATCAGATGTTGCAGTGATAATTTATCATTTTAATAGTTTGTTCTAGAGTGTATTTGTTAGAAATATTTCACAGAGTGAATCATCAAATTAATATAGTAATTATAATCTTTTCACATGATTCAAATATTATGCATCACTCTGTGTTGTTTAAAAGTCCTTTCAGTGCAACGGTACAATGGAGATCCATCTTTTCTACACACATGAAGTCACTTGCTGCTATGCCATCAATTAGTTCCCATACCATCCCCCAAGGCAATGTTTAATATTTTTCTTTGTAATTTACTTTTTTTTTTTCTTACAATTTAGGAGATAAAAATTAGCTTCAAAAGAATCTTTTGAATCTTCAATAGAATCTGATTTTCTTTTTCTTTTCATTTCCGAACAAGTCACTTTTTAGTTGAGATTCCAGGCTGGCCATCTACAGGTTGTTTGAAATGTGATGAGTACTGTATAAAACTTTACCTGGATAGAGAAACTGCAGAGCCATAGAATCATTAAGGTTGGAAAAAACCTTTAAGATCATCAAGTCCAACCACTAACTTCACTCTGCCAAGTCTGTCACTAAACTAAACCACATCCCTCAGGACTTACTTTACACATCTTTTGAATATCTCTTGGGATGGTGACTCCACCACATCCCTGGGCAGCCCATTCCAATGCTTAATAACCATCTCAGTGAAAAAGTTCTTCTTAACGTGCAGTCTAAACCTCAGGTGGGCTCACCTGTTCTCTCACAGCCAGGCCTGTTTTACTGTGCCAATCTAGTCTCAGAGTAGGATGGAATTCATGAACATTAGGATGCCAAACCCTGGAAAGCTTCTGAGTATTACAGAATCCCACAGAAACAAAAAGGGGAAAAAAAAGAAGAAAGAGATTGTCTTTTCCAATGGCACAGTACAATTTGTACAGAACTGCACCATCCCAATTCGACACTTCTCACTCTTGACTCTCTGCCTCTGCATGCAATTGCTAGTCTTTTAAAATCCCAGCCTTAATGAAATAGGTAAGCTGCAGAAAAGATTAAGCTGAAAAATACAGTAGGAATACAGAATGAGGACAGGTGATTGATCTTTGAGTGGATATCCAACAGTGCAATGAAATTCTCAGGCTGGTTCTTCTTTATTTCAAAATGGTTTTGATTCAGAGGGATTTTATAGCAGCTAAATCATGCAGTTGGCACAGATTGTGCAAGCTTTTCAGCATGTTATACTCTGAAAGATGTCACATTTGGCAGAGGCAGTAAAGCTCCATGAATTTACTGTTGTTTCTTATTGAACACCAAAATCCCAAGCAACAAAAGATGATACAGCATAGGTTACAACACTATTGTGTCGACTTGCCTGCCACCTTGGCTAGTATAAACCTCTGGTGAATACTACAAAATGCCAAATGGAAGCCACCTGTGCACAACGAAATAGAAAATAGAACTGTGTATAGACTAGTGAGTGACAGTTGCAAACTCAGTCTGTGGCCCTGTAGACATATTGCATGTGAGCAATTCAACTTAGTTGTAAATTCATCTTTTAAACAAATGCACTTCAAGACTGCCCCTCCAAATAGTAACTTTACTTATGGGAGTAATATTTTTAGAGTCAGTAGGGCTTCTCATGCATGCCAAATTATAGAAATGTTCAAGTATTCCCAGAATCAGGATGACCTATTGGGTGTTTAATTACTTAATCTACGTATTATGGACAATTGCCTGTTTCATAGTAAAAAAGAGACTGCTTTATCAGCAACTTTAACTTATGGGAACATAGTGTTAATTAGCTCAGTACAAGAAGTGTGTGAAGACACATGAAATAAGAACAAAATAATTTAACTTCTTTTTTTCTTTTTCTCTCCTAAGCGATCCATAAAAAAGACAAACTGAAACTTCACCACGGCTTAGTCATCTCTACTAAATTCCAAGTGAAAGTCAGTCCATTTTCAGTGAAAAATGGAGCATAAAAATTGTGACTAGAAACAGATTACAGTGGCTTAACACCCATTTTTCTTTTCCACTCAAATTGAGTTAATTGCAAACATTGCAGAGCAACTATACACTGATATATTCAAAAACAAAATAAAAAGGCACTTTCTCATAGAGCAAGACACCCATATATAAAACATCCACAGAAAAAAATGTATTTGAAAAATTAGCAGGATCTCTCTGAAATGGATATAAGGCACAACTGCCCTCTCATTATTTCCTATGAATCTACAAACTCAGAAAAAAATTGCTGTCTTTTAAGATTCTGGAAACTTCTTCTTTTAATAATATATGATGAAGTCTGTGATACATGTTTAATAAGCTTGTGGTTTTGTTTTCCAATTCTGAATATCTAGTCAGGAATTCAGTATCTCAGCAAGTACATGGCCACCACCTAAGTAGCTACACTATAAGCAACTACTGCAAGAGAGTTCAAAAGAGTGTTCTGACCCTCAGTTTAACCTTGCAAAGAGTCTATTCTCAGTACTGTTAGAAATACAAAAGTAGCATTAATAGAGTTCGGGGTGTGCAATTTCTCTGTGTGCTAAGAGCATTAGAAAGGTTTTACTATGTACATCACAAATAGGTAAAGCATATCCAACATCCAAGTTTCTCTTTATGGGAGATATTATATTAGATTGTTATTCACAACAAGAGAATGTCACACTTTTCTGTGTACTCTAGTTCAGCACTTTTCTAATTTCATGTACCTCAATTTACATTTGTCAGTGTTCGAAGTCAGATGATATTGGTCTACCCAGAAAATGAGTTAAAGGGGAGAGAAGTCACTCACCTTTTGGGCAGTACCATACTTTGATGATGCATAAATAAAGCACAGGATGAGTGTGTCAGCAAAAAATGGATGTCCTAGAGCCCTTTCATGCAAAGGATGATGTTTGTTAGAAACAGAAGGTTGAATATGTAGAAACTGTAAGGCTGAAGTGATGATGTGAAGAGAATCTGGCTAATGTCTCAGCAGAAACCCACCCTGTCATTCACTGTGAGTTTGCAGACATGGAGATTTCAATAGATTACCAATGCTGATTTGCAAATGTAAATGGAAATTACATTTACAAGCTGACTTGTTATCAGTCTGTGGAATAAGATCCCCAAAGAATTGGTATTCACAATGGGTCTGAATCAAAGACCTGTCAGTGTTTTTTCATTAGTTTACTGGGATTCAGATAAGACCCTCAGATGTTCACCTCCAATAAATGGGCACCTTGTGTACTTACACATAAAGGTTCACACTTTCAGAGCAAGTTACACATACAGCCACTGCTTACTTCAGGCTAGTAGGACTTAGCAAATTTTTTGTTCTAAGCATTCAAAAACAATTTCTTAAAGCTGAATGGTAGAGCTGGATGTATAACTCAATGTCTCCAAATATTCACTTGAAAATGTTTCAGAACTTCATTCACATTTGTAACTGCAGTTTAGGATCATCTGAGGTTACACACTATCTCACCAAGGCATCTATACATCTGAATGAAAAATTAACACATTCTTGTGTGCTCCTGTCTTGTGTTTGGACTTCTTCTATGGTTTGAATGACAAAATATCTATTGTCTAATATCTAATGTCTAATATCAGAGCTTACAAGCACAAAAAACAAGTAATAAACATGCCACGGGTAAACTGTCCAACAGTACATGATTGATAACTGACAATCTTGAGCGTGCAGCTTTAGACTTTCACACTTTCTGCGACTAACAAGTACAAAAGATCCATACTTACCTTCCACATTTTCCATCTATTGTACAGCAACAGACTTTTTGAAAGGAAGTCGCATCCTAAACCAAACACTAAAGTAGTAAGAACAGTGAAGTTTTGAGTTAGAACAATGAATTCATTAAACCAAACCAAATAAACAAAAACCTACAGTGTTAAAACAAGGCATTTGAATAGTAACAACTGCTAAAATGAGCTCTGAAATCACCATGCAACATGAGATTTTTATTGGCAAACAATTAAATCTCTCTTTAAGTTCACTTTCTCTGTAGAACTCAATTTATAATCTTATCAGGCATGTCTCTCAGAAGAATTTGCTACTAGTCTAAGTCTTTATCTGCACAATGCAGAATACTAACAATTGTCTTGTATATTTGTTTCTAATATCAAGACTGAAATTCCAATTTAAGGTTCTGATTGCTTTCAGAATTTGATATTATTTTTAAAGTGCTGTCACTTTTGCTCACATGGTTTGTCAGAAAATGAAGGAATGAAAAACCTGTTGCTGAGGGTAAGAAAGAAGGTAAATGATGACATACTTGGGAATCGGTTTCCTATAGCTCAATTTCTGTTTTAAGCATTTCCCTGCTACCCTCCAGAGTCCTATTTTGTTTCAGCCTTACTCATTAGAATTTAAGTTTTACAATAAGAATCGGGGTAAAGGAATTTAGAGCCAAAGTAGAACTAACAGCATGCACTTTCTATATACTGCATCCAACTATGAATTTCAGAAACCTGTAGTAGGTGTGCCTACACATACAATTCTGGCTGCTCCATCTTTTGCACTGCTTAGTTCTCACATGTTACTGTCTTTGGTATTTCTAGAAATGTATAATAGCTTAATCTTTCCTAGCCATAGACCTATGCCCCAGTGTACATTTCTAACTAGAATAATGGATAATAATAATTTCAAGCAAATAGTTTTAATTCTAAGAACTGCTAACCTACCTTTTTTTTTTCACTTTAGCAGAATTCACAAGAGAACAAAGAGATTTTTTTTTTTAGCAAGCAAATCATACAGCGCTGCATTATGATTTCCTTCCATTCCCCTCAGTCCAAGTTCTGAAATTCTTTAAGAAATGAAACCACAGCAGTCACACACAGCGTTAGCCTAGAGAGTATTTGTTTCATTTAACTTTTTTTTTTAATCCCACATAAAATCCTGCTAATTCTTTTAACATAAATAGGACACATTACTATTCCAAGCTTCCACTCCCCTTTTATTTGGCTCAGAACACCTGATGGTTAATTCCCAGTTGAGATAATTAGTCCTTGGTTATCACCAGTTATTGTCACCTGTTCAGTTTGCAAATGTCTACAAATTCGAGTTTTCCAATTAGCTTCATAAGATCCCTATAGCATACAGTTAGTGTATTTTTTTCCATGAAGCAAATCACTTTTCACTTACACACTCTGTCTATTGAGTCTCATTTGTTAATAGTGCTTTAAAAATTACAGTGTTTTTCACAGAATAGACTTGTCATTGCCCTACCTCCTATCAAGCCCAGATGGCTGCTTCTATAAAGTAGAGAAAAACAGAAAAGGGAATTAAATGAAACCCTCTCCTTAATAAGTATCCAAGTCAATTTAAATTGTTCCATTTCATTTTTACATCAGAGTCATGCCCTAGTATTAAGGCATGAAGAACATTCTCAGTGTGCTAATAAGCCCCATGACATGTTGAACTGACATTTCAGTAAGTGGAATAAGCTGTAGTTTATTTTTAACTTCTATGGTATGCAGCTGTAGGTAAACTGCATTCGAGACAGTGACCCACTGCATTAGATCTGGGTTGACTTCCAGCTGAATATAATGAGGTGGCCTTTTGACTACAACTAACATAAACTTGAAATTTGGAGGAAGTAGTTCTGGAAGCACCATTTTCAATCCTCAAACCATATGATACAAGATCACGTGGTCTCTGTAACATCTGCAGTGAATTTATGGCCCTTCAAGACAGCTGATTAGCACACCTCGGCAGTCTAAAGTTCTGCACTAAAAATGAGGTTCAATACTTTTTCTGGGTGTATATCATAGAAACTGATAATAACTTTCAAGTCTTCCCATGCTGTTACATAGTATTTCTGCAAATCTGAGTGGAGTTCCCAGATACAGAAAGTGGAAACTGCTGTCCTTGAAAGGTGGAAAGGGTCGTGTTGTTTGGGAGCCAAGTTCCTTCACTTCATGGTTTGAAGTTGGAAAGAGTCTTCAAAGGTCATTGAATTCAACCTCACCATGTGATGGGGAGGGACATATTCAGTTAGATTTAGTTGCTTAGAGCCCCATCCAAACTGATCTTGAATATTTCCAGGGATGGAGCATCTACCATCTCTCTGGGCAACCTGTGCCAGTGTTTCACTATGTTCATTTAAAAAAAACAAAACCAGTCTCCCTCTGGATGTGCTGAGAATGTGCCAATAAAATAACTGACTCCTGGGCAGATATAGCAAGAAAAGAATCTCTCTTCAGAGATCTGTGCTTATTATTAAAGATGAAACCTTTTCTGTAACTCACCAATTCTGCCTGACTTATTTTATGTTTGCACATCTACCTCCCATGCCCCATGGGGATGTCTGGGAGGATCATCTTCTACTGTAGTTAGAGTATTGAGACAAGTTTGGTGACAAAGACAATACTGGTGCCTCTAAACAGAATTCTTTTCAAGATGGCCATATAGCTGTGTAAGTAAGGTTGTGAGGTTTAGGATATGTCTGGTAACATTAACAATGCTATATACCCACAGACAGATACTGAAATATAAAAACACTGTCTTTTGAGCCTGAAAGTAAATAATCAAGTGAAAGGTTTTATGAAGAATAGTAGAAAACAAATTATTTCATTATGGAATGCTAGCAAATAAATTATTTCTTCCTGGCCAATGCTAACAACAAATCACAATTCTCTACTGGCTAGACCAGATGTTAACAAACTCACCTTCTTTTCTCTTGCCCCCACTTATCTACCTTGGGGCAGAGAGTAGAGCTCAGACTCTCAGATCCATTTGGGCATCAAATTCCCTTTGAAATTGAGTTGTTAGATTCCTAACTGTTTTTGAGAGTCTAGGTTTAAATGGGGATACAGTGTCTGCTTATTGCTTTGTGTCTGGAGCCCATGAATCAGATAGACTCACACACAGTGGAATAGGATTATTACTTCATGGCATGGGCAGGCAGCAGCAGTCACGATCTAGCCCTTTGAGATCAAGACAGCAAGAAATTCATGAAGATTTAAAGTAGTTAAAGGAGTTTATTTTCCAGGTGGGAAATCCAGGTGTCAGAAGGAAAGTAACTATAAATTTTCAACCCAGCTTTCCACATAAAATGTAAAGCCATTTGGAGCACACAGAAAGCTCAGTATGAACTATGGCTGATAGCTTGTGCAAGGTATGGTCAGTGGTTTTAAATGATTGATGGAGCTATCTCTGCACTAAAGTACTGAGGTTGGAATAGAAGAAAAGATTGAGATCTGTTATAATGTTGCTTTATACCTTTTTTCTTCCTTTGATGGTCAAACAGAGTTCAGTTGTAGAGAAGAATCATTACTTTGTGCCAGGGATACATATGGTAGCTCTCCATCCATCTACTAGGGAACTTTACTCCAATTAACAGAATAATAGAGCACGTGGAGGTGTTCTTTAAAATGTCTCCTAATTTATTTTGTCTCTTTAGAAAGTAAAGCATATTCAAATTGGTTTACTTATTTTAGCTGAAGATGAAGAAATTTATACACGAATAAATATTTAATGTGTGTTTTATTTAATTTTTATCACTCAAAATGTCTTTAAGGTATGTCAGTGAGTCACCTTAGCTCAATAGACTTATTATGTTTCACTTCTAGCAACTTGGGGTTTTCTCCCACAACATCATGTAAAATAGTCTGGGACAGATAGGAAACTCAAACCCAAGCTGATATAGCAGCACAGTACAGATACTGTCACTCCTTTCTTTTCCTTTTCAAATACAAGAATCGTGTGACTTTTCAACCAGATATCAGATACTTTAATACAATTTTCCTGAAATCAGTGACACTGCTCAAGGACTATTCAACATAAAAAAAGACAGATGAACAAGTGCTGAAGGAACAGACTACCAAATACCCTGTAAGAAAGAGTACAAGACACTGACTCTATTTATACTCAGTTCTGAGATCAGTGTATTAGCTGACTGGCATTTCTCTTGCTGAGAAAAGATCAATGAAGAAACGATCAGCTGAAGAAAGATCGATGGTGACCAGACAAACCATTAATTCATAAGAAAAGAGATTTTGCTTGGAGAAATAGGACATTACCCTGAGGCTCAAGCTCAGACTTGATCATTCCTATGTCTTACATGCAGACCTGAATTCTCACTCCAATAAACTGCACGCCCTGCAAGAACAGGGTGAGAACGAGCTCCACGCTGGACAGAGCTGCAGACAGACATAGAAACAGTGAAGCAAAATCAGCAAATAAGGTCATAAACAGTCATGCCATGTGTGAAAAGATCGCCCCTTATTTCCACAAGCAGAGATTTCTCACATGCCTTTGTAACAAAATAGCTTTATTCCTGATAACCTAGAATTGGTAGTGCTTCTATTCTGAGGTCTGCAGGTTATCTCAAATCTGAACGATGTCTAGTTTCTCTTTAGATATAGTCACAAGCACTCCAAGAGTCACCAGCATCTCACTCATACTCCTAACCTCTGGAGAAAATCATATTACATTATGCTGGATTGTTGTATTGTTAGAGAAAGGTGAGGTTTTCTTTGTTCTGCTTAATTATTTTGAGCTTGGACTGCTGAAGCTCTAGATGACTGCTATTCTCAGACTGCCTGAAAAAAAAAAGCTCTCTTTCAGGATCAACTTTTGCAGAAGCCAAAATATAAGGAAAAACTAAGATAAATAAGAATGTATGCCAGAATGTGTATGTACATACTTACAAAAGCGTTCTGCAGTAATAGAGAACTGAGATACTCAGAGAAAAGTGCTGAGTGCTAAGAAAAAGGCTTTGTTGTTTTTTAGACATTAAAGGCATTGTTAAAGAGCAGTTCACATGTGGATATTGCCAAGGAGAGGTAGCACTACTGTACTGATCATGTTTTAAAGTGCTGCTCCATGTTAAGTATAAACAGCACAGCAGCTTTAACCAGAGTGTCCTGCTGTTTCAACAGTAGAAAACAGCTTGAGATGACAGTGTAAGCTTCTTTTGGATCAAAGTTCCAGCTTTTCCAGAATAAAGGAGGAGTTTTTATTCCAATAGATTTATGTCTAATGGTAGTCCATCACCTTGACTAAGTTGCAGAGGATCTCACATCTGTCATTGGATGCTAACTTGCTGCACCACAAGCAAGCACCAAAATGCCATTTTTTTAATGAAGAAAAATGGAAAGAAAAAACAAAAAAGCCAAATGGTAGTAGACGTGTATGTTTAGCAATAGCCAGAATCCTCAAGACCAAAAGGAGAATTCAAGTATTACAAACATCAGATTAAATTCTGGAAACACTGAGTTCTACCTCATGGATTTAATGAAGAAAAATCCCAACATTCAAAACATACCATGAAAGATGCTCTGTATTCTTCCAGATTAAGTCAATACCGTTCACTGTTTATGTTAGGAACCAGGTAGAAAATCCTAACCTAATATTTATCTAAGATGGCATGCTACTAATTATGATAAAGTAATTTTTGGACACACACTTAATATATACCTGGAGTCAATACACACTTGTCTTAATGGACTGCCACATATATCGAATGAAACTATTAATTAAATCAAGCCTACTCACTTCTGTGCTTAAAAGGAAAATATCCTGGTTTATAAATCTAATCTCATATCACTAGGTAATAGCTATTCCTTGCTTATTACATTTTTGTTACCATTATCAAAAGAAAAAAAAAAAGAAACCAGATTAAATTTGAAGTACTGCCTTAACAATATGTTTCAAGAATGCTTTTGCAGTGCCTAGGTACCTTCCCCATTGTTTTATTCTAATGTGAAGTTTTATGGGAAAAATAGAGATACATACTTCACTATTATAGGAAGACAATTCAGAAAGCATGTCACATAAAGTTTTCCCTGATTCTCTTCCTATTGCTACCTATTCCCTTGGAAACATGGGGTGAAAAACCTTGGGACAGCTGACCCCAACTGACCAAATGGATATCCCACACCATAATGGCATCATGCTCAGCATATAATGCTGGGGGAAAACGAGGAAGGGCAGAGTGATGGAGTTTGTCTTCCCAAGCCACCATTATATGTGATGGAGCCCTGCTGTCCTGGAGATGGCTGAACACCTGCCTGCCCATCACAAGTGAGGAACGAATTCCTTGGTTTTCTTTGCCTATGTGTGTGGCTTTTGCTTTACCTATTAAACTGTCGTCAAGTTTTCTCAGATGGGGGAATTGAGTGAGCAGCTGGGTGGGGCTTCACTGCCAACTGGGGTTAAATCCTGACAACTGAGAGTTTCCTATAAACCAAAAGTACTTTTAAAACACACATATTTTAATGTGATGTATATTTTAAGATATAAGTAAATTACTAAGGAAACAATGAAGAAGTGTGTAAAATTAATTCCAACTAATTTCTGGTAAAAAGCCAAGATTTTGAACACCCTCCCCGTGAAGGTCTGTGCTCTGTTCTGTGTAGCTAAGCTGTACTGCACTTCTAGCAGGTGTTCCCAGAGCTCCTGGCTGGGCACCACCTGGTTATTGAACTTCAGGAGTTTTTGTTACTTGGTAAGTGTAGCAGTGTCCCAGATATCCCAGACAGACACTGGGAATATTATTTAAGAGGGGAAGCGGATGGTAGCTATAAGATAGTGTGATTACTACAGCTAACAACATTCACTATTAACAGTTTCAAGTTTCTTTAATATTTTTGCAACTTTTTGGGCCCTGTTCTTCAGTATCCATTATGGAAATGGGTATTGCTGGTGAATTTGAAGGAGGAGAATACATAGCTTCACATCCCGTGAACTGTGAGTCTTTTTTGCTTTTGTTCAGATTTCAGCACAACTTAGTGGGTGAAATCCAAACCTCTTTCAAGTCAGTGGGAGTTTTGTGATGGATTCAAAGAGGCAGAGCTTCTTTGTGAGGATAAGCTGGAGCTCCATTTTGCCAAACTCCACATGATCCAAACGTATTGTTCATTTATAGCTGCCTTAATCATACCTACGTCTCATTTTGCTGTATTCTGAGTCACTCCCATGAAGTTTTAACTTACATGTTTATTGTTGATTCAGAAATGACAATGACAGTATGACTTAATGGCCAAAATAATTTAGACATTTGTCACTTTTAAGCAGAGCTTTGGGTAGAGAAGCAGTTAATGAAGTTCACATTCTTTCTGGATAAAACTCCATGCTATCTAATCAACAGTATTATGGATTTGCCTTCATTGCAGTAAATTATTTCCATACTCTCTGGTCAGAAGTTTATCAGCAAATTAGCACAAAAAACCCTCACAGGCAGGTAGCTAGCTCAGGGAAACCGCACCCCATTCAGTTTTCAGGGCAGTTCTAGCTCAGCTGACAGTCAACCTCAAAAGCTGAATTTATAGCAGAAGCTTCACAGAGCATTTTAATATGGCATTCAGTTTAATTAGCACTAGGGCAATTCCTTTTGTTCTCAGTAAACAACAGTAAGATTTGACAAGGCAGAGAAGAGACTGTATTTGTTGCTTTCATATGTCATTCAAACTAGCCCATCACCATTCCCAAACTAATACTTCTTTACATGAACTTCTGCTAAATAGTGTTAGAATTTTAAGTCTAAAACTGGCAGGTTTTCCCAGGGTTGCATCTGATATCAAAATCAAGGTTTATTAACATTACAAAGAGCACTGCTGTCCTGTAGTGCCCCTTTTATCATTCTAAGCAGCTGCCTTGAGGCAATGCGTTTAACCTTGGGAAATGGGAGAGGAATTCTGGGAAGCTAGAAGTCTGACAGCTCAAGCCTTTTACCTCGTCCAAAATCTGCTCTATGGCTTCAGCTCTCACACTGAAAAAAATGAGCGCCTTATTTTCATTTGATGTTTATCTATTCTGTTCATTGCACTTAAAATCGAAAGACAAGATGGCATTTACTTAGCAGTGATCTTCCATTTGTGCTTCACGAACACCAGTGATGAAAATTTACCTTTTTTCTACTAAGACTTCTATTAGAGAGACAGCGCTGGTGTGTGTATGTGTGTGTATGTTGGGGGGACGCTGAACAAAACCTCAAACTATTTGTCAGTGTGCTAAATTTTTAAAAACAGATTTCCTTTTCCCACCTGTTTTATGCTTTATGATAAATTTCACATTACATTTTGTTATTTCATCACCTGTTGCAATAGCAAAGGAACTGTCACTGGTTCAGTTATAAGCCTTTATTTGTCAGGGTTTAGGGCTTAGCTGTAAAAACAGAATTCATTTTGATATTTCACATATCAATAAAGCTTTTCCTTTCAGAAGGTCCCAAAGTATTTCCTAAGCTACACATGAATATAACCTTTGAAATCCAGCTAATTCCACAGTTTCTAGCTGGCTCACAGCATATTGCAAACACCAAAGCAATGTGGATACAAATGAATCCTCAAACATTAAACAAACATCCACAGTTTTAAATTTTGGTAGAGCATCTCTCAAGCAAATCAAAAAGAAAAGTTCATTTTTTTTCACTGAAGTTTCTGATGAAAATGAACACCAAAAGCTATGCCATTCAGAACCAAATTCAGAGGGCATAATCTACAGTTATCCAAGGGAGAGAAGAAATTATGTTTTATCTTAGAGGAAAATTAGACTTCTCTGTTTTCCTAGGGTATATGTACATGGCACAGTATACTGCTTTTCCTCCTTCTCAGCAGGAAATACTAGCCTAGGTAAACTCAGCTTTAGAATAACTACACTAGTTCTGCAGCCATTTGTAGCCTGCTACTTCGTCTGAAGTCAGGTATCTTAGTGAAAAACAAGAGTGAGCTGACAGATCAAAACTGGCATTTTAGCTCTCTAAGCTCAAGGGACATGGTCTGTGCTCTCTCTATTCATAGCTATCTCCATCTAATGAGATTTTGCTCTTATTCAGGTGAATTGCTCAGCTGCTCTGACCATAAGAAGCTTATTGTTTTACTTCAGCTGTATGAAAATGTTTCATCCTGCCAATTCCACTTTGACATGTTACTAGCTGTGCAATGTATCTGGGTTCTGACAGATCACAGTATAATTCCGACAGTGTAAGGATCCTTTTCACTGAAGTATTTTACAGGGCAGCAAGTTCGTTTTGGAATCAAAAGTAAAAAATTGTCTTCACAATGAAGAAAGTATGGGGCCCATTTATACATTTGCACCTAAAACTGGAGTTCCTAATCAATCCTCAGCCAATAATTCAATCTTTAGGTCTCTTCTACAACACTACTTGTGCCTGCAGGCTGTTAATTTGACTATCCTATCCAAAGTCTATGCCTTCTCTAATGCAAAGGAAGCAAACCACTCCAAATCAGGAAAACTGCCCTATGTAAGCAGTACAAGACCTCACCTTCTCTTGTCATAATATGATCTTATCATATTTAGCCATCACATTCATATCTCCGTTTCCTTTTGTTTTAGCCTTTTCCCTTGAAGTCAACCTGAATGAAAGATTAGTGCCATCTCTCCAGTTTCCCTCTCCATCTAGAAGGCAAGACATACACTTAAGAAGTGGGATTGCTGTTGAAGATGGAGACATTTCTCTCTGATCAGTGTCTGTGGACTATTAACAAGCACCGACCCACTGTCAAGGTAATGTTTCTGGTAAAACTGAAGTCTCAACAGCTCCAATGTATTAAATATAAGTTGAATATCTTTGTAAGCAGCAGGTTACTTACCAGCATCCTGGCAAATTATTCCATAGTCCTTCTCTCTGTAGTTGCAACTAGCTAAGTTATGGTACTTTTATTACCCCTCTTAAAATGAGATGTTCTTTGTGTTTGTACATAAAAAGGGACATACGTATTCATAAACACACAACATTCATAAGAATAACTTCTTATCACTGTTGTAAAAGTGAATCACTGATTTGTATACCATTGGTGCAGTATAATAAATATTTTACTATTTTATATACATACTCATATAGCAAATAAGCAAAACACATTTAAGTAAAGCTGAGGCAATGAAATCAAACATTTAGATGTTGTTACTCTCCTTTTCTTTCAATTGTCCTTTCAGCCTTTCTCCAGCTCTTTTCATGGTATAATATAACTGTTACATTTTTTTTAAAGTACTTATTCCTCATTCACAGAAAGGATCTTGGGGACTCTTTCACAATGCATGTTCTTCTATAGTAGACACTTAAGGCACAGCTATCACTACCTAGGGGACAACTGCACCTTGAGGAACTAGAGTGACTAGAGTTATCCTGACAAACATAAGTATTGCATTGTTGCTTGCCATATGTACCGCAGAGTCCTCAGCACTCTGGTTTGGGACCAGAATCCCAAAGTATCTGTTTGAGTATCTGTTGCTTTGATAGTTTGAAGCATTCTCCTCTCAACAGCCATTGCTAGAAGAATGATAAGTAAGAAGAGTTGCACATGCCAGCAGCTTCCACATTAGCATTTAAGAAAGTAAATTACTGTAGGAGCTTCAATTAGGAATGTCCTTTTCACTGCCATAGATTTAATTTTGGTTAAGTCTGATGTCCATCCACTTAGCTCTCACCACCTGCTCAGAAGTGCTTCTCACATTGCCTTATCACTTGGTGGCACTTGTCTGCTTGGTCAGACACCTAGATGTACTGCTCAATGAGCAGCTTTGAGGCTGACATTTGACACCTTATCAAGCTATCTTATTACCACTTTAGGGATGTGACCAGATTAAAATGTATGCTTTCACATGTAGATGACAAGACTCTTGTCCATGCTGTCATTACGTCCAGACCTGAGTAGTTCTCTTCACTTTTCACTTTTCTCTTTCCCAAAGAACCAAGCTTACTGTCACATCCTTCCAAACTTGCTTTTTACAGAGATTTATGTCTATACTATGCCACGTACATTCCAGAATATCAGTTGCATGAGACTGGAATACCATGAAATAATTAACCATGTAACATTGTAGTACAAGCCAATTTATTTTATCCTTTTTTCTTTTCTTTGTAATTTTATATATACCTTACAGACACAATACGCTAAATATATCCTTATTTTAAATCAATTGTCTCAATGGCATTTTACTAAGACTAGGGATGAAATTTGTGTATTTATCATATATACATTTAATATATATTTTACATGCCTTAGTGGTAGAAAGAGTCTCTCAGGATTAAGCATTTAATTACCACAGCCTCTTATCAACAATAGAAATTTAAATTTTAAAAAATAAATTAAGCTTTCACATTCCTCACTAAACTCCAAGACACACATTGCATACAATGTTCTTGAATTTAGAGAAAAGCTGCCATTTTGGGAGAAGTAATTAATTTTTTTGCCTCTAACTTTGCCCTCTTCTGATGCTAGAGGTAAGATTCCACTGTTTTAATTCCTTGGCAAACTATTCCTTTGACTAATCTCTTATTTGGAAGATATTCAGCCTACGTTTTCCTTTGTTAGATCTCACCTCATTAATCCTAGTTATATACTTTGTGACAGTGCTAAACAATGGCTTTCCTTTTTTGAAGTTTACAGCTATGTAATACTAGAAGATAATTAGTATATCCCCCTTAGTCATTCCTTACCAAGCAATGCATATTTAGTACTCATAATCTTTCCTTGTTAATCCCCTTACAGCTTCTATTACTCATCCTCAAAACCTCTCAAGTTTGTTAGCAGTCTCCTAGCACTAGGCAAAAGGAATTAAAGCCATTATTCTGAAGGCAAGATTTACTAGTGTTGTGGATAAAAGGCCTGTTACCATAAGCTGTTTTGCTTCAGCTGGACACACCTTGCATCTAATTACACCAGACTTGGGTGTTTCTACTCCCAAACCTGGATCTCAACGTTATATAAGTTGATGAAATGCTCTTGAAATCTGATCCAATTTAAACTTCCTCTTTTCTGTCTTCAGTGTAGAGTCTGTCAATCCAGACAAAAGTTATTCCCCCAAGGATATCCTTTTCTGGGGAAGTTCTTCATTCTCAGACAGATCACTGTTGATGGAGTGAAAAACCACTTTCCTTAGTAAGGGCAGATTTTCATGGAAAGGAGAAATCCTAAACAGAAAAGCAATGTTGGAATTCATATTTTCAGGAGTGATGGGAAAGAGGGGAAATGAAATTCATACTTCTTTATTATTTAAACATAAGTAACATTAGCAACAGAAGGAGTCACATACATGCTAATTTTTAAGTACCATCTTAGACAGAAGGTAGACTTATTAGCTAGAATGCATTGAAGACAGAATATTTGGCTGTGCTGCCATGTTCTGTTATTCCAAAGTATGTGTTTAGTATTTTTTGTATTTTCATGTATTTTACTATGAACTGGACTAACCAACTTCAGATTGATTGAAAACTGGCTGGACTGCTGGGTCCAAAGGATAATAATCAGTTACAGACGATGCTAAGTTCGAGGACCTACGTGGCATGTGAAACATCAGACTTCCAATTCAGAGTGACCTTAAGAAAACCAAGCAAGTAGCCAATAGAAACAACATGAAGTTCAAGAAATTCAAAATTCTGCACCTGGGGAATCATCCAGTTTTGCACCTGCCTCATTACATGCTGGGAATCAACAGGCTGAGGAAGAGATCTGCTAAAAGGACATAGGTCACAGTGCCAGACTGAATGCAAACCAGCAGTGTGCTCTCATTGCAGATAAGACAAACTGCATACAAGGCTGAACAAGCAGGAGCATGGCCAGCAGAACAAGGGAAGCTATTATTCCCTTCTACTTGGCACTGTTAAGGCCACACCTGGAACACTGTGTCCAGTTTTGGAAGGACAGATTTTGGAAGGCTGCCTAGTTCAAGAATGATGTTGAGAAACTGGAGAAAAACACACAGAGAATTACCAAAATTATCTCTGACATATGACCTATAAGGAGAGGCTTGGCCAGCTGGGCTTGTTTAATCTGGTAGAGAGGAGGCTAAAGGGCAATCTAATAGCAGCCTACAACTATTTTGAAGGAAATTACAAAGACAATGGAGCCAAACCTCAGTAATGCCAGATGGTAAAACAAGGGGCAACAGCCAATAACTGCAGCCTAGGAGGCTCCAATTGGAGATTAGGAGAAATTTCTTCACTTTGAGGGTACTGCAGCACTGGAACAAGGAGAATTATCAGTGAAGGCTTTCAAGGACTGGCCAGAAAAACCTGCAGCTGTTGTGATCCCTATTAGCAGTAGCTGTGTGCCAGGCAGGATGCTGGAACAAAAATCCACCAGAGATCTCTTCCAATACACATTTTTTCTGATTCTGTGAGTCTATTTTTTTTTTCTCAGGGTCTCCAGTAGGCTTACTAGGAAGCTCCTTTAATATTTACTTTCATAATTTTATACAACAACAAAAAAAATATCACAACACAAGAGTTCTGCCACAGAAAATGGAATGACTGTGGTAGTTCAGGCAGCAGTCAGATGTGGGTGTTTCAGCTAGAGCTTACGCCAGTCATCTCCTGTTGCTAATCATTTTCACCTACCACTTACATTCTTGACTCTTTCTCTTGGAAAATGACACCACTCATACTGTTGGTTTATGAATATAAGCAGTTTTCCCAACCCCCTTGTGCAGAAAAGAACAAGGTTAAAAACCTTGCTGTTAGACATGGTTAATTGCTAAAGATGATTGTAACAAAACTGGGCAAGTGGACAACTACACATGCAGTTATGCCATCAGTGTCAAAGGGAGTATATCTGGAGGAAAAGGGAGAGCAGTAGTGAGCATCTGGATGCAGTAACTGCTTCACCACACTAATGTGCAGTGAGAGCACCATCTCCAACTGCACAAATAGATCCCTATCAAGGAATGCGTTGGCAAACATAAGGCTTATTTTAAAAAAAAACATAAAGTGATTGTGAAATCTTTGTACCATGTGAAGCAGCACAAACAGCTTTCTGTACCTTCCATAACCTCTCTTATATGTAGAGAATTTCAAATGCACAGGGTATAAAAGGAGGAAAAGTGGCAATATGTATAATTCATAAGATGTAAATTATTTCTGCTCATTTACAGATTAATAAATGTGGACGTGTTTGTGTGTGTGAGGAAACAAATTTATGACCATCCCTGAAGAAATGTAAGTAGGTTATAAAGGGATGGGGGTCACTGTTCCAACAAACTGGACTAACTAGACCTGTTCAGACATTTTTTTTTTCTATGCAGAATGGGAGCCATGAGCCTTACATTAGTTCTCTGTTGAGTCTTAACATTTTGTTCCCGTCATCACCTCCGAATCGTCACCTCAAGTGCTACCTGCTGAAGCAAAGCACAAGTCCAAAAGGAAGATCTGCCTAAAAGATTTTACTGCTCATGTGCAGTGGGGGCCACCTCAGAATCCTCATTTTCATTTCTACCGAGAAGGCCCTAGCATGAGCACAATATAAATTCAGAGGTAATTCATCCATTGACATAGATTTCCCCATTTATTGATCGTGCCACCATGTTTTCATAGCTTTTCAAGAAACAGGCTGACAAAATCATGTGGATCTTAATTGAGATGAATAGTAAATTATGCAGAAAGGAGAGAGGTATTTGCTTCCATGTGTTATAGATAAAGCATCTTTCCAAAGATATGCATCTCAAGACAGAGGACTAAGAACATGGCACATTACAGGAATGCTTATTCATAAATAAAAGATACAGGCTGAACTGAGCCTTGTCTAGCAAAGCAGCATTATGAAGAAAGTAACCTATGGCATGTGTGGATCACTAGAGGAAGAGATGTCTGTTATTTCAATAAACTACTTGGGAGTAAAATTCTTGATCTGCTCATGGCTGGCTTGTGTACAGAACAGAAAATCTAGCATACTTTCTGGACTTGTTTCATCCTACCAAATGCAGTATGTATTTTTTGAAGCAGAGATGTCAGAAAAACAAGCAGAACAGGAGAAACTGGACTGGATTATTTGGTGATTTTCTGGCATATGTGCAAGGTGGCTAAAAGAAGAATATTCTAGTGGACTACTGAAAGAAGAAAAAAAATCCATGGCATTTATAAGACTCTTTCCAGTTCAAATAAACTCAGTGATAATGGATGAGTGCTCCTTTCATGAGAATTTCCCATTGGACTGAGTAGCATTGCCAAGGCTTCTGGTCCACTGCCAATGAGGATATAACCAGAGTTTCTTCTTTTTTTTTTTAATCTCTTCTACAAGTTGCTGTAGTACAGCCAATTCAGTCTCTTATACCATGAGGGTTACAACACTGGTAGTACATGTATAATTCTTGTAGATGTCTCCAGAGATTGTGAAGTTTCAGAGATAGATTTCTGGTAGAAATTCAGACTTTAAGGAGTCAGTAAGAAATTAAAACACTCCAGGGAAACATAGTGCTGGAGAGTCCTAACAGTAAAGACCCAAAGAACAAAGGTATTAAATGAAGCATGTTGTGTCAAGAATCTTGATATTCTGACATATGCCATCAAAAGACATTTGACAAAGAGAGACAGACTGATTATTTATAAGGCAATGGTAACATAGCTGCAGCTAAAAAGGCTCTTGTTTACTTTTGGCCACAGGACAGGATTATGAGTTAGGCTAACTGTAAATACTCTTGACCCAATATAGATTGAACATAAACAGAAAAAACTGAGCTTTTCTTTTTTTTCAAGAAGAACATTACACTTTCAGTATATTTTCACTTGCAGGCACTTTCTCAGATTTCCCTTCTCATTATCCCTCAGGAGTTCAATACATTCTTTATCTAACTTAGATAAAGAGTAACACCTTGCAGGACACGATAGCATTTGCAAATCTTTAATTCTTTCTAATTGTCCCAACTCATTTGGTTCCATTTTTTCTTTTCTGGTTGTTTAAGTTAGATGGTTAGATCTACTGTAGTACAGCAATTCTGTTTTGCCCTGCTGTCCTTTAACCCCTGAGTCTGAGTTTACACTTCTACTGCTTTGTCATTGCTCTGTGTACCCTGGATTGTTTTCTTTCCACTGCTGGTCTTCCCCACTCACAAATCATAACGGGGCATCACTGTACAATGATCACTCTGTGTAACTCATTGTTTCTTTCATTTTACCTGGGATACTCTACTTTATGGTTTTTTCCCTTTCAGATTTAGAAATGTACTTATAATAAAGAGCTAGCCTTCTAGTATTACACTACACAGTGTTTAGGAACATAAGGCCATCCCTATGCTCTGCCAGTTCTCCTTAGAATCTATGATACATGCTATTTCTTTTAGTATCTCATTATATGTGTCATCAATATCTTGTTTGGCCTAAAGCCACATGGCAGCCTGACAAGACTGCGCTACAGTTTGGCAGTTTCCATACAGGGCACAGCTGTCAGCATGTCTTATCCTCCATTTCAGAAAATCAGCTGGTACTGGCAAGAGATCATAAGCTGAGCCTAAGCAGTAACTGTGCATCCTTTTTAGCAAAGCAGAAGAGGAAAAATCATTCTGGAGATCATTTTCTGTCCTAGTCTTTTTGGCAGCCCTTTCCTACTGACAGCAAATCTGATAGTCACTTCTTTTGTGTTTCAGCACTTCAAATCATATAGAATGGGTTTTCCCATCTTCCTTCTACTACTTGTTGCAAATGCACAGCACAATGCTAGAGAAAATATAAAAGGAAGGCTGCTTATTACATATATGAGCATATGCTCTGCCTGTTAAGAACACATACTCCAGCTGTTTCTGCTGGCCAATGTCAGAAACACAGGGAATTATCTTACTGAAAGAGAAATCGAAGGCTGCCATGCTGACTAATGTCCCACTTTATTATTTTATGTCAGAAACTGTGAGAATCATATCATGTGAAATATAATATCAAATGACAGAATATAAGAAGTAAAAAGGAGAGAAAGGAGCAGCAGAGAAGAAAAAAACCCCACCAAAACAGTAGCAAAGCAAAATAAAAGAAAGGACAATTGGGAAGAAATTATTTAGAGAGAATGCTGAATGCCACCACACCACTCCTTCCAGAACACCATGGTGATTTTAGGGATGATTTTTTTACGTCCATTATCTGATACACTGGCATATTGAGAACCAAACTGACAGCACAAGTAAAGAGGAAATAGTCAGGATAAGTGCAATAAAAAGAAAGTGAAGAAAAGTGGAAGTTATAAGGTTGGGACTACTATTATACTTTCCCTAGAGAAGCAGGCACACTGAAAAGAGTTCTTGATTATGTCAGTCTACCATCATTTACGTGAAAAAAATGTTAATGAAGATTAGTAGGGCTTCTGAATAATTCTGCAGTTGGGATGCTGAAGGGACATGGAATGCAGAAAGGATATGGATCTGTGAAGCCACGGAGGAAGACCACAGGTAGTGGCTATCAGACTCAGAGATGTTATGTTGTTACAATTAGGACCCTTAGACAACAGAATTACTCACACAAATAATTGCATGTCAGTACTAGTGAGGGGATTGCAATCTGGTCCAATACAGTGAGGCACAGGTAGTACATCTGAGTGCCTCTTAACCTGCTAGTGAGTACTTGATATCCTCCAAGGGAAACCTATACACTGAAATACTCCTGGAGTGTTCATTGCTGTATTCAAAGTAGATTCTGAGACCTATATTCAAAGCTAGTGGGGTACAGTGGGCTTGCAGCTCACTAAAAGCACAGCAAGTGTCTGCTCCCACAGAGTGAAGAGCAGGGGAGCCCATAAAGTAAACAAAAATCCACCTCTGCTAGAGTCACAAAGTAAGTTGCTTGCTTTGGAAGAAACATGTTAAACAGTCTTCAGTTACAGTAAAGTTGTGATGTGAGGTGTATTTCTCACCTTTATGATTTCATACTTGAATTGAATCCACACCGCACAGTGCCTTACGAGTAGTATTCACTCGAATGCCCCACGTCACTCTGCAGGCAAAACTGACACTGATGGTCAAATAAAACTTTTACTAGATGTCTTCTTTATTTTATGAAATAAGGTTTTAGACATGCAAAGTCCTAATAAGCCCATTTTTCTCAAGAAGAGTTTTGTCTCATGTCCTTGTCTGTGCTCTACTGCCTTGTCTGCAAACTGCAGGACCACCTGGATGAAGGGCAGAGTAACAAAACCACATGGTATGTAATCTACTCTGATGCCACGCAGAAGCACTGTGGATCATAGATGTGAGGATTTAGCTGGAAAGGCAGATGCTGTGTGGAGTTATATTCCCTTGCTGAAGCCATGAAAAATTCCAGAGTGGATACATGACCAGCATATGTACACACAACCAAGACACATGTGAATTGATTACTTTGCAATGCTGTGCTTCACAGAAATCAAGATGTTACTTCCTGAGAGCTGCTGACTCTGTTAAAACTCCCTGGTAAGTTTTTCCTATGAGACAAATTAAAGCAGGAGAAATCATGTATGGGTTATTTTCAAGAGTTCTGCTGTTTCCTTAAGTCATTATGTCAAAAAGTCACAAAATACAAGAGATAAGACCACAGATATTAAGTGTTTGATTTAGTTTGAGAGGTTTTCAGTCTGATCCCTCAAATCCATATACACTTTTTCACTAATTATTACACTTATTATTTACTGACAAGTGTAGATGCACTCATACACAAATGCAAAAGATACTTGCTGACTGTAGATTTGCAAATATCCAGGGTCTTTCAGCCTTTATTTTGTGAAAATTGATGCTAAAAGGTCAGAACTACAAAAAAAGGATGTTAAATCAAATCAGCTACTGTAAGCATAGCATTCATTTGATCTCAGAAGGAAAAGGGACAAAGACCTGAAATCTTTCTGTGCCTTAGTGATAAACCGAGTGGCACAGGGAAAACCCAAGAGCAGATTCTTAAGAATTGGTATGAGCCAGCAATATCTTATGGGATCCAAGGGTAGCAAGTTGAAGCGGCAAGATCATACATTCAATCTACATGTCAAAAAGCCTATGTATGCCTAGGCCTCTTTCAAAAAGATGTATTTTCATCACTTTGATATTTCACTTGCAACGAGAAAAAAACCTTCAAAAATATTACAAATCTAGCTGGATTTGTGAAAGAACATTAAAGTCTGAGGTCATAACTGTGCTTTTTTAACTCAGCAGAACTCTCTCAAAACCTTAATTTTGCAAGATACTTAAGAATGCTCTTAATGGTGATCATCATCTAAAATCGGTGGGACTACTAGCATGCTTATAATTAGTATGAATGCTTAAGGACCTTGCATAAATTGAGACCTATTACTCTCAATATGTGTTGGGAGCCCATCAGAAGATGAATTCCTTGTGGCATTTTGCTATTCCTGGTTCCAAATTGTTACAATATATACTTGAAAGTTCACAGACTCAAAAATACATTAGTATTATGTTTATAGCTGCAATGGAAACCAAGCTGGAGCTTTAGAGTCTGCTACCTGTCATTACGATCATTGTCTACCTTGTCAGACAATTGCCTCTCATTATTTTCTAAGTATTTCCACCTCTTATAATGAAAGTAGGACTTATTGTCCCACAAGAATAAAGTATTTACTTGTGTTGTGAGTATTAGATGTATTTATGAATACAGGAAGCTATTTTTTCAATTAATGGCAAACCTAGGGATTGTACAATGTCTTTGTTAGGCTACCAGTGGTGTGATAAGCAGATTGTCTCTCATTTCTGTCACTCCTAAGCACACTCTCTATGCCCTGACAAGCAGAACTGCCATGGCTCAATCCTGCCACTACTTTTACTTGACATTTTCACAGAACCATCAAGGGATACTCTGAAAGCAACTGCCAACCTGTCTTTGACAGGCCACTCATGTTTTTCTTTATTTTTTTCCTTCTCCAGCTCTGACCATGCCATCTCAATGCAGACTAGACATCAAAGTCTGAGTAATAAATAAGTAAAATGAAAAGCATTAGGAAAAAGAAGAAGAATCAAAGCCTGACAGAAATAATGTGTCTGAACCTGTGCATAATATCACCATTCATCCATTCTGGATGTTGTAGGTAAATCAGCAATGGGCACTAGTTCATACTGGGCGTCATACTGACTTAGGAGTGTCAAAATCATCAGAAGAAAACTCTTCATCTTCAGCCAGCAGAAAGACTCTTCTTAATCTTCTTAGATGATGGCCTGGCTTGTCTTTGTTCCAGGCTGATACACTCTATTTCTATTTCTATACTCTAATTCAGTCTGTTTGGGTGTCATCCAAAGTTCTTAGGAAAACTGTAGATAAATCAAAGTTCAGTGGGCTGTTTCTGATGCAGCAAGAGTGAAAGATTGTATAATGTTCCAGATCTTCCCATCTGCCAAAGACTCCTCATTCACTCAGCTCACTTCAAAGTTCCAACCCTTTAGTCAATATCTGCAGTATCTGAAAAAACTGGTACTTCTCAGAAGTTTGTGATGTTTGTCAGGACCTATGTGATAGGAGAAGCATGGCCATAAACATACAGAACTAAAGGAACAGTCCTCTGAGTACTAAGTCTCCCAAACTAAAGGAAGGCAGGCAAGGTATCGCTGAACATAGACCTATAGCAGAAAGAGCATTTTTTTTCTGCACTCCACACTTCCTATTTACAGGAAGCATAGAGATAAGTACAGATGAATCTAAGACTTTTTTTCTGTCCATCCTGGATAATATATAGTATTGAATTTTGGACTGGAAGTACACATCCATCTTAGTTTATATTAACTAGACCAGCAAACTTGGGACATTCTTCTGCAAGCCAGCCAGCTTCCTGTCACATATGTTCCTTTGTAGTCTCTGATCCTTGGAGAAAGTAAGGTTGCTTTGGGTTTTGCAAGAGAAGGCTATTTAAAAGCTTGTCTGATTTCTTCAGACCATAAATCATCATTGTTGTCATTTCATTATCCATGCATGTTGAGGTACAACATGTTTGTTTGACTTGTTAGCTTCTGTCCTGTGTACCTCCTCAGCTGGGAGACAGTGTGAAACAGAAAAAGGGTAGCAGATAGGCAACTCCAGTGCCTTTATACACTATGGAAGAGCAATTCTTACCTAGCTGCTTAATAGCAGCAAAGGGAATGTAACAGGACTAAAAGTCCATCTCCTGATAATAAGTTAGCAAAGCCTAGGCATGTTTCACACAATGGTTGTTTATGTTACAGCAGAGTATTAAAATCCATTGAGAATTTAATTTTGTTAGCATATATTACATCTCCAGGTATCTCCAGCAAATCCTAGAGCTGGAAGGTATATCCAACTGTTTCTGCTCTGCCAAAGTTAACTATTATTACAGCATGAAGATATAATATTAATTTTGTTCCAATGAAATTGGCTGGCATATGTGTTTCTGTGAGCCAGGCAACAGGTCATTACTGAAATAGCAAAACAAACCTGTTCACCAGTCTTGTTCCAGCACATTGCATTTAGATTTTAAGACCATAACTGTTGGATATCTCCTGCAATGATGTACAAGACCCACTCTGCCAGAAGCTATATTCTTTCATAAAATTACATTGCTGTATCTTCTTTTTCCAGACCCATCTCAATATAACAAAATTTAACAGTCCTGCAGACAATGCCAAATACCCTTCATTCATAATCAAGGTGAAAGCAAGTGGTACAAATCTCTAATTATCTTTTACGTTGTATTTATTTTCTAGTAAATTATTAAGTAATGATTTATAGCCCAAATTCCATATGTGTACCTGCTAATTCAGGGGGAAAATATCAGCCTTTCGTACTCATCCAGCTAATGGGCATCGCTAATTGAAAAAATGTTCTTTGCACATATCACTAACTTTCCAATCATTTACTTGTATAGAAGTTTGAAAACTTGAAAAAAAATAAAAAGACTGAAAAAAAAGAGATAGATTCAGTGGAAGTTTGAAAGCTGGGTATGGTGCTACACTGAGTTTTTCCTCCTCTGTGCAGGCAGCAGGCAGGAATCAGTGACAGAAATATCCTGTAATCTCGTGCTGGTTTCTGCCAAAGTAGAAGGTTGTCAAGAAGAGCAACTGAAGTTTGAAACCTGAGTTTGTATCCCATATATTCTTTTTCATTCTCACTATGATTCCAGCAGACAGGATGTTTTCTGCAGTGTCATGTCTTGATGATCTCACACTGAAATGAACTAATCTCTTAGGACTAGGATTTCAGTAACTTTCTAATCAAGGCTACAAAAACACCTCTGAACCTGAAAACATCTCTGGATTCTTTCTCTGAGTTGAATTTTTCCTGCCAAAGAGGTTTCCCTCTCAGAAATAAGGCTGCCTCTTGTGCTGGATAAAAGTCCGTGTAAGAATCCTTGCTCCATCCTGAGCCACTGCTTTTGTATAAAGCCTGGTCCTTTGATAGTAGCAAAGAAAATCCCTGAGCACCATGAGTCCAGGAAAAGCAAAATCAGAGACTACCTACTGCAAGAGCTGTGGTACAAAACACTGTAACCTTTCTTCCCTACTTCTCTTTTTTTCATTTCTGTTGTTTTCTTTCTTTTCCCAGTGCACGTTTTATTGTGTGGACTGCAAAGTCAGAAAGCTTGTTTCTGAAATGCATTTCTGTGTGCCCTAAAAATCAATTGTTTGGGCGGAAATGACATCATATTTTGATATGGTGACAAAGCAGAGAGGACTCTGAAAATCTAAAAATATTCCGTCTTCTTTCCAAATCTCACGATCTTTGGGGAGTTGATTTATAATTTTTGACCTGTTCTATATGGAAATACTGAGAATCACTCCTAAGCAGCCTGACTACTCTTATCACCACTCTCTAGAGTATCTGTGTAGACAAGAGGCAGAGTGGCTGCTTTGCACACATGCACCCCTCTGTACTTATCCCTGAATATTAATTAGCATCTGACAACCCCATGTTCTTTACAAAGCAGCTGTAAAGAGCTCTACAAGGATTGCTGCTCTCTGGTTCCCCTGAGGCATTTTGATCTGTTCTCAGGAAATTTCCTGCAGTTGATATAATGCCAATGCATCCACCACCAGAGCAGAGAAGCAAAGCAGAAATTTGTCCCATAGCGTACATATATATACCACAACTTTCACTTCAAAGCCATTAAGCAGATGCTTTCCTCAGTTACATGTTTATTTTTCATAATGCATTTGGCTGCCATATCCACATGTCTAACCTTGGCATCAGAGCCACGATGGATTTTGTGCTGTATGATGTGATGATGACCTAAATGAAGCCTGCTAACCTATCTAGACTCAAGAGAAAAAAGTAGAGGAGCAAGTATTGCTTTGCAAACCCCTTCATTATTATTAGAAAAACATATACTGTTTAGCACATAATATTTTTTCTGACCTTAAACTTTCGAATAACTCAAATTCCCATTGTTAACACTTTACAAGCAATGCAGAATCATTTTCAGAAAGGAAAGTAAAAGAACTAAAGTTTCTAATTGAATTTAAAGAAGATACTTAATCAGTTCATAAAGTACCATAGATTAACCTCATTGTCTGCTTCAGAAGTCTAACCTCTAAAGTTGATACAAAGGTAACCTGAATCCCCCCTGTGAGGACTATTCATATCCATTAATTGTTGCAATACAAGATACTGTAGGTTTGAGCTGTCTGGCAGTTCTTCGGTATCTGAAACGTACTCTCAGCAGAGTGGAGGACACCACTGGGACTCATTTAACTCTGACTTTCACATTAATTTTGCTGTGCTGTGAAGAGCAAAGACAAAATCAATGTCCATCAGTGATTATTCAAGGTAAAATATCTAGTGATATTGAATACCAATGGTAGTAGTGAGCATTAAACTTACTTAAGGGTTGTGGAGTTGACAAAGCCATTTATTCCAGTTTCACTTAATTTTCAATGAGGTATATGAGTTTCAAAAATTAAAACAATTACAATGAAAACTGTATTGCAGTTCCTTGAATTTAAATAAACAAAAAAGTAGTATATGTATAAAATATATGTCGTGCACAGTAGTGGGTAGCTTTAAATCATGAAAGGCCATGCTAAATGTCTGCAAAGAACATTTTGTGTCCAAGTGAGTTTCCTTTGTAACAGTTGTATTTATTCTGGCATTGGATGACTTCTTTGTAGCTTCAGAAGACGGAACTTATGTGACAGCTCTCCCACATCAGTCCTGTTCACTCTTTTCTCTCATTTTCCCCAATAAACCATGTGTGAAATACACATTGAGTTAAAGAGAGTTTATCAGATTTCATCATATAACTTTGTAAATATAGCAACAAGAAACTGAAGGAGCAAACAACAAACAAGGGTTTCTATTGACAGTTGTTATGAACATTTATTAAGCTTTCCCCTGAGATTCTCATAAAATCATTTTTATTCCCTAAAATTTCCCTATTATTATTCCAATGCTATTGGTTATATCCCACATTCATCAGAATTCTTAAAAGCACAGCATTTATCCTGGCAAAAAGACAACTGATAGTCCAGTTCTCCTCTCAGATAAACCACTGACATAAAATCAGATCCATTGTGCTTAAAAAGCTTCATCAGTATTGAATTTCAATGGAAATTATTTTCTTTCATTCCTCCCAATGAAATATATCTAAAAAATAAATACTACAACTCAACAGAAAAAAAGCTCATAGCATGTTGAAAGGCAAATCTGGATGACTATTTTGTCTTGTTTATCCATGGAAAATAATTTATCTTTTATGGAAGGTTAACAGCTTTCAGATATAAATTGGTATCAGAAAATCAAACCTACTACAAATAGTTTTGAGAAAAATGTTTAACCATCCCTCATTAATAAAGAGCATGTTTTGGAATAATATCAAGGCAAGAGAATTAAATCAGCCAGTTTTTATTGTCTCTAGGCAAGCACTAGCAGAGATTCTGAGAACCATGTTGCAAAACTGCTTTTTATTGGATTCTTCCAGCACTATCCAGAAGGTGACTGATACACAACAAGTGGTGAAACATTGTCGGTTAAGCCAAATATTGTCATTTCAGATTTGGAATAGCTTTGCAAAGACAGTATTTTGAGATGCTTTTGGTTTATAATAAAGTAAGGGATAAAGCCAACACAGTACCTGTTAAAACTGTGGTTTCTTTGAAAGACAGTGTACATAGTGAGGTCAATAGATTATTTTTTTTCACTGTAAAGGAATCCAGTGCACTAGAAGTGCACAAAGAAACACTGAGGAAGCAAATAGGCCAAAACAAAGACTAAACTCACAACAATGGTGAATGCAAGCAGAGCAAACAGCTAAATGAGAAATGTCACTAAAAGGGTCTAATAAATGATTATGTCTTTGATTTTCTTGTTCCTCAAGATGTAAGTACCATTCCCCAGCTTTGACCTATAGCAAAATCTTGTTTGTAAGACACAGAAGAAAATGAAATAGGATTTAAACAAGCAAAACCTTCTTAAAAACTTAAGCCACAGGGAGGATGGAATTTTTCTATCTTCATTTTACACTTTGTCCTTTATTCTGGCATCAAAATTGTTAACTAATTAAATTCTTTATTCTAAGTAAAATTCTCACTGAATTATTATTCCTATTCTAATGATAGGGATTTTTTCCATCTAGCCATAAAAAGACTAGCAATATTTGAACACATTAATCTCTGCAGTTAAGCATACAATAAAACCCCTACAGAGCCTCAACTGTTCCATTGTTTGAGGTAGCACTGTTTTCCAAAGCAGTGTGCAATACAAAGCATGGCCCTAATCCTATATACCGTCATTTGCCCTAACAGAAAATGCATCTGCCTAGCTGTCCAAATCACAGCCAGGACCAGAATGTCTTCAAAGTGTTACAAGGTTTACTGTACATCTACTTGAAAATTGAGTATAATAGAAGCTGAGTCAGAACCTCCAAATACAGCTAAAAAATGACAAAGCTAATGAAAGTAAAAAGCAGAAGAGGCAGAGTCTGACATTGGGATAATAATTAGCTATATCCATGGAACAATACAACTACATTGAAATTACTGGCCACAGTTATTTGATGTTAATACTTTTTAATTGCTCATTTATAGGTAAAGCACATTGATATTACTGTCTCTAGCTCAGATACTCAAACACAAAATGCCTTTCCTGAAGTGACAGTTAGTCTCAGAATTAAAACTAAGACCAGCTCTCCTGCTTCCAAATGCCATGCCCAATTAACTAAACCATAGTTCCCCACAGGAACAGAAACTGTGCTCATACAGGAAAATCTGTGTGCATGCTACTCAAGGAAATTAAAGTGCAGCCATAAATCTCAGCTAGTAGCTGCTGTCTGGCCAGCTGCCCAAATTAAGGCCAGAGGTGTCCTCACTATGAAGGAAAATATTTGCAGCTTGTAAATTGATTTTTGTTTCTTCTTCCAAAGAAAAAAAAATCAGCCATGCATATCCAGCCTTCTCAATTTAAAATGTCACACAATACAGCCTCACAATCATTCAGGTGACACTCTAAGTTTATCTCATGCGGTGAGTTTTAAGTTCAAGGGACACATCAAGGACAGTTCAGTGACATGTTAATTGTATCTCTGGCAAGAACATCCGCTTGTATGTAGGTATAGGTATCCCTTTAGAAGGACAAGAGACTAAGGCGATTACCCTTTTGTTCTTGTTTGAGAAGAACCAGTAACCAAAAGAGGCAACAACCTTGACAATATACACAGCTTAAATCCATTTTCTGAAAAAAACCCAACTCTGTTGAGTGTCAATAGAAATATATACACAATAATGATATTGATGATCCTGTGCTGTTCAGCTAGGAGCTTTTGAAATGGAGATTAGCGGCTGAAGATGATAATGTTCAGGTTAAAAATGTGGCTTTTCAAAAAGTTATTTTGAAAATGAATGCGAAGTGAATCAGGTCCATTGGTCCAGGTAATTTTGAATTATATCTCTTCTGTGGAGGGAGCAATTGGACTCAACTTCTGTTATTATTACTCAGAGCACTTGTGCCCCTGCTGCTGAAGAAAAGTCCATAAACTCAGGTTTGCCCAAGACAGATGAGCTATAATATGCTTATCACGAGTTACCTACTGTTTTATCTTTCAATACACATGTTCAGGGTTTCATTTTTCCACTGCCATACTAAGTTGTTAATGAAGATGACCAAATGGATCACATCAGATGATATGCCTATACATATAAAAATACAAGATGTCACCATATAAGAAAAATAATTCTCATCACAGTTCGTCACTGTTATTATCATCTGCATGGGTTTCTGCATGTATCTTTATCACAAAGATTTAAAATGGTCTTTTTATATCATCTGGAGAGCTATATTTCTCAGAAGCATACTTCCGTCCCTTCCAAACTGATGACAGATTTTTAACTACTGGCAGCAATAAACCAAATTTCTTTCCAGCACATGACCTCCACTGAAAAAAACCCTTCCAAGCGTATAGTTTCTCTAATCATTGACAATCACTCCTGCATCATAGACTGAAATGTAATATATGCACACCTGAGAAAATAGTTTTAAACTCTCGAGCCTGGGGGTCAAACACAATTTAGCAGTGGCAGCAAAGAATTTGCTGTGCACTGTGAAACTTGTGTGAGGATCTAGGTACGTACATGGAAGAGATCCCGTCCTGAGCTCAGTGTTGCTACTTAGTTCAGCTACAGAGACTCTAACTCAGAAATAAACAAGCTATATATCTACAGCAACACCTGTGATGCTAAACTTAAGATGAACAGAGAACATTGCCTTGAGCCCTATCCCTAAATCTTGTTATATCACACTAGTAACATGTTAGGGAGAGAGGAACTGATGCAATACGTTGATATTATTAATTTAATAAACTGTCTCTCAGTTGTTAATCTTTGGCAGAACTGTGATTTGCTAACCAATAAAACATTTCTTTTTAGGATACCCCACCAATGCTATTGTACTCTATGTAATGCACATCTTTAAAAATGCATTTGTTTCATTATAGTTCCCCCCTCTCAAGTGAAAAGAGCAATAATGCTAAAAGGTTTTTGTATTGGTACTTACCTTCACCTACTACAGATTTTACTGAATGAATGGGAAGAGATTTGCATGTGAGTTTGGAAATGAGTTTAAATTGTCAGTCCCTCATTTTGGTGAAATGTTTCCCAGAGATGAATATATTCTATCATCACTACTTTCACTACATCTCAAGGGCAGAATTGAAACATACTTCTGACTCAAACCTATGTAAACTGCAGGAAAATTCCTTTCAAAAATACAGGGTTGAAGGACATGCCGTATAATGCCTCCCTTATTTCCTCTTCTCTACTTTTCATCTTCCTTTTTGAGCAGAAAGGAGTATGGATTCTTTAATGGAATCCTAGAAAGTAATTGTGCAGGTGCACTTGTTTTTTAACTTTCTAATTGTAATGTTGGCTCTATTAATATGCATAACCAGGGACCAAAACATTCCCAGAAAGTAATTTCTTTTTAAAATTAAAGGTTGAGGACAAGTTTTCTGCTAATCTGGTATGCCACGACCTCAGCATCAGGGAGCAGCTCTGGAAAGAAGTAGAAATAGGTCTTTCAAAGCAGGACTGATACCCAGAGAGAACACTTTCATTACAGCCACTGCCTAGCCATGTGCCATTCAGGTTTAGGAAGCAGGGCTCAAAGGCCAAAAGTGCTATTTGAGTACCATAGATTTGATTCTTTTCTGGAGAGTCTGTGTTTCCACAGCTACAAGCGGGTGTCTGCTCTGGTGTACTTAAAAGAATTGTCTTGAACCTCTGAAAAGTAACAGGGCTATAGGTTCAATCAGTCATTCCATATAACACTAAGACCATATTGCCAGCTTCATTTGCAGTGAATTACAGCTATGCAGGAAAGCTCTGACATCAGCATTTTACATCTCCTGTTTCTCTGTCCCTGAAGAGAAATCTGCTCTTTTACCTTAGTAGCAAAGTATGCAGGTAGCTGAACAGTGTCTGCTCTTCACAGGAACATTACAAAAATATTCAAATACTCAAACATTTATGTAGCATTTGAGTAATACTTTCATTCCTTTATATCAGGAGTCAAATCCTGGCCTGTAGGAGACATCAATAAGTTTATAGTTGTGGCAGTGTAGCAGTAACATCCCAGTACTAAGACTACAGATATAACCAACAGCTTTGCCAAGGAAATGTCACTAGCGAGGTCCAAGAAGCCCTGATACTTCATATGGGGATCACTTCTACTTTCAGACCCAGGCAGTTGCGAAATGCACTTCATGCCAGGGCTCAGCCTCTTTGCCAGATGAACATCTGAAGAGCTCTTGGGTGTTTTAGATTTCTATTTTGCACTCCCTCTGCCATCTAATTTCATGCTGTGTTATGTCATCCTACAAACTTCTCATTCATATCATGAATTACATTTGCAAGCTTTTCTTTTCTTGCAGACAAGCTTCAGAGTTTGGCTTTGTTTTTTAAATTGTCACAAATGTCAGGTTGAATAAGCATCTGCAGGGATATGTTTACTCAGGGGACTCTCCTCTTTCCAGTTTGAAGAGGCTCTCTTCATGAAGAGGCAGCACAAACCCTAGGACCCTAATAAGCATACTCAATATCTCACATAGTGTACTAACCTTGAGTTAGGCTTTTGCACAAATACAAACCTAGCAAAGGTGTCATTCAGTCAGTTACACTGGGACAGAAGTGAAACAAGAGCAAGTAACTTATCTTCTTAACTTTACATCTAAAGGTCCCTTCCAACCCTACCGTTCTATGATTCTAAGATTAATATATTATGTATTTCTTAAATAATCTTTAAAATACCAAGTTCTTGTTTGTGCTTAGCGTTATCTACCAAGAGTTGCTTTTCATTACTGACAGAGTATTTACGTTTACAGAAAAAGCCCTTGACACAGAAGAAAATTGGGAAACGGCTTCACAGACTGTATTACTGTTTGTGAAGCTCCAGAACACAAAGCAAAAACAAGCAACTGTTTTAATTTGCAAGAATTCCTTGAGCGATTACTTTGTTTTCCTGCAATTTAGATCTGCCAGCTTGGAAATGGCTACTTAAAGGTATGTGAGGGTTGTCAGCATCATTTTAGAACTGCATAGTTTTAGATTAGTGGTAGGTGCTTTCACAGTCAGCTTGTATCTTGACTGTTTAAATCTCCCAGTTTTACTAGGCAACACAGATACCTTGGGATATATTTTCCACTTGGCTGAGGCTTGAAATCCATTTCTGGTGGCGTAAGTTGCCTGGTAAAATGTGTGCCTATTAAATAAATTGCACCCACAGTTCAATGGATGGTGCAAAAATGTATATCCCTCAAGGTTTTAATAATTAAAAATGCCTTTAAATACCAAGCTAGCTTATTGCTTTTGAAATTCATTCAGGTTCCCTCATGGATCACATTTTGACAAAATGGACTTCTTCATGCGTGTTTTTTAATTTTATTTTGCCAAAGTCACATTTTCAACAGGAAACATATGAAAGGAAAATCTTCAGACTAGTTTTAACTAGAACATTGCAATGTAAATAAGGCCAGCAGTCTGTTAGTATCACCTTCACGGACTAAATTTATTTCTGATGTTAAGGCAGGCTGAATTCAACACTCCAAAAGTGTAAGTCAGCACGATTAATATCTATGGAGAAAGGACGTTTCTCGCAAAGGTGAAAGGTCATGCCTGTGTTAGGTGGATCCCAGGGAGTTCTGATGAACTGGAGATGTTTATAAAATAATCTCTATGAATATTCCTGCTTCATTTCTTTTTACTGTATGATGAGACACCTCAGAAATATTTCCATGCAATTTCACCTTCTAAATGGAATGACAAGTTTTATACACTCCCAGATCATCTGAGGATAACTGAAGATGCCTGAAACGCAGGTTTTGCAAGATCTACTTGTAGAGTACTTTAAAACTGTAAATTCTTGGACACTGTCATTGTAAGACTATGACACTGTCTGTCACTAATGCTCCTCCTGCCTTCCTCAAACATTTAAACACTTTAACATGCTGTTTCTACACATTTCACAACAGAAAGTAGCTCACACAAATTTATTAACATCTACATTTTTAAAAAAAGTCCATTAATCTTCTATATTGTTTGGGAACATCTTTATAGACTTCAGCAGAAGGAACAGATTCCAAAACAACTGTAGTAGATAGTAGGCAGTTGAGCTTTCTGGTAAAATGATTTTTCCCCAAACAGACAGATTTTTGATCCTTAAAATTCTTTGATTTAATTACTGTGTCAGCCGTCTCCCATACCAACAAAAAAGGAAGGATGATTTGTTAATTCATCTGTTTGTTTTCTAATAAAGTCACAGCTCTTTTTTTTTTTTTTTTTTTTTTTGGTATAAATAACATTATGGAGCTATTTAACTGGTCAGAGAGAAATTGTAATTCATATCATAGCTATGAATGACAAATTGAGAATCTTTATAAAACTTTGCAGTCATAGCATCCCATCAAAGAAATAACAGAAGAGGATTAACACCAATAGGAGCTATAATTTAGATATATCACAGTTTTCTGGGTCAGGAGACTGTACTTCTCTTACACTTAACAGTGCACAAACTGATTTTTGATTGTTTTCTTAGAAGTACATTTTTAACCATTAATTCTTCCACTGGATGTCCTAAAAGAATGCCATGATGCCTTTATAGCCTTAGAGTTTGCTACTGTCAAAATAACAGACTCGTAAGATTCTAAAACACCAATTTCATCTTCACCTCTGAACTAAATCACAGCCCAGAGGATTTCTCAAACCTGGTCTCACTTTGACCATATTGAATTATAGGTGGTAATGATACGGAATGTGACTGCATATGTCTGTGTGTGTGCTAGTCTGAGATTTTACAATACAGATGGCACAAAAGCACACATGAAAAACACAAAATGTTTTAAGCCTAAGCCTTCAGAGAACCCCTGGCTGAATATGTGGTTGAGAAAAAAATTTTGATAGCTTATATTAGTGATAAGCAACAGAAAAATAAACAAAACTGTTTGTGAGGTTGCACAAGATTACATCAGCCCAAAACCAACATCATGAAAGCAATTTAATGCATCGGCACCCTTTTGGAAGACTTTCCTTTACCAAAAGAAAGGTGGAGGAGGTCCTGCACTAGCTCTTTACAAAGTACAGCAGACATTTGCTTACATTTAGCTTCTGTGTGATGGAGTGGACCTTGCGGTCAGGTCCCAACATTGTGTGTGTTTGATCTTTTCCCAAGCATTTGTCTAATGCTACAACAGAACATTTTTGTAATGTCTACAACAGAGAAGCAAAGGAATCTCATTTCCTGGTTGTGTTACAATGATGAGTTTGTTGTTTATGCTAGATAAATTCACATTATAAAGCATCAACTTACCTGTAAAAGTTTTTCTTATGTTGTGGTACACTCACTGAACTAAGCCTGGACTCAGACACAAGCTCAATGCACAGCACAAAGGTTTCCAGGGAGAGCTATTCCTAGAAGATCTATAGTGTGCTTTACCGTAGCTGTGCTGCACATATCTTGTCCGAAGGGAAGGTCAAAATATTTTACTCCACTGGGTTGGTAAAAGTGAAACATTCTAAATAAAAAGGAGAGAAATAAAAAACTAATAATACCCGATCAATGGGCAGTAGTAGTCTAAATGGCTTGACACTACTCATTATTGATGTGTGGGATACAGTAAGTCAAGATTATTGAATGTCACATTGCCCAGCAATGACCAGCACTAGTGTGGTCATAATAACAAAATATCTGAGGTGCCAAAATAAATCCAGGCCAGCTGGGATTTGAAACAAAAGAAACCAGGCATATGTTTTTCCTGCTTGGCAACAGATCATTGAAATCATGTCATTGTTAGACAGAAGAGTTGCATCTGTAGTGGATGCAGCAGTAGAACAAGGAATACCGCAAGGCCTTGCATATCCTTTTAAAGAGATGAATTTTGGACTTGGTAAAATACCAACCACAAAGAAAGGGTGGTCACCTACAGTTCCTGGGAGCACACTGGGGGAGTATGAAGAAAAGAGGCATATAATTTCCATTAACCCCAATTAATGTAATAAAACTCCCCTGAATTTTGTTCAGTTTTAAGTCCAGATGTGTATTATTTTCCCTTCTCAGTCTTTCCTTCGAACCATTAGAAGGAGCCTGTGTCTTTCTTTCCCCACAAATGGAGATTCTACATAAATGTGGTCCCACAGTAGGAAACTATACAGCATAGTATAAAAGAACCTTTTATCAAACTTAAAAGGATTAATGCATTTCTTCCAGTAAAAGCTCTGCATGTCTCCTAACTCAAGCAGTTTATAAAAGGACAAGGATTTTTGTTTAAAATGCAGGTAAAGCCCAATTATCCAACATGAAATCTCAAGCTGTTTGTTTGGGATCAAAACTGAATATGGGAGAAACAGCCCTCTTAGTAACATGCCCAGGAATGTCAGTGTATGTTTTGTGCACAGGGAAGCCACCAGGAAAAGAGAAAGATTTTACCTTTAACATCTTAAGCTAGCACTGTTTTCAGCTTTTGGGCCAGGCTGGCTTGACTGCTACAAAGCCCCACGTCCAACAGAGCCGGTCATGCTTTCAATTTTCATAACGAAATACATTAACAGCTCTTTTTAGAAAATCTTTCAGCAGTCACTTTTTGCTGTGCTTTTTAAAGCAGTAAAAAGAAAATTAGTGCAAATTTTACATCATTGTTAAAAGAACCACAATCCCCAAAAGCACTAGGTGCTGCAATGGTGGATATCCCGGAGCTGAACAATTCAAGCTCCAACAAATCCTGTTATGTTGGGTTTAGAAGTTATTTCCTCATGTGCTCTTTCCACTCTTGAGTTTACCACTCGCACAACAGATGGAAACGTATACTCAGTCTTCAGACATCATGCAGACCCTGACATTTTAGCACAAATCCAGCTTTATGGCTGTACAAATGAAGCACTCTGACTCAGGAGCTTTGCTGGTGGTTCAGCATTAGGGTTTACTTCACCTTTCCATACTAAAGGTGCCCTCTACAGCAGAAGCTTACACATGCTTTCTGAGAAAAGTGGCTTCCAGGTCATTATACTAGCTTAAACTGCCAGTGAAGGTAATATTCTAAATAACACATTGATGTTTTTTAAGTTGGCTCTTAATAAAATCGAGGATTATATCACAATTACATTAGAGAATTATATGGATAAAGAACTGTAACCAGAGAGTTAAAATCTTGCGATGACATTGAATCTAAAATTAAAAACAAACAAGACAAATTGTAGCCTGAACAGACTCCTACATAATTTGGAATTTCAATGCATTACCTTGCTGTTAATCAAAGTCCTCTTTCTTTTAACCTTAACTGTTTGAATATTTCTCCTGCCTGAATGTCAATATGAGACAACAGTGAAAGTCAATGAGAGTGCCTTATTGTTCACACTGTGTCCTTTATCAACATGTTTGAGAGTCAGACAAATGAAGCACTAAGTGACATCAGTAGAACTCACATTCTTGAAACCACAAGATTTTTAAAATATGTATGTTCCAATTAAATGTGGAGCTTGTTGACAGATTCCATGAACTAGAGACAACTTGGTAAGTGCAGTGGGGAAGTGGGGAGCTGTGAAATGCCTTTATATGTAACTGATCTGGAAAACTGTGACACAGGTAAAAGCAGACTCACCGTCTTTGAGATGGAATAAAGCATATTTGCTCTTAAAAGGCATTTTATTGATAAAGGAACAATAATGTTGATATTTGGAAATTAAATATTAAATAAACAGAAGCAAAGAAGCATTTGTTGTCAGTATTACCAGTGCTGAATATTGCATTCCCACTGATACCTGTTAGAAATGATGATGCTCAGCAGTTGTGGATGTCAGCCTCCACTGTGTATCCCATCCATGACACAGGTAACAAGAAAACGATTGAGAGATAGCATAGCTGCTTCTTCCCTGGTTTTGCCATGGCACATGAGGATAATAGGTGCTGACAACATCAGCTGTTAAACTGCTGGAGTATCCCAAACACTCCAACAGTAAGTTTTTCTGGTTTTCAGTGAAAGCAATCCTCAGCCCAGGAAATCTGAAAAGATACAGAAAAACCTGCATGAAAGAATGGGCTATAACACCATGGGGAGGAAACCAGGGTTAGTACATAGGGATGAAGAATGTATATATAGTTGGTGCATATCCTGACACAACTATATTTCAAAACACTCCATTCTGTCACCACGGAAGTACTTTGTTAATAGATCAGTAATCTACTTGCATACACGTTATCCAAATATTACTATCATTATTCATTAGCCCCAAAGCCTTTACAACCCAACATGTCCCATCATATGTCTTTGCTCTCAGCACACAATCAGGCAATCTCATTACTCTCCATTGAAATGTTTTGAGAGCTAGCAGATTTCTGATTCCAGAGGAAAGGACTGGGAAGTGTTACTAAAGGAAAGGGTCTTGCACAGATCCCATAATAAATGGCCTCTTTGGTGTAATGTGACAAGGTGTCTCACAAGCAACTGTATTTTTTTTATTCATTTACAGTAGCAGAGAGCTGTTTAACAAAATTTATGCAAAAAGGGAATTTATCCATGACAAATATGTTTCAAGGTTTTAGTGGTGTCGCTTAGACATTACTGTTTAAAATGTCCATACAACTACATTAAACATAGCCAGAAAATATGCCTAGGAGCTCCCACAGAGTGATGACAATACTACATAAAGTGAGCTGAAGACACACAGTATTTTTCCAAAATGCACTCAGTGACTTGCACAACTGTGCCTGAAAGCAATTGTGGATGTTCTTCTGCTAGGATTTCGGAAGTGGTTAAAGGGGATCATTCTCCATTTCCCCGTGTCTTTTAAAAATCCTGGATTTCCTAAGCAAAAGTACCATAAAACCAATTAAAAAAAACCTGCCAGACAGTCAAGGAGATTGAGACAGAATTGGGAGGTATTTGTTCATCAGAATTTTACATATTTATCTTAAAAATCTTTCCAGATATTTAATGAACATGTTGACTAATGTTTCAATATTCTTTCACTATAATTTTGCCATCTGCCATGGCCATAAAAGGTAAAAGTAGATACTAAAAATTGTGAAAAGATTTAATTATGGTACCTGGATTTGTTCCATGTGTAAACTATAAAAAATAGGAACAAGCACACTCAAGTTTGAAAGCTTTATCTTTCAGATAAAGAGAAGGCTTTTATGCAGTGAGATCCCATTATAATTAAACCAACCTCCTTTGGTTCTGCACAGTCTGCATTCACGGCCTCTTGGAAGAAGCATTTAGTCAATTAACTATTTTATTAACCAATTGATTTTTCCTGTTAGTCCTTAACCTCTTTGTACCTGTTTGGAATGGTTATGAAAGCTGAATAAATTGGTTTCTTTCATCTCTAAAAGGCAACAATAAATAATAAAACAGGTCAAACAAGGTTTCAGCAGGGAACCTAAATACGAATAAAAATACCTGCCGTGTATCATATAATATAAAATACTAACTGCTAGGAGCAGCACAGTATTTCAATAAATCACATTGTCACACTGACCTTTATTGATACACTGTTTCTCAACCTAAAGGATTGGCCCTGCTGCTTTAGGAGATCTTTTGTTGTGAAGGGCCTGTAGATTCATCACATAACAATAAGATTATTTGCCCACCATAGGGCTGTCTAAGTCTATATACTAAGCAGAAGTTAAAAACCTGTGGTGGTTTAGCCCTAACTGACCAATAACCAAACCACCCAGTTACTCCTCCCAGCTCAGCAGGATGGGGAGGAGAATCAAGAGAGAGTTCTAGAACTTTCTGGGTTGAGATAAGGACAATTTCATAGAACAGCACAAAGAGCAGGCAGTTACAGTGATGGCCAAAGGACAAAGCCAAACCAGCACTGCCCAGTGTAAGTGCTCCCCGCGCTCAGCCCGGCAGCTCACCCGCAGCTCCCGCACTGGCCGCAGCGCCGCCCCGGCCCGGCTGCTGCCCCTTTATCCCGAACGGGACGGCACGTGGCATTGAACAGCCTGGTCACGCCCCCTAGCGGCGGCTGGGGAGAGTATCCTGACCAAATCCAGGACAAAACTCCAGATATTTTAGGCATAGTTTAAATTTAAAGATATATTTAGCATCATAGGAGAACAAACATTTATTTCTCAAATAAACACAGAATGTGATTTGTATTACCAGTTAGTACAAAGTTTAAAACAATAAAAAAAGGAGAATGAGAATGAAGAAAAGCTCTTTCATTTCTAGTAACAGACTTGATAATAGATAACAGACTGATTGATTTTATGGAATGTTACACCATGTTGCAAATATGCAATGACAACCCAGTATTATAAAATTAAATTCACCACATCGGCTGAAACTCAGCAGCCATTGGTTCTTTTGTACCAATGGCTGGAATGAAAGGCTAAGGAGATGTGCAAAGGCCACATTTTTTCAGCAACAGAAAAAAAAAATCTCAGTAAAAAAGAAGTGTCCTTCTAAAGAATGTGCCCCTCTAAAGAACTATCCTCTGCTTCAACAAAAATGTCAGAAACAGTATGATCCAAATCAAGAACATAACCGACTTTGTACTGCTTATCTAAAAAGCAATCAAACTGTAGTTTAGAGTTTCTTCCAACACAGAGTCAAGAGCTGTAGAATGTTGTCAGTCATATATAGTACACTTTTGCATGAAAAACTTATGAAACCTAATATTCTTCATGAGATTCCTTCTGCCTTAAATGATAAGGATCACCTGGAAACTTTTGGTGATTTTAAGACTGACTCATGTTATTTTGAATAAAATTCTGACTCCAGATGCATCTGTCCAATGAGGAGGGACACTATTGCTTTGGAAAACAAGCAAAAAAACATATGCTTTGAGGCTCTTTTCCTGTTACTGAAGCAGTAGCTACTAATCTTTTTGGTTTTATGTGGCTCTGTAATGAAAAATATGTTGAAAGCTGAAGGAGAATATTTTAAAAGAACAGCTCATTGAATGTTTAGTAATTTATTCACTGAGCAAAGATCCTTGAAGACAGGTGAGGAATCTGTACTTTGCATGATTCCTTGTGTTGTGACTCCTTTTCTGTCCATGTTTCTGGTGGTCCTACACAGAATAGTTATATGGTAGGGACTGTTTGCTGCTTCAGTGTCAGATCCTACACAATATTCTCTACTTCTGGCTATAAAAATCTGTCTTTACAAATAAATCTATATATGTTTCCCTAAGTAGTTAGCTGACTTTGAAGAGACACTCTAATTTATGTCTTTTTCCCCTTCTCCCTCTAAATCAAAAGTTTTGCTAAATTCCATTAAAAAAGTATCCATGGATTAACTTTCAAGTGATGCCTGGCTTTATTATCAGTCCTTTCTTTTGCCTCTGACAGCCTATATTCTGCACTGCCTCTGCATTGCTAGCTATTGGCACAAATGTGTCCACCCACTTCAGTCTTTTTGGATGTTTCACTAAGCAAGTCTCCCACTCCACCTTTCCCTACTCTGTTTATCTCTACCTGTTTCTCTGTAAAATTTCTACTACTTGCTGCTTCCCTTGCACCTCACCACCTGAGCCTCCCTAATCCAGTTTTTCATCCCATATAACTGCCAAGGTACTTTATCCACTGCACAACTGAGACCACTGGTAATCATTCCCTCCTTCTTCCCTATTTCTAGTTTCCTCTTCACCAACCATAAATTTCACAAAGGAGGCTGGATGATGAGGGCAGAGACAACAAGTGTTGCATTTATATACAAAATTAAAATGCTACCATATGGTACAATCAGATCAAAATTAAGCAAGATGTGCCACCAGGGTAATGGCTTTGCTTTCCCAGAATATGCCACCAATGATGCAGACACGCCATTCCTTTGTTGGCAATGTTTGCATTGAGCAGTAAGACACAGAAGAGCTGAAGGTGGTAGATTTGTTGACATTTTTGGATATACCTGTCATGCACCCTGCCTTCCCAGCCCCAGAACTGTATAAAAGAAACAGGGCATAATAAAGTTGATTGATTTGTATTTGTCACTCATCCAGGTGGCTTTCATTTTGGTGTCCCTCAATCTTACTTTTTGATTTTCATTTGGAACCACTGAAATCTCACCTTCCAGAGAATCCAAGCTGTTGGACTTGTCATTTGGTTCGAAATGTCTGCACAGTATGAACAAAATTTACTGTCCTCTGTGCAAACTGTTTTGGTATCTGTAACAGAAAACACAGCAATCTCTCTTTTATGCTCTGCTAGGAAACAATCTACCTTTTTTATGATGTGAATAGTTTTTGATAGAATTTTTGCTGGCCTTATGTAAACCAGAAAATCCTCCAAAACCAGTATGCAGTCAACAGTACTCACAGTGAATTTTAATCATTGAATGTCCTTACTAGTTTCCTCTTAGATTTCAACTCTTGGTTATGACAAAACTTTAGTCTTTTAAAATTTCCAAGGCTAAAATGTGGCAAAGCAATTACATGACTCATGAAGCACTGTGCTCAGTTGAAATTTTAATGTCATCAGACTAATTTGTTTTTTCTTTTCTCATGCTAAAGTTTGTATTCCAATGAAATGTATCACTAGTGTATCATCTTGTGTCTCTCAATCTGCAAAACAATTGCATTCCTTGAAAAAACTTTTCAAATGTGACATAGTTTTCAGAAATTTTAGGGTCCCTGAGTTTTAAACAAGGAAACAGTTTTCTTCTTTCCCTCCACTCTTTCCTTTTTGGTTACAATTTTTTTATACAAACTATGTGGCTTGCTGCTGTCAGCTAGAAGGGCCCCAATGGGAGACCCAAGGTCACTAGTAGCTGACGAGAGACACTGCACAAGTAGTTAGAATGAAAGGGTATCCCACTGGGATTTTGGACTTGGAGATTCTTGGCTCTTGTGACTTGAAATAAATGTATCATCACTGTCTGGAGCCACCAGCCATATTCTTTCTCATGAAGCTAACATTAGTGTCAGACTTAAGCAGGTGAAAAGGATAAGAACTTTTATCATCTATTTTATATATAATGATACTTTGACTTCTCTCTGCTAGGAACAGGATGAAAATTTTTACTGGCTTCTACAAAGCCTGGAATTTCACAGAAATATTTTAGGAAAGCTCTCTGCTTAACAATTTGTTGTAGAGATGTAGGGATATGCAAAGTGACATGCAAAGGGGGATGATATCACAAAAAAAAATGCCAATTGTCATATATACTTATCTAGTCTGATTCATAATGTGGTCTACTTTTTATAATCCTTCAAGAATTTCGTGTCCTTCTGGGATGTTCCCTTTTATAATTGCAGAAGAGAAAGGCTGAAGGGAAGAGATCTTGTGCTTGGAGCCATTAGACTAAAGTCTAGGTTACCGTCTAGGTTTTGGTACTGATTTCCCTTGTGATCTCCTGCATATTGATTAAACCTTTCAGTTCCTGTCTTTAGAAGCAGAATTAAAACACATCTGTCCTTTATTTGGATATTACAGAAAAACCCCAAAACATTGATGAGTGGCTATTGTGCTGCTCACATTTAAAAAAAAAAAATCACAGGAAGAATACAAATATAGCAACAAAAAGGAAAAAAAAACACTGAATTCTTGTCACATGGGACACTCATAGCCATCTGGAAACTAACCACCAACTTCAGTCTTTCAGAGTAATTTGATGAACTGACTAGTCAGCTCAGATTCCTATAGTTGGGAAGAAATACACAAAAACTCTTCACAAAAATTTGCAAATACAATAAGCAATGCAGAAATCTAAAAGCCATCTCTGACCTCCTGCACTGACCCTCTGTGAACGAAGCTTGCCTCATGCACTTTAAAATCAAAAGATATGGAAAAAAGAAAGGAAGAGGGACCACAGATAACCTGCTTAATTCTCTCACTTACAAAATTAAAATGTCCTCTATACCTTGCTTTAACCTTTTGTCTTTTACAGACATCCAACAGGGAATACACTCAATTAAGTTTGACTTTAGCTATTATTAATAGTATCTTGGATAAAATGATTTACCAAGCAACCAAAGGATAACTGAATTTTGGGTCTCCAAAGTAATAAAGTAGAAAACCATCACTGAGATATGCTACTAAAACAGGACTGGACAGAATGTCTAATGTTCTATTCAGCTGACAGGTCTTGAGCAGTGATACAGGACCGTATGATGGATCCAACTGGACATGAGATATCACAAGCCACTGTAATCCAGTACAATATGAATATGAAGATTTTCCCATTGCACAAATGGGAGCCTTCAGAAGCTAGCTGTCAAAGTAGAAAACTGCAAAAGGTTTCTCAACTCCAATACTTAACATCTAGGAATGAACAGCCTTACAAAAAATCATTTCTGTTCACTCACTGGATCTTGGAAGAAAGAATAAGTCAAGAAATTTTATAGTCCTCTGGGTCCTGATGAAGAATGTACTTTCTTAATAGAAGTCTCAAAACTCTATCTGCTTCAAACAGAAATCTCAGATTGTCAGAAACATCAAGGCAGCAGCCAAAATGAGATCCCTGGGAGGGACAGTGCACAAGGTCAGGATGCTGCAGCTTCAGAATTTTCACAGTGCAAATAAACAGAGCATCAAGCTATGCACTACACCAAAAATGGCAGAATTAAGGGCTGCATTATGTCCTTGGCTATTAGGACCATTAACAATTCATTTTAACTAAAGTTGCTTGAATATAAATTGAGAAGACAGAGATAAGTGACTCGAGAATCTGAATGAAATGACAAAAGGCAGGAGTTAATATCTTACTAGATCATTAAGTGCATCTTCTTTTAAATTGTCCCCTAAAATCACGCTGTATTCTTTTCCACTTTGTTCCAAGCATGAGCAATACTCCTCACCATTTAGCTCATTATAGAAAGATCACTGCAAAGAACAGAAGATCAAAACAAAGTACTGCAATGTAAATGTGATCCTTATTGCTATAAACTGCAGTCTGTTTGTAAGCTGGAATGTCCCAGGAAAGCAGCAGCCTCAGAAGAAGAGCAGAAAAAGGACACTGCCTACTCTTTGGAGAGTAACTCAGTCAAGTACTCTCTTGACTGAAGATCATGATAAATAACCTCACAGAGAAAGACATGTTATGGTCAGAGACACTCTGACCTCAGACCCACAGACAAAGGCTGGAGGTCCTGTCTTGCTTGTGCATCATGGAGACGAATATGAGCATTCATTTGGAGAGTGACACAGCTGGTGTATACTGGAGATGGGCCTTTGCCATTTCCATGCTAAGAAGTATTACATCAAGTTGGGATGCAGGACAGGAAGTCAGAGTTCCAGCTTGCCCACAGAGTAGTCCTTTGTAGGACTCAACATTTCCTGTCCCTAGGATACAACATTGAGAGGTGCCCATATCCATGTCTGAGCACATCACTTGTTAAAATTGATCCTCACAGTGAAAAACTTTAGCTCTAGGAAAGATTTTTGTATAAACTATGGATATATACTGAACATAGTGAAGTGTAACATGTGACCTTCTAAAGACAAATGACAAAAATTCTAGCTGATTGCTGTGTCTAAAGTGCCAAAAATGCTAACATTTGATACCTGGAAATTTCCATTTAAACAGGTATTGCAATCCATAAAATCATAGAAGAGGTAGGAAGGAACCTCTAGCAACTGCTAGTCCACTCATAGGAGCATTAACTAAATCAAATTGCTCAGGATTGTGTCCACTTGGAGTTTCTGTATCTCCAAGGATGAATATTCCAAAGCCTCTCTGCACAACCTGTTCTAGTGCTCAATAACAATTTAATTGCAGTCTACAAAGTTCAGAGAAAGTACCCTCCTCACTTCATTTTCTGTCCCTACATTTGATTTCATGTTCTTCCAGATCGATACAAACTTCATTTGGGTTCTGCACATTCAGCCTCTGTTCCTAGAAGTCAAGGAACAGTTTTTTTCTGCAATTTCCCTTTGTTTATAAGAGAAAACACATTTGGCAAATGCTAGTCAGACCAATACATCCCTCAATCCAATGAAGACCTCAACATACAAATGTCTGATGAATATGTTCTGAAGTAAGGTACTGGGAGATGATACTGAATGTATTTCAGTTAAAGATAAATGCATACATACACTGAGGTAAAACAGAATTAAGAAAAAAAGTCAATGCGTACATTAATCAACCATGTGTTGAACCTCATTTGCACAAATAGTTCCTAGATGCTGAGTGGATCCTTTAGATTTGTGAAGTTGTATATCAAAAAAGTGTTTCCAAGACTGAAGCCATAGCTTTGGAATTATGAGGTTAGTCCACCACTCCAAGCTATTTCATCCTGTTTTGGGGAAAGGTATTTCCTTCTTGCTTGCTACTTACAATACCTAAAAGTGTAGTTGTCAAGGGTAATTTTTGTATTATCCAGTATATTCTGTCTCTCCATGCCAGCCCTCATTTTCACCTAGCTTTATTATTCCTTTCTGAGTTAGTTAACCTATTTAATATTGTTTGATAAATGCATACAAATTCACTACAGACAATTACATCTGACAAAACTGCAAAACAATTTGCATCATTTTGAACAGCTCCAATCCATCACCCTGTGAATATCTGTCCAAATTATTTTAATGAGTTTCTGGGGTTTTAGGAATTCCAGGTCCAGCAATTCATTTCACATAGTTTCAATAGTCATCAGATGGTTGTGATTATCCTCCATACTGTGCTGAACTTGGTTAAAATCTGAAAAGATGAGTAAGAGCTATAAATCTCTGCACTTTCCTTGACCATTATATTCATTAAGGAAAAAAAAAAACCCAGACAGTTGAGAACTGATGTATGTCACCAATCCACCCAATCTATCAGACATTTGACTCTGCTCTCAACTGTAAAGATATAAATTTTCTTCCTGTCAGCAGATCAAGTAGATGATTCACACGCCTTCAGTTCCATTCACAGAAGTTAGCATCAGCTTTGTTAATTCTGATAAAATCTGCTCTATCTTTTGAATTCTGATATGCTCAATCTACACAAAATATCCCTGAGGGGTTTCAGAAAATCACAATTTGACTGAGATCAAAGCTCTGGCAGGCATTCAAGTTAAGTTTGATTTGAAATGACAAACTATAGACCATAAGACATGACTGTGACTACAGCCCCTCGGGATGCTGTTTCAGATACAAATTCTGTACATGCTGTGATCCCCCTGTAAACTGCTGTAAATAAACTACATCAGATAAAAATCATGGAAAACTTTAATTTTACAAAATAATAGAGAATAGTAATTTTATGCCAGAGATAATCACAGGAAATAGCCTTCTAATACCATTTCTGTAGGAATTCATCATGGATAACAATAGCACTTACAAACTATAGCCATCTGCATAAAGCACTAGAGTATCATAAAATAAAGCAGCAAGGAAAACCATATGCAATTAATACATTTGCCTTCTCTTGAGGATCCCAAGCTAATGGAACTGTGACAATTGTCTCTAATTTAACTGAGTAATACTAGTTTACCCTTGCTAAGGTTCTGACCTTATGCAAAATGTTACAGTGAACAAAAAAATTCCTAAAAGCACAGACATCTTCCAGTCTTTCTAGATCATTTTTGGCTGCACAATTAAATGGGTCAACCTCAGCAGTTTGATAAAGGACTTAAGAAAGACAATATCATTATGGCTTTGATGTTTCAAAGATGTGAACTGCATTTATAAGCGAATGCATTGAAAGCAGTCTCTGAAGGACTGAGTGTCTGCTCTAACAAGTAGGAAAACTAGTAAGAGAGTCCACAATAATATTCCCTTGCACAAATGGAAATGTTTTCTCATTTAGGTACAAAAATGGACTTACAAACCTTAGCTAAGTATGACCTTATTCTTCTGAGTGTCTGTCATGTGGATAACTACTATATAGAAAAAAATCAGATCTGCAGCTCTTCGTAGTCAGAAGTGCCCCTTATTATTGTATCCTTTGCTCATAAACTAGCATATAGATTTTGTTCTACTATGTACAACAGCAAAAAAAAAAGCTAATTCCGTGCTCTTTGGGGCACAGAAATCTATATTAGAAGAAAAAATAATCTTTTACACACTGACATCTAATGTAGCAATTCTATCATAATCAGACAAAACATGCGGTCAGGTCACAGAACTAGTTTTAAGTTTGTATTTCCTAAAAGAGACGATTTAAATATTTCTGTAAGGGGTCCTTGGTTCCTGTAATTTACCATTTCAGCAGACCATGTACATAATTTACTGTCTCTCATTTCAGTGTGATTGGCAATTACAGTGATATAGGACATTTTCACTGAGAAAATTTTCTTATGGAAAGATTTACTCATATAGTCATGAGGAGTCACAAATCAGCCTTTGGTATTCCCTTTGTAAGTTACAAAGAAAATCACTGATCATCTTCCTAAAAGTACATTTGAGGCTTGATTTTTGGCTTCAAAATGACACTGCAGCAGGAAACATATAGTCCTTCAGCCAATATTGACAGAATCTTTGCAGCCCAGCAGCATCCACCTGTTTCCAGAGGAAGAGTGCAGTATTAAGACACCGGGACACCATTTGGAGCTGGATAGTGTATCTTTTCTCCACTCCACCTTGTACCAGATTTTCTTATCTGCATGAAGGAGCAAGAACTTGGCTTTAATGAGTTTAACAAAAACACATATGTAAGCCTGGAGCAGTCATCAGAAATGTGAAGACTTACTCTTTTTATTTTGCCTGTATTATTTCTATGGCTTGCCAAATAAAATGGTTGCTAGAAACTGTCTTGAAATCCTTTTGCCCTTTCATACTTGTTTATGGCAGGGCAAAGGCAGATGAGGTTAAATGACTAATAAAGTCATGCTGATAACTCATCCTGAATCCTTCTACTTGGGATTAATTTCCTTCCCTGTAATCCAGCTTATCACACAGTAAAAAACAAACAGCTTTTGTACTTAGTCATAAAAACAGATCCCAGTTCTCCAATGTAATGAGCCTTGTAGGGATGTTTCCATCCATAACAGTATGATGCACTGTTGAATTCTAAATTGGAAATTATTAGACACTAGGAAAGATTTATAATCATAGTCCAGTGACATAAGCTTGCTTTGTAAGACTCACATACTTGTTCACATAATTATAGATATACCTCCAACTAGCCAAAGGCATTGTTCAATGCTAGTACCATACTACTTTTGCAATTTCACTATATATTATGTACACACTTCTCCTAAGCTGCTGTCCCCTTATTATTAGCAAATAAAAAACCCCATAAACTGGAATAAGTGAGTTTTCAGACCATACATAACTCACAAAGAAATTTTGATCAATAGGGAAATATTTAAAGCACTTGAATATTCAGGTTTTGAATTGCATCTATTGGAAAAGTGCTTAGTCAACTGCAAGGTTCCAGAGTTATCAATTTCAATATGTAACAATTTATGTCCCTTTCCAAGCAATTTTAGATGAATAACGACACTGGCAGTAATCAGTCTTAAGTAGCATAAAAAAGGCAATTACACTCTTCAGCATGATGTCTCCAAAAGTCACTCATGATGTCCCTGAAAGTTTGTTTTGTTTATAATGATTCTTCCCACTACAACTTAATATGCTGATTTTTCTCTGTCCCTCATGGGCTTGTTTATATCAGGAATATTTGCTGAATTTATAATGATACTGGCTTTCCCCTGCCATACTGAACGTATCAATTTTTGCAAAATCAATACAAAGTTTTTTTAAATGAATAGTTCTCATCCACTACTAGCTAGTCCTTTACATTATTTTAATAGTGAGTTACATTATTTTAATGATGACTTAAAACTTCCTTAATAGAAAGATCTATCTTCCAGCTCAACAGATAACCATAAATCATAGGAATCATCACTATAACCAACTAGTTCAGTGCCACTTACAATAGGTCTATGGGCAGCTGCCACATGTTCCATCACTTCTTAACTTCCAGAAGCCTGACCCTTCACAAACCCATTACTCTGCTGAGTGATCATGTTTTACTGTTTAGTTTAGACATGAATGTGCTTTAATTCTCAACTGGAGAGAATTGCACTTCACCAAATTCCACTGCAGTAGGTGACAGTGACAAAAATAGAATGGATTTGACATGATGAAAAAATATAAGACATATCTCTGAGATGCTAAATGATCTAATCATAGATTAAACAAAAATCTTTTTATAAAAAAAGTAACTATTCTGGGGTTGTTTTTTCATCTCAAGTATTTCATTAAGCATACAGAAGTAAAAAGTTCCTTCCTTGAGACTTTTCATATAGCAACCTTCACGAAGAATATGGAAAATTTTTACATTAAGAAATAAGAGTCATATTTATGAGCCAGAAATGGGCTCTCATGGCCAGGAAGGCCAATGGCATCCTGGGATGCATCAAGGAGAGTGTGTCCAGAAGGCTGAGGGAGGTTCTCTTCCCCCTCTGCTCTGTCCTCGTGAGGCCTCATCTGGAGTCCTGTGTCTTGTTTTGAGCTCCCCAGTTCAAGAGGGACAGGGAATTTCTAGAGAGAGTCCAGTGCAGGGCCACCAAGATGATCAGGGGACTGGAGCATCTTTCTTATGAAGAAAGGCTGCATATATGCTCCTGGCTGCCACCTATTGTAGTCTCTGGAATTCTCTCTGCTTGAATATTCTTAGTTGTAAACAGCATATAAAACTTCTCCTTCCAGAGGGCCCACTTGACCCAGTCACAGAGGAATATCATACAATTGAAGAACAAATGAATAAAACACATTCTATCTAGCATATCCACTAAATATATAATCAGTTCAAGTATGAATACTTGCTCAGAGCAACAACACCAAAATCCTCTTTTATTTAGAAGTGAAGGTGAAATAGCTGCAATACTGCCTTTTAGAAATTCTCTTCCTCTGTAGAGGAAAGCACTTCACAGCAGAAGACAATTATTATCTCCATTTTATTCAGATATGGACTAACAAATAAAGTTTATTAAGATACTAGTAAAATAAAACCTCATTTTATCGGTTTCTTCTCAAAATATTAATGTGCTGAGTATCATTACTTACTTTAAAGCTGAGGAAGTTGGCATAAGGTTGACATGATTTTCTCAAGCTTCCTTTGATAGTGAACATCGTATTCACCATATCCAGATGTAGTACTTAGAAGAGAAAGTAGAAGGTATCTTCATGGCAAAGACAGGATGCCTCAAGGGAAGAGTCCTCAACCTAATGTGGTGCAGAACCCGAGATATATAAAACAATTTCAATTCATGTGACCACAGAAGTGCATAAGTAAACATTTAAGTGCTAACCATAGTATGTTCAATCCCTATTACCTCATCACAGTACCTCTGATTTTCAATGCTCATGATGAACTTAATTATCTCTTACAAATAACATTCAGAAATATTCAGAAAAGTATGTAAAAAATACAGTAATTTAGGATTCCAGTCATTAAGGAATCTCTACCCTTAGTGATTGCTGTCATCACGGATGGTCTGGCAGCCATTTGAGCTCTGTATTTGCTGAGGATAATCATAATTCTTCAGGGAAAATTTATACACTGTTTAGCAACTCTGGACCTTCTTGCTATGCCCAGAGGCAATTAGGCTCTTTATAACGGCATCAGGAGAATCCTAGTGAGATTTTTTTCCCCCATTTCTCTCTCTCCTCTCTCTCCATCTCCTTTATCTTTTAAGAGTATGCTAAAGAGAGAAAATATCACACTATTACAGTGAAAACAGAAATGAAAGAGCCTCCTAACTGGCAGACCAATCTCTTCCAATATTTTTTGTCAGGATGTGACAAGTAAAGAGGGACACAGAGTAGCCTGCAGCTAGGGTCACAGAATAACTTGTTGCTATCCTGGAAGCCAGTATTAAGCTCCATTTACTCTTCAGACATGTTCTTAACACATTACCGTTATTCTGACAATGTAGAACTGTCTGAATGTATGCACACGCACTGTGCAAAGTACAATTGCATGTTTCTTTCTCCTAATGCCACATCATTATCATTAAAAATTCTTACATGTTATTTTATATAAAATCATAAACATTATTGACCTATGTACCAATCCTTTTGAAGACAACTGGCAAGCTTCCAGCTTTACAGTCACTCCCACTGACACTGACAACACTCAAGTGAACAAGATTTCTATGTACTGACCAAGAGCGTCTATCCTTTGCTACTTTGTGATTCTATCTGCCTCAAAATCAAGGGCCTGGTCCACGTAGTATTAACCCGGAATGAAATCCTGGTGGAGTTCAAAGGAATTTTACTGGTGCACAGACTGCAAGAATGTCGGTCAGAGTAACTAAATATACAATGACATGTTAAATGAAAGACTTCTGAATGTGTTACAAATGGATTTTCCCACCAGAGTAGGAAGGAAAAACCAGGAGCACTTTATTAGATGCCATACACTTAAGCAAATTCGTTTTGGTTTCCATATTCTCTACATTTGCTGCACTCAGGTGTGCAATAAGGTTAACCTGGAACACTATACTGTCACTTCTTCCCTCCTATTTCTTCTGTAATTTTTCTCTTCTCTCAAAAGCACAGGTTAATTTACATACTTTTTGTCGAGATACAACTTCATAACATCTCCTGTTTCTTATTACAGAACGAGATGAGCTGAAGTTCTGGAGGTATTCTAACAATATAATAATGCTGCCTTTATTACCTGAAACATTTCTGCTTTGTATATATTTTAAATAAAGCTCATTTTTAGTAGTTTAATTTATTTTATTGTTCAGTCATTTTTCAATTAGAAATATTTTTTCAAATATTACATAATGTCTTATTTATATTAATGATATGTAATATGCAAATGAACATTAACACCATGAACTAGTATTGTTTTCAAATCAATGTTGAAAAATGCAGCATCAAGCAGACACATCTAAAGAAAGACTGAGTGGTCTGATATAAGTAGCACTACATGGCATTAGCACTGGGCAAGTATGATTAGAAACATGGTAAAAGACCCAGACACAGTTTTTGTTTTAAGTGTGCACTGGAATATATTGATTAGAGCCAGGTTCATCTTGCATAGCACCTTTCCTGCATCTGTGAGGAGAAATACAACAATAGTCAGAAAACTCTTTGCAAAGAATTAGAATACAATATAGATCAGGTATTAAAGGACAAGAGAAAACACACACAGTTTTATTGATGTCCTGCAAGATTATCATGATCTACTGGACACCTGAACAGTAATTACTTGAATCATTACATCATTGTCATAGCTCACACCATGGCTTCAGAAAGCAGATGGGATAAAACTCCGAAATGCAAGCCTCTTAAACCTTGGCTGTTTCCAGTTATAGGCACTCCTGGAAAGAGAAGCAAGATTGGGATAGATATAGCTATATTCTGCCCCTGAGAGGAGAACTTTCTGAATTACTGTTTGATGGAAGCTTTTATAACTATTTTTGCCACACTGAAATTGCCATTAAATTCACTAGGACAAAGAGTTCACCTGAGACATTGTTTAATGTAACTGAGACATATCTACACTTAGAGGAATAAACCAGTTACACAGCTGATGCAAGAATTTAAACATGAAAACCTGGTCTACTTAGTTTAAATATGTCCTCTATAATGATGTCAAAAATATGTATTTCATTTTTTACCTACAGTTTGACCTACAGACTCACAATTTGTTTTGTTTTGAAAGCTCTGCAGAGAGGTGTCTTTGTAAGGTGAACAGAGTTTAATGTGATGAAACTACAAAGATATTTAAATAGAAAGTCCTTCTGGTAGCTTGGCAATGACCTCAGTGAAACTTTTCTGATAAAGGATGCTAGAAATGACAAGTACATGAGTAGGACTTTTGGTTTATCTCCAAGACAGCACAGTCATTCATAGCCTGAAGAAGCTCTTCTGATTATAACATTATAACTTTGTGTCCTATTTAATCCATGCATTAAAAAGGCTTTGCATAAAATACTGAACAAAGACCTTCATGGAGAACACAACAAATAACATATCATTCAAAGTGTAGCCAAGAAGGAAAGTGGGCAGTGATGGTGAAAAGACAGTAATTGATTTCCTCTCTACCTGTCAGAAAGCTGCTTGGTTGCTATATATTTAAAACTCCCTTCAAGTATAAACTAGATAATGGGGGACATCTATACTTGGATGTTAACAACTTTGTATAGAGCACAGAATACAAGTAGTAAGTTCACAGAGCTGTCAGAGAATGGAATTACCAAAGAAGTCCTATCCAATTGCGCTTGTTAAATTAGCATATTTAAAAACTTCAGGAAGTAAGTATGTTACAAAGTGATACTGAGGATGAGATGATTCTTTCTGTCCATACCTCTATTTCTTAATTTCCATCTGCACTATCATTACAAGAGAAGTTTTATCATGCTTTGAATATTTTAACATTCATGGCCAATGTTGCAGCATTATTGCAGCTTGGCAACATTACTACAGGGCTGCAAAACTACTTTGCAAAGGGGTGAGCAGTTACAGGCACTGGTCATTTCACCTAGAGGTGTGAAAGTTCCCGTTTTTTATTTTCTTTGAGATAACCCAAACTGGAGTAAATATTTTAATGTTTCTGATTTCTCTCTCAACAATAAACTGATAAAAAACAAAACTACTCATGAAGTTTCAGGAATTAAGTTTCCTGTACTGCTTATCCTCTGACATAGTAACTTTATATTCATCTTTTCCTCTGGATCCCTGCAGAAATTACATTAACATTTTTAACTGCCTGTTTTAACTTGGCCATAATAAAAGGGAAGAGTTATGGCAAAGCTTTGGAGAATCAAAATCAAACACAATATTGGTAAAGCAATTTCTCTGACATTCGTAAACAATGCACTGCCTGGGAGAGCCTGCTGCTGTTAGCAATTTTAGACCGAGTCCTTTATAGATGCTTATTCTAACATGGCGTTTCCATCCTGTTAAAATGTCATATGGATAAAGGAGTAAATTTTGACAGCTGTGACAGGATTATCATTGCCAAGGAAATCACATTCCTGCTACTCATATGTTTCAGTACATTTATTTTGCTTTGTCTTTGGCCTTGCCTGAACTAAAAATTACCTTCTGAGACAAGAAGAGAAACGTAACAAAAGAAAGAACAAAATATTGTTATTCTCAACTTGATGCTTGAAATTATAGCAATAAGAAACAGTCTTTTAGGGCTGTTATTAAATCCATTGTTCAGATCTTGAGGGAATGCAAGGCTTCTCTCTTCAAGGACATTGGCAATATGCATTTTATTTGGGCATATTGAGTTATAGGAGGGTTTTGCTCACACTTATGTTAGATGAGAAACAATATGGAAGATTCCGTAGCATTAGCCACTCAATCTGTTCAGCCATGTGCAAAATGGATATGAAAAACCCCAAATGATATTTGCAGTATCCTGAAATTTTGGATCAGGGGAATTGCTCTGCTGGACGCATCCAATTTCAATATCCTATCTCTGGTGAGTGCCAGTGTCCAAAACCACAGAAGCTGCAAGGATCCTGTAGTGGACAAGTGTAACTTCATGCCCTGACTTTCCTTCTCTTCAAACAATACAAAACTGAAATAGCAGGAAAGATAAAGAGTGGTAATAACTGTTATTAGTGTTGGCATTCATGTACTGCTTCCCAGAGATCACTCCTGAAGATTACTTGATATTAAGGGCATATAAGTGCCACTGATTGAAATGCTGATATACGGTCTCTGAAATACTGTCCATTAAGTATCAGTTACAGTAGTACTGGTAGTATTAACTCCTCTGACCAACTGCAAAAGGGGGTACAGAGGGGGAAAAACGGTGCTAAATATTTGAATCAAAGTTACCAAATGCTTAGCATTATTCTTAATTAATGAGAAGGCTGTTAGAAATACGCAACATCTTACAAATGTTCCTTCCTGCCCAGCTGTTTTGTTGAATACAGCCATTTATTTTTGGAACTATTAAGATGACTGTGAATTTGTCATGACAAATTTCTGTGCTGTATTTATACTGATGTGACTAAATGGACATTTCTTTTGATTCTCTGGCTTCCAAAAGTGCTATGTACAGATATTTACAAGGTCTGCTAATCTTGATTAATATCCTCAGTTTTTGTCTTCACATACAATTGTACTAATTCACCTGTTCTTAAGTTACTATAATACATACAGTTAGTATAGGGTACAACTCAGCACCTCACTATCAGTTCTCATCCATATATCTTTATATCCAGCAGTAAAAAGACCTTTCTTTCCAATACCAATCAATGTGTGTCCGTAGATTTGTTGTACCTGTTAATACTAGCAGAAAGATATTCACATCACTAACAGTTTTGTAGCAGTACAATAGTAGTGTATTGTTCACTGCATTCTTTTTGACTGTGATGAATATCAAAAGTTACACTGTGAGGACATTCTGCTGCCACATGGTTCTTTGACAATCTCCTAAATATGAGCCCTATGTTTCAACGAACAATTTACAATCCCTGAAATACTAATGTTAACATCATTTTTCATAGTTGTTACACTTCCTGAAGGGCAGCACATTTTCTTGGGAAACATGTTGTGCCATTAGAGATGGCCTTCCTGTTGTTTTATTGAGGCATTTGATGGTCTGTTCTTGCCTTCACCCTTTACCCCTTCCCCCTCCTTCATACAAAAGATCAAAATGAATGCAACACTAACACTCCATCATTTCACAGGCATGCCCTCAAGAACAATCAGCAGCAACAAAAAGGCCTCAAACATGTGGCCACTTGTGAAATACCTGCCCTTCTCAGGTAGAAGCAACATTTGCCCATGTTTTTCTTATAAGAATAGCCCCTTTGTTGACCAGCTAATGAAAATGTTACATCTTACATTCAGAATTTTAAAAAAAAAATGACAAAGGCCTTAAGGTAAGGCCAGCTACAGCAGTTTTATTATATATGAACTGACCCAGGGTCAAAGCTGCCAAGGTACTTAGGTACCTAAAGCTAGATGGTGTATTAAGTATCAAAACCACCTGACTGCTCCAGTAAAATTTACTAGCAATTCATATTGTTTAAATTCTTAAATAACAGAAAAGTCTGGTGCTCAATATGCAAATGGCATCATGCGTGAACAGGATTGTACAGTAAGTATAATGTAACAAATATTGCTGCATTGTGGCATACATTATCAGTCTCCCTTTAATTGCACACACAAAGCCCCACAACTGCTTGCAGCATCTATTTCACACTTGCGAACTTCACACTTCCAATGCTAGTGTGAACATCAGTCATGCTCAGTCAATTTGCATTTGTGAATGCAGCCTTTGGCGTGGGCAAACAGGTGCACACAACACCAAGTATGTTTTGCAAGGCTGATACCAAATGTTAAAGTTTTTAGATTTAAAAAAAAAAAAAAAAACAACAAAAAGAAACCTCATACACCTCTTTCCCCTTTACACCATCCTATAGAGAAGATGAGACAAATATAACATCTGACCTGTCATAAAATATTTCTCAAGAATGAAGCAACTCCCACAAGTATCAGTGGGCTTGTGTCAAGTCCATAGGATGTCAGTTCTGCTCAAGACTGATGTTCCTCTCTATTCAATATTTGTTCCCTTTGATTTTTGACATTGCATCATGTAAAAGTGATACTCACTGAATAGTAAAAGTAGTAGGTACTACACAAAAAGCCTCAGGCTGTTGCTTGTTTGAAGGATTTTGTAGCTTTAAACATTGACAATATCCTGCCAATGGTCCTTTAGCTGCTTGAGAGAAATATAAACAAGAAATATGCACACGGTTTCAAATCCTTGAGAAAACCATAGTCATACATTCATAGACAATTTGTTTCTTTGGAGATTTTAGTACCCACACACCTCTACTTAATCGTGGTGTTTTTACAACAGCGAAGTTCATGATACTGCAGCTAAGGTTTTGTCAGCACTTTCATTATTAACTTATTTTTACTGAGATTACACGGCATCTTGCTGTGATTGTCTGAAATTTGACACAGATGCCTCACTCTCTTTTAATGGTTCCTCAGGTAAGTTCTATGTTTATATCTTGTGAACGTCCTAGCTCTGCAATGGGCAAGCTTAGATCTTATGACCGTTTGGAATCTCTTTCAAACTGGAAGCTTGAGACAATGAGCATCCTTTTTAACTTGTCAACAGTCAACAGTAAAACCTTTTAAAATGTTGATGATAGTGAAAATAACCAGTCACTGGTCTAATTTTCATAGACATTTAAGAAAAATTCTCCCTTCAGTACTAGAGACAACATTTTCATTAGCAATTCCTAAACAAGTTTTGCCCTTTATTTTGTGCATTTTGTCTGCTTTTAATCATACTTTTTTGTTGTATATTTGTAAAACATTATTTTAGGAACAGATAATTACTAGAAAGACTGAAAGGATTCAAAATTATTCCTAGCTGATTAAATTAGTTACTGTAGAGTTTTGAGTCAAGTGTAATTAACTAGTAGCCATAACTATACGATAAAATCCTCTCTGCACTGCAGATTCATTAGGTTTCTAAATCCCCAAAAGGATTTTTTATATCTCACATGAGCAGCAGTGCCACATCAATTCATATGCTCTAAAGACTAAGAGGAAAGGTGGAGGCAGAAAGCACTCCCTGAGACTCCTCTATGAAATGACACTGCAGTTGCCTACTAGAGTCAGGCTGAGACAGGTTCTAGATAAACGAGTTACTTGCTCTTTGCCTCAAAGTTAGTGAACTACTTGGAGCTATTAAAAATTTAAATATTTTTAATAATTTCTGCTAAAAGTACTAGTCATACATAGGATTATAAAATTAATTTTACATCACTTCGATGTTTGTTGTTTTCTGTGGTTGTCTCTTGCAGTGTGATGCATTACTGTTAGTAGGGCAGTTAACTGGAGGTCACATTCAGAAATATATATCAGTCCCTAAAGACAGAGAAAGTAATCTCAGAATTGAAAAGTGTTTCAGTGAACCTGTTGCTCTTCAAACAGCTGACGGAACTGAGGAGCTTTTCTGCTTCCATTTGTATGACAGTACTTCATTATGTTAAAAAACTTGACAAGTCAATAGCATACAGCTCGCCTTTCCATGTGATAATAGCTTTGTTAGAAGAAAGGGGGAAATATACTGCTGTGGCATTTTAACTTCTTTTTCTTGTCCTCTCATGTTGCCTAATTATTTCTTTGAGGTTAAATGAACTAATTATGTCTGTATCAGAGCTCTTTGAGAAGCAGGAATCACTTGCTGCTGTTGATAATTAAACAAATTGAGCTTGATTTTTGGTTTGGGATACAGTTCTAGGCTTTTTTTTTTTTTAGTTGTACATAGTATAAAGTAGTAAGAATGAAAGTGGTGCTTTATTGATGACAGAATGGAGGCAGCTTTTCAACCGTGGTGCAAAGGTTTTGTAAATTGATTTAAATTACTACGGGTGAGAGTAAGGAAAGTGGAAGGGGAATCATACTCCTTCTACTCATCATCCCTGAACAGCTTGAAAAACCTTAAAAGAGTTAAAGAATCCATTAAAAATTCACATGATATTTAGGGAGAAGAATGTGAACTCCTTTCACAACTAGTGTGTAACTAAAATGCAGATTTTTTTCCTTTAATTTCACTTACCAAATCATGTGCATATTTTTCATTTTGACATTTGAAAGAGAGGAACTATAAGAAACTGAAGGCTTTTATACAAAAGCCAGATATACTGTAGACATCACCTGTTCTTCTCCTTAGCCTAGAAATGATGCCCTCTTTGATCTAAGAGATATTGTCTAGTAGGATAAATGTTTCAGTCTTCATGTTCATTCTGCTCCGTCTCCTGACCAGAGAATATTACCTATATCCAGTTATACAAATTACATATAGCACAGAAAGACAAAGGGCTCTACATCATGGATTAAGCTATAACCTCTAAATTCTGTAAGAGCAGAGAGCTGCAACAAGACACAAAGTTACCCTCTGAGCTGGGATCCAAACCGAAAATGCTGAAAGTTTAATTAAACGCATATATATCATTTATTTGTTCTTAGGCTACTTGAGCAAAACACATTTTTACTTCAACCATCCTTGCTGGCGTTACTAATGCTGTGGACAGAGGGAGATTTATTTTAATACATCATCTCACTGTGTACTCATCACATCTGTATAATTTCTTGTCTGTCTGTAAGACTTGAATCAGTGTCTGTTGATACTGATGGGAAAGTGCATATTGATATCAGTGGGATATGGACCAACCCAGCCATAAACTGCCAAAGCCACTTCTGAACATAAGTTTAACTTGCTCACAACAACCAGTATGAAGAAAAAACCTAGGTGCAACAGAAAAGGGCCTCCACTGAATGAAAAGAAATTTGAGGAAATAAGAGCATTGGAGGGAGAAACATAATCATAGGATAACCTTTTTGGTTAGTGACTGAGCAAGAAGTAAATAGTCGCTGATATGGAAAGCTCCAGATTGGCTCTGTGGATAAGCCATGTATTGCACTGCTTACTGTTAGTTTGCTACACTTGAGGCAAGATCATGCAGAGACCTTGATTCATTGTATTTGTCCTTAAATTTTTATATCCTTTTGCAAGAGTTCTTTAACTATTTTGAAGCCTATTTTAAATTATTAAACTCTCATCTCCTCATGTCAAAACCAAATCTGAATACAGAAAATCACGTAACTAACATATATGATTGATATTATCTGCCTAAAAGAGTATGTGCTCCAAAGATCAAAAGTGGAAATCTCGAGAAATTAACCTCTGTTACTCTGGAAATTCAACTTTTGTATGGAATTGACTTTCATCCTCAAACTCACTTAAAAAAACAGAGAGCAAAGTTTTAATTCTAAAGTTTCCAAGGAATCATTTAATATCCAACTTTAATCTTCCAGACACTACAACACTGTATTATGTCTATAAATTAACAATGGTAACTTAAATTCAGGATTTTTTTTGGTATTATTATTTTAATATCTCTAGCCATTGTGCAATTTATTTCATTCTCTCTTTTTTTAGCTTGTGCAAGAATACATACCTTTTTGACTTCTAAAATCACTAAAATCCTCCCTAACATCTGACACCAACTTTAAGGCAATTACTGCTTCATTTTCAGTCCCTTCTCCTGCATTTACATTTAACAATTGTAGAACTACTGAGAGATATGGTTCTCTAGATTACAGCTGTGTCAGCTAGGAGAATTTCAATCAACAAAAAAAGACTATGACCCTTTCACTGGGGTGTGCTGTCATATTGGTGTTTGCTTCTCTTCAAGAAACAACACTGGCTGAATATATAAATGTTTATATTGGCAAAGGTTACTGTTAAAATAATTCTTTTAAAAATCTGAATCTGTGAATTTTTGTGGAGGAGCTCTTCAAAACCCTAAAAGTACAGGCTTATGGAACATAATAAAAAAATAAATATTTCTTTTGCATTCTCCTATCTAGGTTTGCAGATAGTCTCTTTATATAGTCATATTGCCACCTTTATTTAAAAAATCAGACAAACCTATTTGCATGACTAAAAGATATTTTCCTTCTACTAAATTATTCTAACAGGACTTGGTAGAGATAAAAGTAAACTGTTAAAATATTCTGCATGGCTAAGTCTGCTATCTGCAGGTAATATTCATTCACTAAGATAACATTTTTAGGGTTTGGAACCTAGCTTCTTGAGGGTAAAAATAAGCTTTATCTATGCTTCAGGATTATTAACAGTAAATGATTACTACATTAACATCAATAGCAATAATGAAGATGTCCTTTTCAATTCATCCTAGGGAACTTTGAGTGAGAACTGTTATTTGGTGAGGCTTCGTTCTTTAATAGGGTCCAAAGATAATTGGCTATTGAAAGTTCCATCTAAATCAACCAAATAAATCTTTCCGTTACCAAATTAATAATTTCATTGATGCCATCAGCCTTCAATTTTCACTCCATTAAATTCATAAATTCATGTGAGAACGGCACAGCAAACAAATTAAAATGAGTTTCTTATAAAAGTGAGAATGATAAGATTATGCCTTCTAAAAAAGCAATTTAACTGCAATAAATTATTTTTAAATTATTAAATGAGGCATTGCATTAACTATAAAAGAGAAGCATAAAAGGGCACTGGCCTATGGAAAATAAGACATGTATAGACCTCTATAACCTTGGACAATTATATCTGTAATAATTGGCTCATAAAACTTTATGGAACTTGGACAATATTCCTTTTTCTTATGATAGCATTCTGATCAGCAGAATGATTAGACAGAGAGAAAAAGAGATTTTTTTTTTCCTTAGGAACACATGGCTAAATGTTTTCAAATAGTCTTTTGCTGCTTTACTCAACATAGAACATTAGAGCAAAGTTTTACCTGCCCTGTGTGCCATATTAAATCACATTCAGACCACATCACCTCACAGTAAGGCAGCTTAGTGACAAGGAGGTCTGCAGGAAGAATTTATGATACAAGACAAAATTCCACAACTGTTTTCTTTAGACTACATGCTAAATACATTGACAGTTTGAACCTGCACCATATCAGGTTTGATATGTTGTCTCATTTTCAGTTCTTGTTCCATCAACTTCATAGAAGGCCAAAATTCTGAAGAATGAGAAAAAACAAAATAGCAAGAGATGGTAGTAATATCTTGATAGCAAGGCAGTGTGAATAACAAAGGGTTTTATATACTTGTTGAAAAAGTAATAAACACTACCTCCTGCTTGTGGTGGAATCCTATCAACAATGTAGAAAAAGCAAAATACACAAAGCTGAAGAAGTGTTTCACACATGTAGTAGATCTGGAAGTTTGTAAAGGTAAAATTAAGGTCTGTTAAATGAAAACAAATTCTGCCTTTCTACCTTGTGGCCATCTTTGCACAAGTAACTCCTTCTCTTTGATCACATACACATATATCTCTTTACCAGTATCTTGTTATCCTTACCTTCTGTTCACTTGAAAAAAGACAAAGCAGAAAAATAAACTATGTACTAGAATTAGATAAACATTTCATATTCTATTTGAAAACCTGATGAACTCAAATTTATGCAAGCTTTTTCACTGACAACTAAGCATCATGCCTTAGATTAGAGAATTGCAGTGAAGTCAGATCTACTCCTTGTTTTCAGGAGATAACAGACAGATGTAGCTAGTACTATAACACAACTTCCTAATGAATGTCTTTGTGGGCACATGCTAAATCCTTCTCAAAGATCCTTTGCTTGCCTCCTCTCAGTACAATGAACCAGCCTACTCTCAATCCAGAAGCCAGAACTCCTGCTGATTCCAGTAATTCTTACTTCTATGAGCTAAATCCTTTTGTGGTTTCCTTTCACTCTCCATTCTACACATTCTAGCTAATTTTAAAATGAAACAAGTACCAAACCAGGCAACATTAAAGAACCAGAGGCATGAACTTTATCCTGCAATGCTAGTGCTGTTTGAATTAATGCACTACAGGGTTTAGATATCCCTGATTTCTTCACCTTTGATTTCCCAGTGATGTCCAGAATAAATAATTGCCTTATTAAAGGACTTCTGAAGCCAATAGAGCAAGGTAGAAAACACTGAAGTCACCACTTCAGCCTTTGATTCTGTCTGACAGAAAATTAAAAATTAATGAGAAGAAAATTAATAATAAATGTATTCATGGCCTTGTTGGGATTCATGATTATCTTTCCAACATTAAACAAGTTCAACCAACCGTTCCTCTTAAAGTGAAACAGTATCAGAGTCACCAACTGTTCAAGTAGTGTCAGTGTATTTTTTTTGCTCTAGTAAATTACAAAATCCAACAGACTACTGCTTCAGTTGCAAATTTGTTAAAACAAAGAGTTTTAGCAATGTCTTTCAAGAAAATTACACTTTCACATCTTAATGCAAGTGTGAAAATAAAACCTGGTACTAATCGCCTTTAAGCCAGTCAGGAGTTTGAAGACAGCTTTTACCCTTTTTCTTGCCTGAAACAGTACCTTGACATCAGCAGGGTTCTCAGAGTTAGTGTCACTCAATCCCTCAAAGGACACAGGGTATTTTGCTGGAAGTATAAAATATATTTACCCTAGGCTTGTTTTTAGGTTAATTCATAAATCATTCTCAAATTTCAACTCAAACAGATAGGGTTTGACAACGTTTGAAAACTAGCAGCTTAAAACAAGGCCTTGTCATGGAAAAAGGCAGTAAGCAGTTAAGCAAACAATGCAGATTCACATCATAATGTGGAGAAACTTAGGAGTCACAGGAAAACTCAGGTCAGAAGGGACCTAAGGAGGTCTGTAGTCCAACTTCCTGCTTAAAGCAGGGTTAGCTGAGATATGATCAGTTTGCTCTGAGTTTTATTGACTCAGGTCCTGAACACTCCCAAGGATAGAGACTAGATAGCTTGTTCTTAATTTAACTGTCACTCTGATGAAAAGATACCTCTTTAAATCAATTTTGAATTCTTGTTTTAATTTGTGTCGATTATCTCTCACCCTTTCAACATGCACCTCTGTGAATCTAGTTTCATCTCTGGACAAACTTCTCATAGGTATTAGGAGGCTGCTATTAGCTCCCTTAGAAGTATTTTCTTCTCCAGGCACAATGCCTTCAGATTTTATTCACAGGGCAAGTTGTCCATCTCCAGTGGCTCTCTGATAAACTTGTTACAGTTCAATGATGTCTTTCTTGATAGCAGGGACCCAAAACTAGACATATTATTCTAGATGCAGTATCAAAAGTGCTGTGCAGAGAAAGATAATGGTTTTATTCAGTGTAATGGCTATGTACCTCTTAATAGAGTCCAGCATACTGTTGGCCTTTCTTGAGAGAATTCTCTACTAGCTCTTGCTTAGCTTGTTGTCTAACAGACTGCAGGTCTTTTCCAGCAGAGCTGCTCCTCAGGCACTCAGTCCCCAGTCTTTATTGTTATAAGAGGTTATTTCTTCCCAAGTACAGGCCTTTGTGTTTCACAGAAACACAGCATAGGTGGAGTGGGGAGGGACCTCTGGAGATCATCCTGTCCAACCCCTTGTTAAAGAAGCATCACCCACATCAGCTCACACAGGAATACGTTTGGGTAGGTTTTGAAAACCTATAGGGAGGAAGCCTGCACAGCACCTGTGGGCAGCCTGTGCCAGGGCTGCCTCACTCTCATAGGAAATCAAGTTTTTCCTCAAGTTCAAGTGGAACTTCCTGAGTTCGAGCTTGTGCCCATTAATCCTTTTCCTGTCATTGAGCACCACAGAAAAAAGATTGGCCACATCCTCTTGACATCCATCCTTCAAGTATTTATAAAATCTCCCTTCCAGAAGAAAGTTTTATCATTTTCAATATATATTTGGGAAAATGAAACAAAATGAGATTGAGGAACTTGGCCTGTAAAATACAATAGAAAATGAAAAATAAATGTCTTAGGTCTTGGATAAAGTTGCAAATGATGTTAGTATGTTTTTGGTCACAAAAGCACAGATTCTGTTTAGCTCAGGAATAAAAAAGGAGAGCTTGTTCACTACGAGTCAACATATTGCGAGTCAGTACAACACAAGATATAACACAAGAGTAGTCCTTACTCTGCATGGATGCACAAACTGTTCACAAGAGAGTGGTGTTGATCTTGTCTTCTCTACTTCATGTTGCACAGCTCTGCATAGAGGTGACAAGATCGTACACACCAACCACCTCAATTGCAGTTTTTCCAGTCATTCCAAGCTTTAATCTGTGGCTCTGCACCAGGCTGGATCGTCCCTGTGGTCTTCAAGAGCAAAGCATTTTTGCTGTCTTAAGAGTGAGATGTCGTTCTACATACCACAATAATATTGACTGACGAGGCTGAAATCTGTAAACTTAAATCAAGATCAGTAAATGATGGGAAGGCATGTCTAATACAGCAAGTCTTCTAATATTACACGTGTTCCCGTGTTTTAATTCACAAATGACATTATCTACTATTATCCTTCTAATTCACTTGTTTGGTTAGGGTTGACATTTTATATCACTGTATTTACTGATTGGATCTAGAGTCAAAGGAAAACAAATACAAATTAGCTTTTCTAATTACCACAAGGCTACTTATACACTCCCAGTCTATTTCTGTGGCTGATATGCTGGAAATCAGCTTGCAAACCACAAGAATTAAACAACTCTAAATCTTTGATTGAGGGTAAAAAAAATTAGGAAAAAACCCCCAAATCTGGTGAAGTATCTACCTGCACAGCTTGTGAGAAAACTCATTGTCCAGATTCCAGGACCAAAATCTCAACACCACATCACAGCATATCCACATCAAGTGTCTTATTAAGTTACAAGACCCTACTATATTCCTGCTCTTCCAGGAAAATCAAGTAACATTTGCTCTGGTGTCAAAGTAAATTATGGTATCATAAATACATGTAACACTAAATTAGCAGCAAATAAGGTTAAAAATGTTTCTGTTTTTTAAAAAGCAAAGACTTTCTGCAGCTCAGAGTGGCAATAAACATGTATTTGTATATACAATAATAAAAGAAATAATCTTTGCTTAGAGGAGTAGATTTCTTATCTTTATGAGAATGCATTTTCTATCATTTTGAGAATCGATTTAGTATTTGGCTGTTGGATCAAATTCATTAACAAGATAACTCCCATAACTTCAGTAGCTTTTTCAGAGGGATAAATTTAAACCTAATGTAAATATATCTGTTGATTTCAATTGGTTTTGGATCAGAATTTCTATGCAAATTTACAAAATGATACAGAATGTGTCTCATTGGGGCACATTAGCTTAAATATTTCTGTCAAAACCATACACCATTTCCAATCCATAAAATTAAATAGGAGCTCATAAACTTATAAATATGTTTATTAGTCTTTCAGAGACAGACACAGACTAGTAAACATTTCAAAGTCTGCATTCCTCTAGCCCCAAGGGTATCTTCTTTAAAGAAGTCATTGATTTTTGTCATCAAAAAACAAGTATTCAAGTAACAGTCTCAAACACAAGCTGATGGTAAAGTACCCAGGATTCCCAAAGGTGCCATCTGTAAAAGGATCATTGATTTTGACCTTTTGGGTGGATTTGTCTTTTTTTTTTCCTAGTGTTTTATTATGTGCATCAATAACAGGGAAGGCAAAGAAGATAAAATGAGAGAGAGAAAATATAACTTTCTAGAGATGTAGCTTTGGACTTCTGCCAAGAAAATATTTTTATATTCAAGTATTCCACTGTCATCACCTCCCAAACAAGAACAAAACTAAATCAAAACCCAAAACCAAAATATCTCTGAAAAATGTGGTTGTTTAGACCAATAGTTGGCTAAAAATTTGTTCTAATTATCTAGTTTTCTCAAATTCCTAAGACTTAGCATCTCTCATGCATGGATTTCATAAATATATCCATATCTATTACCCTCTCCCTACATGAAACTACAGATTTTGGTTTACGAGGACCTTGCTGTGATCAGATTCAGTTGTCAGTTACTGTTAAAAATAATCTAAATAAGCAACAGGAAAATCAACTCCTAACCCCCCAGGAAGAGGAACCTGAATTTGCCCTACATTGCCTTGTATATGTAATTTTTTGCTTCTAATCCCAATTAGTGTGCTAAAATATGTTAAAGTTAAAATAAATTAAAAAAAATAAAACAAGTTAAAATGTGGACTTGTCTGGCTCCCCTCCATCTCATACAGGGCTAGGAAAAGGCTGGTATTCTGTCTTTGTACCGGCAGAAATACAATGTGATGTCTAGATTACAGGAAGAAGGGCAGCAACATTAAAAAACTAAATCTGCCTCTTCTCCAGTGCTCCAGATGAACAAAGCAAAGAAGGGGCATCACTTTAACTGAAGTGAGCACATGCCAGGTTGCTCTGAGAGTATTTCACATGTAGGATTCTGAAAAAAACAGAAATCATGTCCAGTACAGCTGCTTATTTCATCTCCAGACTGGTAAAATTCTGCACATAGTGTGACAGAATTGCCTTTATCTTCCCCCAGCTATGCAGCCAGAGAGTTGGTGGAGGAAGACACATAGAAAAGTACTTTTACTGGTGCCAAACAGGTTTTGGCAGTAGACCAGACCAGCAGGTAAAGCCATGGCCTCCAGCCTTAGTCGATAATAACAGGGAGCACCTTCAGATGCCAAGCCCTCCCTTTACATCAGCAGTCTGAGCCCAGTCAAAAGACTTAAGGCTGCATTTTTGCAGCTACCTGTACACCACACATTGCCAGTTTTAATGAACTTCAAAGAGTAAAGCCATGTAACCATTTTTTTCCAGATTACACTAGCCATATCATCATTCTGACACAGTTATTCACATGTATCTGGAGTCATATTAAGCACAGGTAAAGAGAGAGTACACTCTCCAAATGTGGAGTCATGAAGATAAAATGCATGTGATTTGCCCTATTAAACTAGTTGCATCTGTTCATCACTCTCCAAGCATATGCTGCATGTGAAAAATGAGAAGTGTAAACTATATCCACAGCAGCTATCTGCACTCCAGCTGTGAAGGTTTATACTAGTACTCCTTTTCAGCTCCAACAATGGATGTAACTAAGGGCAATTTTGCACATTAGTAAGAATTCTTCTAAACAAAACAATCCTTTCAGTGAAAATGAAGAGCCTTTGAAAGTGATTGCAAAGTGGATTAGGATTACTAATGCTAGATAGCTGTTGACAAGATACTGCTTGTGATTACCATGAACTTACATTGATGGGTGCCAGAAAGGAAGTTCATCATTGAAATGATATAGACATTTCAACATATGTTCTAACAGAACATGATATGTCAAAGAATTATTGTCATTTCAACAAGAAAATTTGCTTTGGCTACCTACCAGAGGACATCCAAAACAGCCTAGCACCGAGCTGAGAGTCAGTTACCCATATGATTCTAATCCACCTCAGAAAGAAGCCATTGCATCCTCGTGCTAACTATTTGCACAAAATTACTTTACTTGTGCAACAGATGTTCAGTGCTAAAAGAGTTTTGGTGATGATGAATATTAAACATCTCTTGCTTTTTCTGTTTAATTGTTCTTTATAAATGGGTACTACATTAAAGGATTATCACTCTGCCTTGTGGAAATCAGGCTAATGTTCATGGGATCACAGAATCATAGAATGGTAGGGGTTGGAAGGGACCTTTAGAGATGATCTAGTGCAACCCACCTGCAACAAAATCTGAAAAAAGGTTTAACACAACATATATTCCAACACCTTTTACAATTTTTGAAAATAGTTCCACCAGAAAGACGATTGTTCTACTGTCCTTTCTCATTGCTGTCTGCTCTCAAGTTTAAAGGAACAAGAAAATTCTACTGTTTTGCAAATCTCTTGGTCCCTATAAATGTGCAACTGATTATGTATTTTATATACTCAGGTGAGCTGAGAAGAGAATCTGCTTGGATTTACCTGTTTCTGCCTCTGCAGTAAAGTGTCACTGCCACCACTGGTAATGATTTTGTTTTCATATTGGCATTTTCAATTCCTTTATCTGATTCTGTCTGATAATTCCCACAGGTGCCTTCTAGTTCAGAAGGACACAGCATGAAAGCAGGATGTGGCAAAGAACAAGAACAGTCTCAGAGGAGAATTCTTTAAGAAATCCACACTTTTCCTCAATATCCTTTTGCAGTCTCACTCTAGCTGCAGTGCTAGGGTTTGGTTCTCTCCAAACCTTACTCTTTACCATAGGGGTAGGCTGAGCTGTAGCCCAAGAACCCCAGGTGAAAAAGTTCACAGGGTAGAATTATTCTTGCAGCCTAACCCATCTTTTATGGTACTTTAGGGCATAAAACTCAGTTCTCCAGTTACTCTTTGGTCTCTAACTTTGGTTCTCTGCTTCTCTTCTTATTCTTTTCCAAGTTCCCTCATATTAAGGCTCCTTTAGTTCCACACAACTGTTTTCTTGATTGGTGTTACCATTTCCCATGCTCACATAAGTCTCTCACCTAAGTACCCTTACATACGTTTCTACCTTATCTAGTTGAGCCTCACTCTTTTTCTTCTTTTTCTTTCTTTTTTTTTTGTTTTTTTAGTTGCTGTTTCTTACAGAGCCATACCTCTTTAAACTGATGATGAGGTCACTGCAATGTCTTTTTTTGTCAGTCAGCTGTACTGCACAGCAACCAAATTTCGGTTAATGCTGCTGAAGAAGGAGGATACTGAGACACAAGCCAGGCTTTGGACCATTAAAGGATTCTGGGGTTTTGCAGTGAGAAACATCCTGTGCATTCACTTAACAGATTTCTATCACATGCTACATAGTCTGCCAGACACTGATAACAAAACATATGTTCCTAGGTCGTGCCAGATTCCAAACTTCACCAGTGCTTTGAAAAAGGGTGCAACATGGAAGCACTAACTTATTTCAGATCAACTGTAAAATCTGGATTCAAGACAGATTTAGCACTAACAGAGAGCTCTTCAACAACTCTTTATAGGCTCAGGCCCACAAACCATATTATTTTGCACAAACATGAAACACCATGCCAGAAAATCACTGGGGTAAGCCATCAGAGTTTGTTTCATTTTGGCACAACCACTCCTTCTTTTGGGATGTTGTTATTGTGTCTGTCACCGGGTGGTTAGAAACTAGGGGAGACTGACCAATTAGTGCAGTCCTCATCTGGCAGGGTGTCATGCTGTGTGTTTGTCCTACGCACTACTGCATCTGACACTCAAAATGGGATTCATGTGGTGCCCTGGCAGCAGCTCTGCCTGAGGAGCCAAAAGGGAGCCTCCCTCTGGGTAAGCCAGCAGGTGTTAAGTGTATGCTAAACTGGTCTCAGCTGGAAGCCACTCTACCAATGTTAGAGGATTGTCTTGCATATCCAGCAGAGTTTGCTGAGCATTTAACTAGAAATATAGAAAGAATAATGTTCCTTTTATCTATTTCAGCCTATCAATAATAAAATTAGTTTGTCTCCCTTTTAAGGCAGGTTCAATAATATTGCAAATTTAGAGTAAGCTCTAACTGGAGCAATTACATCCATTCAAATTCTTGATTATAATAATAATACAGAAATGACATGCAGAAAGTTAATTCAACATGTAATTTGGTATGATGAAAGACTCTGGTAACATAGTGGTAATGTTAATATCATGTTTCTTTGTGAAGGATACATGTTTTGAGATCAGAGAGGTCAGTCTGTTGTTTCCCTTACTGGTACCCTGGAGATTAAATAACACATTTGCTATCTATACATATTAACAACTCTGTATTTTAGAATTAAAGTCTAGTTATTCCTCAGTGGACAAAAATATCACTCATAGCACCACACCTATTTTGTGCCTTATTGTTAGTTAACACAGAAGTTAGCAAGTAATGGGCTTGTTAAGTATCTATCCAGGTATATCTCCACATATATATATATATAAAATATATATATATGTATATGTATATGTAATCTTACATTTCACTGACTCTCATGGACAGACAATTTAATGTTGCTTTTCTTCCATCTCTGTGAAGGCAAGACAGAGAATGAAACATTCTTGAAATAAGCTTTTAGACAGTTAACTTACTGTTTAATAATAAAGAATGGTGATTTCAATAATGGTTGGGAATATCCTCTTATTGATTGCTTTTCTTTTTCAGTAGTAACCATGTATCCCACAAAAAGTTGAGGTATATGTACAAAATGGTCTATGTTCTCTGATAGCTGTTAGGTATGGATTTCAAGTTGTGATGGAGAGAGCAAAAGTGGATTATTTTATCCATTTATAAAGCAGCCATAACACTTGTTTAGTAGCCTGAAAAAGATTACAGAACTTTCTGTTGCAAAAAGAAGTGTGATGGGGAAGAGGAAGAAACTTTATAAGAATGCCTACAAATATCCACACCAGATACATTTTCTGTAACAAATCTGAAAGCACAGAGGAGACTCACCAACAGTGTGCAGATTAAAACCCTGCCTCCTTTCCAGAGTCCAAAAGAAAATGTTTAATATAAATGGAGTATTAGGTGCATAACTCTTAATAGCAGAGTTACCTCCAACATCAACATTCTTGGCATGGTGCTGAGAAACACCACAGGATGCACAATACCTGTGTCTGTTTAGGAAATCAAGGAGTACCATAATTACTTATATGTCCAGATTGCTCTACCTGGAAGGCAAAAAACACTTATAACTTAATCTTAACCTTCTGTTCTGGGTTTGGTTGGGATAGGGTTAACTTTCATTAGATGTGGCAAAGGGGTCATGGCCAGGCTATTCCATACTATGCTTATATCATGCTCTGGATATAAGGAGAGCTGCCAGGATGCTCAGATGTGGGAACAGCGGCTGTTCTGTCAGAACTAAGCATTGGGCTCTGGCTGGTTCACCAAGCATTACTCATTTTCTGTATTCCTTTATGCTGTTATGATGCTGTTTATTCTCTCCTGATGTTGTTGTACTAAACTGTCCTTAACTCAGAAAGCTTTACCTTTTTCTCCAGATTTTCCTTCCCATCCTGCTGAGCTGGGGAGGAGTGAGTGGGTGGCTGCATGGTTTGGTTGTTGGCAGCTGGGTTTGCACCATGACACCTTACTTCCCTGAAGGTTAAACTAACAATATTCTTTTATTCACAACTAAGAGAGGATAAAAGCAAGCATGCACACACTCCATGTATAAGGAAAAATTCTTAGATGCTGTTGCAGGTCACATTATTGATGTCATAGATTAAAACTTAATTCTCTCAAAATATTTCCAGTTGGTACACTTCTAATGGCCAGAAGACAATAATACCTTAGAAGACAATAATACCTTGTTAAATATGCATCTGTGACAAGTTCAGAATTAAATAGTCAAGCTTTTGTTCCTTCTTCCAAGCACAGTCTGAACTGCACTGTCTTGTCTTAGCTCTTTTCCTAATGAAAAGCTCTCTCTCCTGTGTTTTAAAAGATGACAATAGAAATGGGAGTCTGGAAAACAAAGGCAGACAAAATGCATTAGCAAGAATGTCCACAAAACAGTTGTTAAAATGAAAAGCTTTTCCCATAATTGAAGAGTCCTGGCTGGTATCTTTATGCAACAAAATAAAAGAGAGGGCAAGTGCAGAGACAAAGGAAGAAGATCTTCATTAGGAGTATTGTCTACCACATGGTTCCTCTAAACAAGAACTTTCTAAAGGACTGACATTTCCATTAAAAGGGCAGGCAGTTTGCTAGGAAATGACATTCACTTTTAAAGGCTCAGCTTAGAAGCAATTTAGAGCATGAACAACAGTTTCCAATGCCATCTTTTCATTGCTTGGTTGGCTCTTTATGATATTGAAGTTGCCACATGAACAATAAGGGAATGCCATTAGCAGCAACAAAACCCCTCATAGGCATCTGGGTTTATTATTTACCCCACAGTCACTTTATTCTGATTAGGAAATCAGAATGTGCATGCATGACATTTGCACTCACCTTAGGCTCCTACATACTGGATGAAAAGGAAGCTTCTAATGGCAGGACTCTGGCCTACTGTACAGTAAAAAAATATTAATGTCAGCAGTAGACAGTAAAATATCCTTCCTCTCCAACTTTTCCTTTAGGAAAAATGCACAGGCATGGACTAAACCAATTCTTCTAACTTTGTGTTTCCCTGTTCCCACTTCACGCCTGCACTCAATGCCACTCTGAATCTGTTAGCACCAGCGAGAGTCTTTTAAGGGTTTTCATCATACTTAAAAGGCAGGACAGGGGAGCTCTAAATTAGCTCCCCAATCAACTTTTTAAGTGAGACTTAATAAGCCTACTGACTTTTCAGGAGTCGTTTAGTGCCACTTCCCTTCCCTGTCTTGCTGTGACACTCAGCAGCACTTGAGAAGTGACTATGCTTGCTTAAATGCTGAACTAGAAGCTGATTTAGGTCTCTTCTTCTCACTCCAGCAATTCACACTCACAAGGCTGAGGACAGTTAAAAAAAAAAGTTACTGGAAGAAGGAGGAAAAAAAAAAAATTCTGCTAAATTTAGGAAAAAAGTATTTTTTTGCCTAGTGCACATAATTTCTCTTTCTCTCATCTAACTTCAGAAACATTGGAATCTCCCTCAATATTGCCAAGGACACAGTAATACAGAGGTATCACCTACCTTTTGAATTTACTTTAATGGGAATATGGCTGGAGTTCTGCCATCTTGTATAAGTTTCTTGAATTATCTTGTGAGCAGCTTGCTGCAGTTCTTTTTATTAACCTCCAGACCTTACTGTTTAACCACAAATAGACTTAAGTCATGCATATTGAATTGTTTTGATGACAGTCTAGTGTTGAATAATAAGCTTTTCTCCAGAAAAATAAACAGTTCCAAAGCTGTGCCCTACAAACGTGGTTTTGGAAAGAGCACCATATGACAGATCACATGGGCAAAGAAACCACAGGACATTAGCAATGTTCAGTGCAAAATCTTTTAAAGTTAAATAATTACTTAGGGATAATTATGACAGAGATATTAAATATGAAAGAAAATAAAGAAATAAAGTATCAAACAGCCAATAACAGACAGCTGGCCATTAAAAGACTACCACCAAATAAAACCAATAATTGAATTACAAGTTGTTTAGGACCTTGAGAGTCATCCTTTTCCATATCTAGTAAGCTTTTCTCATAACTTTGATAATCTGATGTCCTTTATGGAACCTTATTGTGTAAAGACGATGTAATATTTATTGGTTTACAAATCAGTCCATCTTAGATTTGTTTTTTCCTCTATTCTATTTACCACAACATTTTTTTTAAATTATATATCTATCCACTGAAATATTTATGCAAGTTAGGTCCAGGGGGAAGCAATCTTGCTTTTGCAGATTGTAGTTGGTGCTTTGAGACAACTCTGAAGAGTAAGTAAACACAGAATAAGAGAATTGGTTTTGTGCGTGCTTTCCTTGGGCACATGCTCCCCATTCACTGTAATATTTGGAATTTGGTATTACAGAAGTCCTAGCAGCTCTGCTGAAGCCAAACAGAGGGAAAGATTTGAAATGTGCTATGATCTTTCCAGAGATTATTGCTTTTGTTCTTTATCAAAGTTGCTAGAAGCACTTATTCTCTCACATAATAAATAGATTAGGTTATCTGCTACATTGATCTGAGGGTCAACCACTTCATTTGAAATGCTGTTCACAGCACTTGATTTAAAATGTACTGGTTTGGAATGTAATAAAGAAAATGGACATCCTTGCAAAGATTCCAGCTTAAAGATGGCTTCCTGAACAGTAAACATAGGCAGAAACCCAACTGTTTTTTTTATTTAATGAGAAGTGAATTATTTAGAATTGCAATATTCAACTGAAACTTTTATCACAACTTTGCCAGTGGGAATCCTCTGTCATTGTTGATATAATCTAACAATGCAATATTTTACCTGAAAAATTTGATGGAGTTCTCATCAGTTCTAGATCAGCAACCCACTTCTCACTCCTCAAATTCCTATCTGTTGGCAAGCTTACTAAGGATAACTGTAACATCACCCAATACAGTGCCACACACTAGTGGATGCTTCACATTAATCTACAGCTTCTGTGACTACAGGCAGTGTGACATATTCTATTTTATCACCATTGATCTGTGTAACAACTTGTGAGGATTAAACAGCAAACCTCAGTCTATAACTGTCAGCCTGATAATTTCTTTGAATGGCAAGATAAATGAATGAAATATATTACAGAGGAAGATTATGCAAAAAATAATGAGGTTGTTTTCTTGTTGCACAGACTTTCCATAACTAGAATTTGGGCTCTAAATTTCAAAGTATCAATTTAACTTTATGTGTTAACATAAATATCCATGCTAATATGTACTTTCTTGATTGAAATTTTCACTAAAAATGCATCTGTGGATTTTTCTTGACCTTGCAAAAGCTGTAAGCTGTAAATAATAACATTCTCTCTGTCTATTTTCAGCAGCAATATTAACGCCTTTTTTTTTATTTTTCAGTTTTTTTCTTCATCCCATTTTCCTCTCACTTCTTTCTCAAACCCGACTTTACCTATGCTGCTTATCTATGCTGCGTGGTCCACTTCTGGTTAATCCTCCCACACCTCATACTACATCTCTGCTTATGATCTGACAATATTTCCATCACCTTCACATCTTTAGTAAAATTTCACACTACTTCCCTTCTACCAAACTCTTTTCTCACTGCCTTCAGTATTTCCCACTGTTCTTCCCATCAATGAGATCACTGTTCATTCATCCTTCTAACATAAAGCATTCTGAAGTTTTGTCATTTGCTCATCCACCAGTTTCTAAGTTTGAGTACTTCTATTTCCATCTGCATTCAGTAGCCTCCATATTTTCTCTGATTTTTATCATGTCCTCGCAGTACCCTTTGAATTCACACAAATGGATGGATAAAGCAGGCATTCAAGCAGCATCCCTAGGAGAATTCTAAGTCTCTCGTATGACCAGAAGAACAAAAGCAGGCAGCTGTTGAAAAGGTCATCAGAAAATACAAGCTGCAAAAATAGCCCCATCGTTTAACCTATGCTAGGTCCACCTTTCAGCCCTTTCACTACACCTGTAGCACATCTCATCCAGTTGAACTGTTTATTGTTAAGTTGAACTTCAGGACATGCATAGCTTTTCCCTGGCCACACTGTAACTGTGCCTTTGATGCAAGAAGCTTACACCCCAGCCCAATGCTTAGTAGACTTCAGCAGGAAAAGAAAGCACAAGTTAAGTCCCTCATTTTGTTAAAAATTAACTTTTCCACACTATCAACTTTTTGCATGTCTGAAGATTCCATCCAGATTTAACCAAGCTCTTCAGTTGATACGAACTTTCTTCACACTTCAATGTAGTTCTCACACACTGGGGCTCTTTACCCAAGCTAGAACTGTTATTAATAATAAAACCTTTTGCCAAACAAAAAAATAGAGAAAAAAAAGAAAGTCAACAGTACAGAGAGGCAGTAATGAATGCCAGTTTACATGCTATAATATTGCACCTTGCCATATGTTCAAGTAGCTTTCCCTGGAGAATTCCATCTCTCTCACATGGACAGATGAATGAGAACAACAAACTGTTGAAAAGGTCATCAAGAAATACAAACAACACAGATGGCATAGGTGAAAGCACTGAAAAAAAGCAGAGTGCAGGAAGAATGTGTAGGAGTATCATTCTCTAATTGGCAGTACTGAGATAGAAAGTGCACTTGTGTGCTACCTCTATTAATATTAAAATGACTATTGCAAGGATACCTTACAATGTACTTGCCAACTGGTCCTTTTCCTAATAGAGAGATGAAACAACTTTTCCTGTCACTGATGCTCTGTGCTGAATGTTTCTCCTTTTCAGTACATTTTTAGGAAAAGTGAGTAATCCAGTGATCACAGAGGGGCACTCTGATGTCCTGCTGAGTTCTCCCTTCACAGAAAGTTACCTTAGAATTCAAGGTTTTCAAGTACATCTCTTGACCTACACAGGAATAAATAAATTTCTTGTCTCACTGATGTCCAGAGACCCTCTGCTCCCTGTTGTGCCTGTTAAAGAAACTCATTAAGACTACGAAGAGCTTCACCAGCTTCCTCAGTGATTCTCTTACATCAGATGATTTTTCTTACACAATACAAGGTCATTGAATCACTCATTTTTTCACTCACATTGAATCACATTTCATCACAGTCAAAAGAAGGATATAGAGAAAAATATTCACATACCAAGACTAAAGCACAGAGTGAGTGCAGACATATTCAGAGCAACTGGTTGAAAGGCCAGCCTACTAAAATCAACCAGCAGAGTGTTTTCTGTAAAACTGATATGCTTTTTCAGAGAGACTTTAGTCTCAGAAAAACAGTTAAAAAACAAAATAAAACCACCAGCTCCAAACAACCTGAAACAAAACCCCTCTAATAACACATTGCTACATCAGGACAGGTACTGAACACTACCAAAAACTCAACAGTTCTGTTTTGAGACATTGTACCATTTCTGTATATACAGAAAAATTGATACTTATGATAGAAACAGAAAAAATGAAATGTAGATGTAGAGACTAAGAATTGTCCAATGAAAGATCAACCCTTTCCATTTACCACTACACGTAAAAGGTAGAGTAAGAGTGTGCAAGATTATGGAGAGAATACGTATATAACCACAATTCTCTGCTTTGTTTTCCACAACCTACCCAATGACATAACCATTGGCAATTATAACCTCTAAATTTGAGGAATGCCAGAACAGGCCTAGTATACTTTAAGCCAACAGAAGTTGTTCCAGTAGCTATAGTACCAGAAAACACTGGTACTACCCCTATCCAAGAGCTCAGATCACAGAGGGAAAGGTTATAACCTTGCATGTGACTCTCCTCCACACAGAACTGATAATGGAGACTTCAGCACTTCACTGTGCAATATGCAACTGTGCAAAGGGAAGGAAAAACTGTACTTGGAAGAAAGAATCACAGCATCACCTAAGGACAAACCAAGATCATTCAGGCTGCCATAATCAAAAAGAAGATGGCAATTACTCCTCATACTGGGAGAGAGAATTGCTTAGCCCAGAGACATTCACTATTTGCAGGAACTAATCACAACAGAATTGTGATGATTTAACAACTGTTCTTTTAGGAAAGCTGTTTAATGCTAATCTGCTGCTCATCAGCAGAAAGGCTTAGGCCAAAGGGAAAGCCATAAATAAGCTTTAAAAACAGCCAGAATATGCAGGAAAGCAGAAAGATTAAGATAAAGCTTTTCAAGAAAGCATACAGAGAGAGTCCAACCTTAAAAGTTTGACAACATAAGGAAATTCTGACCATAAATCATGACATGAATGAACTACCAATTCCTTACTAATTTACTATGAGGGAACAGTAAGTGATTTGACTTAAAACTGTCCATGGAGTAAGTTAGGACTGCTGATGAAGTTATTGTCTCCTACTGTTTGCTACAGCCTCATCCAAAGTGACTTGTCAAAACCTATGAAGGTTAACAGCCCACACAACAGCTCCTTACTTGCTGCAGATTGGCATGTTACTAATGTATCTGACAGCAAGTTTGGAAAGTTCTTCAAAGTCACTACAGGCTATGCTGTGGCATGGTAACAACAGAGCCAGGACTATTGCAGCTCACAGAACTGGTTCTAGTGACTTTGTCAGTCTTACCGCTTTTGGCTGTGGCTAATAGTAACCGTATTTTGTTACAAGAATGCATTTTAATCTCTTTGCAAAGTGGATTAAGTAAAGGATACTCTAGTTGTTAGGATGTAAAATGCCCATGTCAAATGAGAAAAAGAAACTAACTGAAAATAACAGTTCCTAATGTCTAGGTTGAATTTGCTATAGTATTCATGTGGCCTTTCAGACAAGGGAGTTTCTGTATATAATATATTGGTCATTGCTCTAGAAGGGCAGTTCTTGCAAAAGCATAACATATTTTTTTTTAGTCTAAAAAGGTGAGGCCTTTTAATTTCAGGCTCCCTGCCTGAAATTCTGGGACTGGAAAGAGAAAAAGCATTTTCTCACATTCCCTTTCTTTTTTATTTTTCCACTTTTTAAAATAATGAGCAGTTTTAGAAATGTGATCACACTTCATTCACTTCTTCTGTCTTCACCTTTACACGCTTTCACAGAAGCCTTCTATGAGAGAATGTCAATTCATTTAACACCATTGTTAATTGTTTACTAGGTCTCTTAATTTTGGCAGAGAGATTTTCTGAGCTCAAGGGACTACTGCAGTTTCTTAGCTGCAGCAGAACTGAAGAGCAGATCTACATTATAAATATGGCTGACAATCCTGAGGACCATATGTAAGGTGGCATGTCACAGAAGCAGAACACTGTGTTGGGGCTGGATTTGGAACAGCATGTGTTTTGAGTGGGAGGAACAGGAAAAGGGCAGAGGAAGACATAAAACATTGCAGAACAGGAATTACAGAAAGGGATGACAGCTATGAATAACAACAAACGAAAATATGAAGCATTCTTTTCCTTGGAAGTTCAGACAGAGCAAGGAATGGGAGATTGCAATCAAAGCCACAGAACTAACCATGAAGCAAAGAGACATTCTCCCAACACACAGAAAGACAGCTGCCAGATAATCTGGGTCAGGTGAAAAGATTCATGCCTTGCATTGCGATTGTGAGTGGTCACTCATGGTGGGGATGAAAGACACACAGATACTCTGTTCATCTTTCATTGTTACAAACACTCTGTTGAAAGTGTTGTGTATCTTTAATGGCTTCTTTTTTTGGTCACCTTGATGGCCCTGAATAGTTTCTAAGCAAAATAAACACCTATGACTCAACTATGAGCTGTTCTTTGGTTCAGCTGTCTTCTACACACAGCATTGAAAACACTAAAAGAACTACTCTCTTCATAAGAAAGTAAAACTTATAAAAGGAGTGTAACAGTCAGTCCCCTGAAGAAAAATACCACAAAAAGGGAAAAGGATGCTTGCCAACATTAAGAATAGCACATAAAGACAGTGAGTCATAGTGGGCAATCTGCAGAGGATCACAAATCATAAATATGAAGGAAATCAGAGGTATATCAAGAAATGAAATATTAACTTGTGAAAATCAAGTCCCATAGCATTGGAAAACTCTCAGAAAAAAAAAAAAAAGAATCCAGTCTAGATAGCGCAGCTGGACTCATCCTCCTCCTGTACACTGTACCCTATGGAAAACTGAAGTGAATGAATACAGTAGTGAAAACTCCAGGCTTGCTGAGTACCATGTGAGTAAGGGTTTAGCTTAACGACACAATGTGCAAGCAGATGGCAATTTAAGGGTGCTCTTCTTGGTCTGTCACTTCTGAATATTTCTTAAGTTAAACCTGGAATAGAAAATTAATCTTTCTCATTTAGGAAAGGATAGAGCCTGACTGAGATGATCAGTCTCACACACATGGCTTTTTTTCACTAAGTCAGCTTGAGTACGTGTGTCAGACTGGGCTTTTCTGTGTAGTGCCACAGCCATAAAATCCGAACACCCTCTTCCCCCACCCATCCCTGGGGTGCTGCTCAATTCTCATTTCAACAAAGTATTTTAGCATATTCCCTTGTCCATTTGAATTTCAGAAGACACTTTAGATAATTCTTCAGTTTAGGCATCAGACAACAATGGGACCTAATCAGAGCCCTAAAAATAAGTCTGTATTTCAGTTTCTGCTGGATAGAAGCGGGAGGTTGAAATGGGGACTTGTGTACACAACGAGCCTTGGGAAGTCATGGCAAGAAAAGTTTAACCAGCTGTGCTGCACAGTATGTTAAAAGAAAAAAAAATGCCTGCAATGCTCTGCCTTCTCCTTGTTCAGAGATGGGGGAAGGTTTTAGAATGGACAGATTATTCTTGTAATAAAATGCCCTTTTATTCACTCAGAAGACAGCCAGGGGGAAAAGTTCAGAGGAGGATGGCTGGATAAGGAGGGAGGAGGGGAGAATCTCTTTGACAGAGAAAAACTTTGTTGCATTTCTCCAATGAACAAATATTAATACTTCATTTCTAGGCATCTAAAAAACAGACACAGCAAAATATATCCCCAGCAGTAAAAGACACTGCCCTATTACCCTCCCTTTGTACACATTTAAACCAAAGGGCAAATAAATGTTGGCAAACAGAAATGTGATGACTTAAAGTATTTTCTTTGCCACAGTAGCTGGGAGGAGAAAAATATCCCCCAGAAAGATTAAGCAGCAAACATAAAACTGATCTTGAAATTCCTATTTGTTGATGCCCCAGGGCAGGTACTTTTTCAACATTATACCTATTTTTGAAAAGTACTTGCCCATTGGGGCACCTATCCTACTGAAAGCTAGTCTCTTTTCACATACAGAAACACTAACTCACTTGGTATAATAATAAATTAACCAATACTCCCCTGATTAAAATAGGTATTAGACATACATAAAGTCTTCAGGAAAACATCTGTTGAAAAATACTATACAATATATAGGGACTTTATCTAAAAGCAAGAAAAACTGAATTTACTTAAAAGGACCTCAATTTTAACCCCAGGAATGATTCCTTATTTCTTAAGATGTCTAAACTGCAGATTGCAAATCAGGAGGAGGATTAAACTCTATCCACCTGCAAACTAGATTACTGTTTTGCCTTAAAGGTGTCTTTTTCCATCCTCAATAATTTTGGCACTCACTGGCTGAATCTTTTATTTGTAGCACATATGCAGGTTGGAATAATAGTATTCTTATTGGACATAAGATGTTCTCACTGGTATAATTGTTAAGTCTTAGGGAAACTTTCCCAAGATTACCTTACCCCCTGCCTGTAACTATTCTAGCCCCTAGCAAGAGAGGATCTTTTATTTGATGTTTACTAATTGTGTTTATTTCAAACATATTTGATGCTTAGCAAAGCTGCTGAGGTTCTGCCTGCACTTTAATTTTGCAAGTTTACTGTAAAATGCCAGGCAAATCGAGATGAATCAACCTTATCTGGGCATGAATGAAATGTAGTGAGAAAGTCCCTTCTGGCATCATTTCTGGGATTAGTAATTTGTGAAATTGTGGTGATGCAAGGGAACAGCATGAGAAAGCCATTTCCTTTCCTTTTGTCCAGTCTAAATGCAAATCTGAACTTTCTTGGCAGTTCATTTGCATATTAATGCATATAGTATTCCACTCCAGAGATCACTTCAGATTTTCTAAATTAAGTTGGGTGGGTGGGCTGAGGGAAAAGGGTCATTTTTGTCATTCTAACACAAATAATCTTAGATACTTTACGGAGAAGACAGAAAGCAGGCATTTATTTTACTTGCCCTGCCTTTATTTCAATTTGCCCACTGGACCACTGAGGAGATATCAAGGATAAAAGGCAATGGTTGACCAGAAAGAGGGAAATGCTTCATGTCACTGAAGAACAAACATGATGAAATTAAGAAAGGGTAAGAGTGCACACCAGTCTAATTAGCATTTCTTCCTAGTAGCTTGGGAAATGTCAGCCACCAGTTGGTGGCAAAATAAAGATGTAATGTGAGTAATAATGAATTAAATTGTGGCTATTTGCATTGAAATGTTAAGATAATGATCTGAAATTACTATTGTAAATATCCCCCTTGACAGTTGAAAATTGGACTTAAAGCTAATAGTACTTTGGATGAACTTTAAGCCATGAAATCACTTTTAATGCTTTACGCTCCTTTTGGCTATGACAGTGAGTTTCAGAAAGTTAATTTACCTCTGTTTTGTTCAAGCTGTTTGGTAATTGATGCATACATCATGGAGGTTTTAATGAACAACTACAGAGGCTATTTACCCTGTTCACTAAGTATAACTGAAACACTTGATTACTACTCCTGAGCTACATAAACCAATACAGTGAAACACATCAAATATTTTTGGCTGGAGACTAGAGGAGTTGATATTGGTGAGGATTTGTGTAAATGCAAAGAAAAAGGCAACAATTTCAGAAATGCTTGAACATTTCAGATACATCTTGCATTAGCTGCAATTTATAGTTTTGCTGTTACCATTATGAATTGCTTAGGGAAAATTTATGTCTGTATGTCTACAAACTAGTACTGTTAGAGTAAGGTTAGCTGACAAAATGGAAAAGCAGCAGATATCTTCAAAACATCTGCTGTGTAAATAGCTTTCCAGTAATAGAGCATTTAAAATGAGGGTTTATTTCCAGACTATAGAGCCTAATTACATTGTAACATTATTTTTTACATCAGGCATGCTTTTATTTAAAGACAGATGATGTAAAAGCTTTACACAGGATTATGTCATGCTCCAAAAAGTGGTTTTACACAATTGAAAGAAATCCTAAAGACTTCTGAAGAGCGATGATGCTTCTGAGCATCTACACTGAGATCTCCTTAGATCTCTTTGATGAGTATTGCTTCCAGAGTGCTCACTTCCTGGAATGGTCCCGACATTGGCAGTGAAAATGGCTGCACTGCAAACAATCGCAAGATTTTCAGATGTATCTTACAAGGCTGATAAAATTCAGACTACCAAATCTACACTCAGTATATCAATCTCCCAAATCTGTATGAATAGTCAAAGCTGTCTTTTCAAATTCCCCCCAAAATCTGTCTTAGCCTAAGTCCCTCCACTTTCCAGCTGCCAATAGTCACAGCTTTTCATGAAATTTGAAGCAAAGGGGTCTGTAGGCCACAGTCTGGCAATTTGAAGTTAAATAACCGTTCATGTACTGCCTCTAGCATCAAATTGTTGAGCCAAACTACATTCTGTTATTCATATCGATCAGTTACTTTGTTGATCATCCTCCCTTTAGTTATTAGAAGTACATGTATATATATGAAACAATACAGCAAAAATAAAAGCCAGACACTCTTAGTGCTTAAAATGTAAATGGTTTTGTAAAGAAAAAAGGCCCTGTAGTCTGACCACATGCAGCTTATGGTGCTTCAGGTGTTAACCATTAGCTTTTTTCCTGGATCTGTGCAGCTTCTGTCCAGTGTTCTTAACTGGATTACCAAAGACCAGATGAAAAATAAACTCTGTTGAATCATCCTGAGCATCATATGTGCCAGCTTATATTTAGGGACATAACTAAACAGAAATACTGTCAATATTTGTTAGGCATTACCCTACTGCAGGAACAGTTAAGAAACATTTTCTTTTCCAGTTCACAGAGTTGAGTAAGTCACTGCATTTCTGATTTCCCTAAGATTTTGTATTTTAGTCCTGCTGTATTATTTTTCTGGATAGATAAAACACATTTTCCATCACTACAGAAATGTTATTGTTTAAGTAGAACAAAGGCCTTCCAAATGAAAAAGTGTCCCCTGTTTACCATGTCTAACACTGTGCATGCAGGACTGGATATAAAGCTGCATAGACTCCATAGCTTGAGAGAGTCAAGTAAGAAGAATTCGAGATATCCTGGAAAAGTACTGGGAGAATACATTGGTATTGCTATTAATGGGAAACCACTAAGCATCCCTGGGCACTTCTCTCAAACTGTGAATGGCCATACAACATAAAGCCAAAAACCTAGAAGCAAGAAAAGTAGTACTCACCATGTAAAAATTTTACAGTACAGTATAACACATTTGATACAGGCTCTTGGAGTCATCTCAGTATCAAGATCCTGTATTGTGGGTATATTTTCTACAACAAATCTGTATAAAGCATGGATGAATTTGAGACTTCTGTAACTGATCTGTTTTGAAGGTGATTATTCAGAGATGGAGCCTAAATGAGAACTGCCTGGGGATTTAGTCAAAAGTGACATGGAATGCAGAGAGCTGAATGAGAAACAAGGGTGGAGAAGATTCTGCCTTGGGATCATCTGCCTTGCTAGCCTCCTTCATTTCCTCTAGCTCTCCCGTTCATCATCTCAGTTGCTGCTTCTGCATTCATCTCCGTCATGGAGAAACACAGAAAAGATATGCCAAGTAGCTGCTCATCTACTTACAGCTTTGATGCAGTGAGTGAAATGATTATGTGACAGACTTGCTAAAGGTCTGACTTTTGTCAACTCTGTGTTTATATGTTTGATCTGAAAAACAAAAATGGAAAATGCTGTACACGTGAATATAATTTTGATCATAGGCTCTTAAATCTCTTGACTTTTTTAGTTTGCCTTTTAGCATTAACAGCTTTGGACACTTGATTGCCTTGATTTTTAAAACAGTGTTGGGGGTAGAGGATGAAGGCAAAGAAGGCTGCTTCTTGTTTACATTGTTACTATTTAACCAGTTCCAGTTAAGCTTTAAAACGCACCTTCCTTTCAGGTCAAGATGGCTGCAGGCCAAGTTCCCATCTGTGCTTAACTTGTATTTGCTGGTTGGAGGCAATTTTCTACTAGGCCTGTTTAAAAAGAAAGCAGTGTAGCATGATAGCTCTTGCTAGCCTGTGTCTAAATGTAAGTTCAGCAACCATAATATCTCTAAAGTTTCAGTCACACTGACGTAATGTAACTCGTATTCCAATTCCAAAGAAAGCAGCTCTGAGGTGTCCTAGAAGAGACAAATCAAAAAAAGTTTTTCATGAAACTGAACACACTTTCTTCTTTCTTTTCCTGCCTCACGACCACATAAATGCTCCAGCTGAATGAACTGATGACTTCTATGTTTTGTCCTTTCTTTTTGGGAAGGAGTACCATATATTTCATCAACACATATTGAAAATTCCTACATCACTATACTACCATTCTGAGGCTAGTTCTTACCAAACAGAGATACTATTCCACAAGATACCCCTTGTGCAGATAGCCAGGAAGTGTTTTTATATACAAAGCCTCAGCTTTCAGGCTTCTTGATCCCAAAAGACCAAGAGCTGAGCAATGTAGCTGAGGAAACATGGAAGCTTTCTTCCTCAGTCCATAAGTAGACAGGTCTAGAGCTACTATTGTAAACATCCTCATTCTTTCATGATTTTCCAGTAGACATTGTACTTCAGTGGAAAACAAGCATAATAATTTCATCAAATTTGGTGAAGAGTATCATCAAGTCATATTAAAATTTTGAAAATATATTGGTTTCAATCTGATACTGAAAAATGCCTCATCTCTCCTCTTTCCTTCCTCATCCCCTTGTGCATATTAATACAAACAAATCAGTCAACTGAATGTACGATTTTTGCTTGAGTTGCAAGTCCTCTTTTCTCTCCAGAATGAAACCACTGTCATTGTTAGGTCTGTACTTTCATAAGAGTGACCCTGAATCTTTGAGAAAAGGGAAGAATATCTTCCCTAACTGACTGTGAAAGTGAAACCAGAAAAGTGAGAGAATTTTGTGTGACAAGACTGTACAGCAGACCTAAAACACACAGAAAGTTGTTCACAAGAGAATGCCATAGTATGTCTGCAACAAAACACATAGAAACAACCTAAGAAACAAAGCAAAAGAGAGATGACAAGAAGAAGTTGATGGGACATTCTGGAAGGCTGAAGACAGGTTGTCTGAAATGCTGACCTACTCGATACATAGGTCAGCCCGCCATATGTAATGAGCTGTTGCAACATGTGGCAAAACTGCTGCAAGAAACCACTGCTAGCACTTCATCTCTTTGCTATTAAGAGTAAAGGTCAGGCACAAGCTCCTTCTGTTGCTCTTGGCTATTCTGAGTGAAGGCCATGCACGGAACCCATTACAGAATAAAAAGGAATTGCTCCAGGCCTGTAAGTTGCATTGCCAGTGGGGAGGCATATTGCTAATAAAAACGGTCTGGTAGTAAATAATTTAATTCCTTGGCTGTTTCTACCCTCATTTTCAGATGGAAGCTGATGTTTTAAGAGCTTTAAAATTCATCTCTGATCAGGAAATGAATTTAGTTGTTTGAAAAGCAGCTGTTTGAAACAGCTTTGTTCCTTCCTTAGCCTCAGTAGAGCTTGAAATCAGCTGATGGTAGAGATACAGAAGTCTACAATCCTCTGGTTTTTGAAGGTTTTTCCTTTTAAATAAATTACAATGAAACGTCCTTTCTCATTAGCTTGCTGTTTCATCAGTCTAGCTAGGACTTGCTACGGAACAACAGCCTATAGGTCTGTTAACTCACGGGAGAGCCAAGGAGCCTGGGTTCTATCTGTGCTGCTCTCTGCTGAGTTGTTTTCTGAAACCACACCATTATTCTGTGCTTCTGTTCCTGGTCCTGTTTTAGGCCATCATCTCTTTAAGGAAGAGATTGAGTTAATTTGCAGTTTTGCCTGGTTTCTGTAAATTGCTGTAAAAATGAGTGTACCTAAAACCAGGTGTTGTTATTATAGGATATATACCATAATGAAATAAAAAAGAATTCTTACATTTTTGTTCCCAAATACTATGCTGTGCTAATTGAGGGTTGAGACTCATTAGGATCATTATAACTTTTATGTACATTCAAACTTCAAACTTATTTGTCTTTTACCTTCCCTTAGAGACTTCCTGTTTTACTTTAACCACATTCTGCCCTATCTTTGATCTGCAAAATACAAGCCTGCTCACACAAGCATTCTTTATGATCACCTCGACCACTGCACTGCTCCAACTGCAAGCTGGCAAATATTTTGCTGGATTAAAAATCTCAGAGTAAAGAATACTTCTTATCCGTACTTGCTCTATCTTTATGACCTCTAAGAGCGGCGCATTGTTTCTGCAATCAGAAAGTTACTTTCAAATATTCATGGACCTGCTTCTTTTCTTGTCAAGTTCAATAGCTGAGATTGGTATATTTTAATGTTCCTCTTTATTGATTTTGTACTTTGAACCAGCCTACTTTGTTGACTAATTTCATTTTAAAGGGACTTATGTACTCTATAAAATTAAGGTAAATTAGCACATTTCTTGCACCTCGTATAATCTTCAGAGGCCAAACACTGCCATGAGCCGTGCTTACATTCTACTGAGATAATTACTTGAATATCAGAGGATTTAAGGGACATATAAAAGTTTTAAGGAGCTGCACATAGTAGGACACTGCATCATAAAATAAGAATCAGAAAAGCAGACTATATTAAGAAAAAGTAAGCTTAAGTAAATGCATATACGCAGTTTAATAAACTTAGTTGACTTAAGTAAACATATAAACCTGATTTAATAAACCCAGCTTTCTTCACAGCACAGCTAAAGTTACTTGCTACCAATTTTAACACAAAAATATGCTTGTGTGACTAAAGAAGATCACTTGCATTCTCCAGTGTAGGCTTCCCACAGTTAACCTATTTTCCCAAAGTGACATAAAAAAATTAGTAAAAGGAAATCAAGCAGTTTTGTGATATCATGCAGAGGAACAAGTGTTTCTGATATGTTTAACAAAATTAATTATAATGAGAATAGCAAAAATTTACTGCTTAAGAATTAATTCTCAAGTTTGCAAAGTATATTATGTTTTTCTTATTTTTCATCTTAGCATAAGTATTTCCTGCTTTGTTGTTTCCAAAAACATTAATATCAGCATCAACAGTGGGTGGTAGGAAGTGGAAGATTCTCATCTAAATCATTCCATGCCCATCTTTTTCTTCACGTCTAGCATTCTATTAGGTGTCAAAGATAAAACTTTAAATATAATCAAAAGAAGGGAGTTGCTAATCCTGAAAAGCAGAGAATTGGGTCATACTTTACTTTTGTTAAAAACAGAATGTGATTAAAAAAGCTCATGATGTCTCTGAAAAACGGTTACATTTTGTTCAGAAATGTTCGAATAGATTAAAAAAAAAAAAGGAATAACAAGAAAAAGATTTTAAAAATAATTTAAAAGATATTTAAACTTTAAGTTATGAAGCCAATAGAAAGCCTTTTCAATTCCGACTTTGTCTTAGGCTTTGGTTTGGATGAAAGTGTGTTCACGTCCTTATAGTACTTGACTTTGAGTCGGAGTTCTGAGAGTCTATTTCCAGCTCTGCTACTACTTTGCTCTGCATTTTCAAACACAATGTTTCCATTTCTGTGCCTAATTTTGCTCCCTACTTTACCAATAATGCAAACTGTCAACTCACAAAGCATCTTAGAACACAAAAATACGAGCACTTATGTGACTCGTGGCACTTATGGTAGTGGGATGTAATACACTGCAACATAAGACCACTTCAATTTGCTGGACTGACCTAGAGATACACATGCCTACTGCAGTAACAGAGACTCTCAGTTGCTTAAATAAGTAAAGTACAAGTCACCTATTTTGTGATAGCAAATGATAAAGAATGAGAGATTCAGAATTTCAGACAGATAATTACAGACTCTGCAGTCAGCCTCCAGTAAGCAGTTGATGGGTATATACAATCTCCCAACAGTTTGGAACTGTGCCTGTATGCTTTGTAATAACTGTTTTAGCTGATGGCACTCAGATTTTACTTTAGAACACGTTATTATACAAGAACAAATGAAAGGCTAAATATTTTAGTGACTCCTTCGCAGTTTAAACAATAAACCTTATTTCCATTATTACAGATGTACCTTGGATTTTTAGGCTATACAATGTAAGTACACATGAACTCCATTATTTATCACGTATTTATGATTAAAGCAGATGGTAAAGTGCAAGCACTACTACAAATGACACACAGCATCTCTTTTGACTTCAAATACCAGCTCAAAAACACAACTGTGGTGCTTATTAAGTTACAGCTTATTTCCTTTTCAGATGATAAGCTCTTAACAGTACTGCAAGGAAAAAAAGTTGTGAGGAATTTTTGACATCTCTGAAAAACAATTAGTAATTCTGAAAATAAAACAGGAAATAACATTTTTCTGCTTGAAATATTTCAATAAAAATTCAGAAAAGACAAGTTGAACACTCATCAAGTCCAGTACTGTGTTTTTACTGCACTGCCTCCTAGTTCTTCATTTAAAATTGCAGATCCTTGCTCCCCCTACCTTGCCAAGTTTTTTTAGTTTCTCTATCCCTGTATTCTTTCAGAAGGCTGATGATTTTCCCTTTACAACATGTGAAATGTTCTAGTATCTAGTACAGCTCACAGTGAATTTCAGAAAGAGGATAAGCACAAAGTCACCCTCCCAACCTCCAACTATCAGTAGTGGGCTTCCTATAAAGCCTGACCCAGAGGCTTTACAGCCTTGATGGACTTTTTCTCCATGAAATCATCTCACTTTCATTAATAATCTGTCCCTCCACAACAACCTGTGGCAATGAGTCCCATAATTGTACTGCTGAGCAAAGGTACACCTTATAAACTTAGATTTATTAGTAATTTCAGTATGATTTCTGTACTTGTCACTGTTTAGAAATGTGTTCTTAAATACTTATGGGATATGCACATTTGCCTTCCTAATCTAAGACATGTAAATTAGTCTTCATGTCAATGTAAAACCCATTAAGTCTATGGAGTCTATGGACCTATAGTCTGTCCACATGGATGGACTTACACTTTGAGGGCTACAACTGCAGTAGACAGCACATAATTACTAGAATGACACTTTGTTACCTCTGAAGACTGAGAGTATTTTCTATATTAAAAAGATTATTCCCAAAGACAGTACAGTTCCTTTAAAAAAAAAAAAAAAAAAGGAAAAGGTACAAGCAAGCCATAGCCTATTTTTAATATTTCCATTTGTCATGAAATGACAGAGAAATCAAAATTTCAAATTAGTAAAATAAGGTATAAATGTATATGAAACTTCAGTAGTGTCTGGTAGTTGCATTGTGCAATTGTACTCATCAAAAGCTATCCTGACAGCTTTTCATACCAAGTTATAGGAAAGTATAATTATTTGTTTATATCTGGAAGTTCTAAGAATTCTGTGTACGTGTTTCATTTGACTATCACAAAAGAATAATTTATTGCAACTACCTAACAAAAAGCTCCTAGACCTGGCTGTTTCAATTCCTCTCTCATTTCCTTTAGAATGTCTTTTTTTATATTGCCATAAGATTTCATCTCTCCAGCCTTGTGCTGTAAACTTCTAGACTGTAACAAACCTCAGCCTCAAAAATGTCAAATACAATGAAAAATGGAAATCACCCTATAGTAAGCTGGTCTCTGAGCTCCTCTAAGCCTCACTCATTCTGGCTCCTGGGTCACTACCTTAGTTAATACTCCAGCCTGCTTCTGCCACCCACACTGCTGTTGATTCTCTGTGCTATGTTACTAGAGTGAACTTCACAAGGAAAAAAAAATATAAAAATAATATATACTAAAAAATATATAGAAATAGTTACATTTTGAACAATATCTATTTTTCTTAACCTCCATCGTAACATACACTTGATAAGGATTTCTATTAAAAACAAGAGTTTTAAAGAATGTACCAGTATGTCAGAAAAGATCTACAGGGCTGATCTGGTAACATAATCTTCTTTTCATTTATGGATTATACTGACTGTAAGCCAGAGAAGAAGAGGGTCAGCATCTTTAGATTTGCTATGTTATGACATAAATACGGAATATGATGCATGCCTTAATATTTGCTTGGCTAGTAAAGGAAAACTGTAAACTCTGAAAAGGGAAATTGGTCTCCTATGTCAGCTTCAGCAGTCAAGTGAACAGTTTTCCCTGTAGACCCACCGCAGCCTGGCAGGGGCAGGAAGCAGATAAGGGAAGGAAAATGTTTTTCTTTCAGAGTAAGCTTCCTCTAAAAGACAGCAGACAAGATCAACCTTTGGGTAATTGTAAAGCAATAAATCAAAGGAACCTCCATAGTTCCTCAATGCTCTTTCAAGATATGTGTTGCCTCAGTGTCTGTCTCAACACTGACAGAGACATTGCCATAGCAGATAAAGAATATGGGGGAAACTGATGTGCTAGAGAAATCAAATTGAGACACAGACAAGCAGAACGTAGTGATTATGTCAGGCATTCTGATGCTACATTGAGCTATTGGCTAGTGGATGTAAAAGGAGTTTGATTTTTATTTCCATTGTAGATGATGTGATATTTTTCATTTTCTTACTTTAGTAACTCTAAGTTCATGTGCTTAGAGAAATGTGCCTTTAAATAACACAACTCAGTTCAGCTCTGTTTTCCAGCAGGTCTTATTCTAACAAGCAGTACAACCAGATGCTTTGGTGGTGTGACATTGTTTCAATGAAGTTAACAAAGAAAATGATGTAAAACCCCAGCTGAGGAGCTGGCTGCACACGTGGAGTTATCATTACATTACGAAAAGACAAACAATGACTAACTGTTTGAAGTATATGAATTCCTACTGGTTCCTCGTGACTGGATGCGTGCATTTGCACACTTTTTGGCACAAGCTTAGCTTGGTCAGAACAATGCTTAACATGATTTCAGTGTTTACGGTCATAAGCTGCAGACACATGTGTCCTGCTGTATAAGCAACAACTCTTAGCTCACAGTGACTAGCAAAGGAACAATTAATTCTGACATACAAGGTTTTCTCACTGTGTGGGCTCTTTTAAATTATTGATAGTGATTTGGAGAACACAGAACCATGAATAAGTGTGCAGCTTTTTCAGTTGCTTTTTTATGGTTAAAAGACAAACAGATTATATGTCTTAACGACAGTCTATGGGGGTTAAGATAATTTATCTTCTTCAAACTCAAGGTTTTAGAAAATATTAAACAACATCTTTGCTATCATTCTCTGAAATCAAAGAACTATGAAAGTACCAGGAACCCTGCTGATTAAGAAACTGATTTCCTAGAACAAAAATTAAAAACTATAATTTGAATCAGACTCTGTCTTTAATAAACCTCATGTGTGAATTTCATTATCATAATCCAGCTTCAGCACTTCTGAAGATCAGCTGAGGTCCTCTGTGGTGCATGCAATCAGAAATACACCAGCATCACGACAAGCATGATAGTGTAATGTAAACATACATCCACCTGACATGACTTCTGTGATTAAAAACATTACAATATAAAGCAATCATTGAGAGTTTACTTTTAATTTACTTTTTAATCAGCTTTATTTTAATCAGAAAATTGTATCTAGCAAAGCTCATTAAATGACATGGAAAATAAAACCTTACTATTATGTTGGTAGTTTCTACATGAGCTTTAGTTTATGGCTGATGAGCAAGTTACAGGTAGAAAAATATTCTGAAAAATACTGGATATGATACAATCCAGTCATTTACTTAAAAAAAAAAAGCTGTTTATAGCATGAAAATCTATTCTGTTGAGATCAAAACATCATGATCTAGAAATGCATGACTGTATTAATCTGCACTTAATTTTTCTTTATAAAGACTGCCAAAAAGATAGACTAATAGCCTTTTTAATTGCCTTTTAAGGCCAAGGTCTCTGTATTGTTTTTCACCTAATCTCTCTAAGATCAGAGATAAACTGGCTGGCTTTCATAAACTATGTTAATGAGCAGGTGTTAGTCTAGAGATGGGTGTGAGAAAAAAGAGCCAGTCTGGAGCAGTAAGCTAAGCTGAAGCCTCGTGCTTTCTAGGAATATTCAAGAAGCTCCTGGTGACACTTGGGGTGCTAGTTATAGTAGAGCTTATTAAAAATCATGACAATCGAAACAATTTAGTGTTATTCTGATGTTCATCTTAAAATTAAATACTTTATGTAGATTTTAATGGAAATGTGATTAGTGATGCCTAACATTGTTTAACCAACTTTCAATCCTGCAATAAACAAAACCCAAAAAATAATGCTGTGTGTCTCATGGAAATCAAGCTCTTTCCCAAGGTGGCCACACTTAACAAAGAGTGATGCTCACAAGTCTGCAGGTATTGCTGTTATCTAATCACACTACTAGGTTGGTAGCTGTCTTTTGTATCAGCATTGCATCATTTTTGACAGATAAATATAATCCTGATATACTTCTGGGACTGTGACCTTTTCCCAGAATTGATATAGGAAGAGTCACTCCGGTAGAGAATCTGAGGGATGAAAAGCATCTCATCTGTGCAACTGAGAAAGAACTACCCACAACTTGTAAGTACCAGCCCCAAACAAAGTCACAGTCATATGATACAATAGTAACAACAGTTACTTAAACCCCTACACATTAATTTGGAAGTTGGTGTGGGATTAGGAAGGTTGCATATCATCAGCTATGCCAAAATATATAAATGATCACTTCTAATCATGTGGCAATAACCTAACGTATCAAGGGAAGAATACTGCAATACAAATTACATTTTACCGTCTGTTTATTGTGCAAACATTTTTACCCCTCCATTACTATCTGCAGGACACCACTCAGTTTACAAAACTTTATGTCCAAACAGCAAACAGTGCAATATAGCCAACTCACCACCACTAGCTTTTGAAAAATATTCAGACATAATTAATGACAAATGTTCCATTATAAAGACACAGTTCTATCAGTTCCCAGATCAATTAATTGCAAATGGCATTAGAATTTCTTATTTAGTAATTTACATGTCTAAGTTACAAAAATCAGATCTACTGTAAAGCACAGGTTAGTTTCCCACCAGATTTCTACTGGATGTGGTAGTGAGATATCAGTGATGCTATTTACATACTTATATAATGACTCTGACAAACTGAAAAAAAAAAAAAAGGTGTTATACCAGAGAACTGCCAAAAAGTATTTGCTTTCCATTAACATGGCTAAACAAAACCTAAAAAAATTACTGAGGTACGTGTAACTGCATGTATTTCAGAAGGTCAATGCAGAAACTGCCCTTCAGAAGGCAAGTTATATGGACTTATCGCTATTCTTTTAATCGTATTTTTCCCAGAGCTTTTAGGTAACTAACATTTTAATTTCACCGACATAGGTTAAAGGCATGCTTCCTTATGTCTGAAATATTTTTTTCAATTAAAAGGTCAAACTTTTAATATTTTGGTAGAAACAGAATTTACCATTTTGTTCTGTATTCTGGTTGGTAAGAAATACTGAAGAAAATGTTCTTTTTCAGAACAGAAAATTCTCATCTACTAATCTTTTCACATGGATGCCAACTTTTTTGTTCCACAAGCTTAAAAATGGTGATCTTTAAAAAGGAGATTTATGTAGATTATTCATAAGAAAGATCAGGAAAAGGTATCAGTAATATAACCTTATCAGTATTAGAGCAGCAACAAACAAAGTATTAAAAAATGCATGATACATATCCACAATATATAAATCCTTATCTAGTACAGCATTTCTCTACCTCAGTGCAGAAATATTAGTGAAATAGATGCTGGCTTGATAACTCTTCCCGTCAGTGAGGTCACTTTTTTTGTAGAAGCTTAACCCTCAGTAATGTCCATCATAACCTGGACAAGAATACGATCACTCACACTCTTTTCATGAGGGAGAAAAGCAGTTTCTCCCTGCTACAATTGAAGCTTTGCCATAATCATAACATGGCATTCTGACTAGGTCAGATTAACATATTTTGCGAGTGTTAAAGAAGCACATGCCAGTTCGTGCTTCACTTTGGAAAGAAGCACTTGCAGCCTACTTACCAGTAATAACAATTAAAAGACGTTAAATTCAGACACAGAACCAGGTTTTGTAGCATTCAGGTAGAGTTTCAACGATCAGAGTGCACAATGCTTCAGACAAAAGCCTGTAACTCCTCCTTACATTTCATACCCACAAATTAGATTACTGATTCTAGTCCATAAATATTTAGGAAATCTTGTCCTTCTTGTGGATGCACATCTATTTATTTAGTGATGTTTCTGAGGTACGCATACAGCAACAAGCCTATGATCTTATAAAAATGCCATCTACCTTCCCGTTTCCTCATGTCATTTCCCAAGTACCTTTCACTTCTGTTTCCAGCTGCTTCTCTAGCAGAGCAGAAAATGGAAGACTATTGCATGTGAATTCAATCCTCACCACAAACAATGCACACACAAATTGGGCAAGTGCATAACATTTCTCTAACACAGATTTGTGACTCACATGTAGAAATTCACCATTCATTGTATGTGTGTGCATATGTATGTCCATTTCAATGTTTAAAAAAACTATACATACCTATAGTTTTTAAAGAACCACCAACAGATCTGTATTGATAGGTAATGCAAATAGATAAAGTGTATTTCTATTTTGGCCAATGAATAAAGTGTTTGCAGATACACATTAAATAACTCTGAGAACCTTTACAATTAACCAGGTAGAAAAATAAATAAATAAACAACATCTAGAGTTAATTGATTCAAAAGACTGAAACACTGCCATGTTTACCGGAACAATCTCTGGAACCCATTTTACAAGCCAACAGTCACACAAAAACAGAAAGCAGATCTACATTTTTTGAAGGTCTGAAGAGGTCACATTGGTTTAGTGGTTTTTAGAATATATCATCAACAATTTGGCACTGCCAGATCCGACTCTTACAAAACAGAATGAGAAAGCTGAGGATAACTGTTCTATGCTGCTGACATCTGGATTTACTATTGTTCACTTGCATTTTAAATGGAAAAGGTTCAGCTTAAAAGAGGAATCAACCTAAAGCACACACAGATAGTACAAATTATTGAAGTGCAACTGGCCAGAGTGAACAAACAATAAAATGATAAATAAATCTCCACATCTCATGAAGGTTCATTAAGCAGACAGTCAAATGCTGAAAGTTCTTCTCATGTTCTTTGTAGGTCATGAATTGAAAGGTGATTGGATAATGAGGGAAAATGCAAAACAGAGTTAAAAGAAATATGGAAAATTGGACTTCAGAGGGACTGAGAAATAGAGGTTTTTGCAGTAGAAGGAAAAATGTCTCAATTTAATGTACAGCAGCAATTAAGTTTTGTTCATAATGGAGAAATACATAATATCTGAAATCTGGATCAAAAAATCACTTAACCATCTTTACGTTCAAATTTAAGTAAGCCTTAGAATTTTACTGGGAGTTTTTAACAAAAAGGAAAACCTGATTAAGTCCACAAAGAGATTTTTTTCAGCTCTTTTTCTGTTTGTTTGTTTGCTTTTTTTCTTCTTCTATATATTTATATTGCTGGAATACATAGCTCTTACTTATTGCATTGATTTCACCAATATTCAACATCTCCTTATAACAGTACCATGTACCTTAAATATATGTTCCTCAAGGTAAGTCAGTGAAAAACATTGTTGCTAAATGATTTCAGAGACAAAAATATATCATAATGTATAGCATTATTATGTTAAAAAGAAAAAAAAAGTCTGATATTCATGGCCAAAGATGCACAGGATGTTTCTTCTGTAATGTGATTACTAAATGGACAAAAACATTCTTGCTATTTACTTCAAAATGCATACACAAGGCTTCAGACACTACTGGTATTGTGACACTACTAGTTCATGCACAGAACAAGGTCAGAACAAAAACAGATTCTGGTTTAAATGTCTAAATGTATACTTTTCCCCTCCTACTGTGAAAGATTAACTTGTTCCTCCTTAAGGTTTTAAAATCTCCTTTCGCATGCCCAACTTATTCTATAAAATATTAATTAGTAAAGGTTTTTGACAATATTATAGCATTCTCCTCTTTGCAATTTCCTCTGTAATTTCTTCATTTAGTAGGGAAATCAATTGTTAATAGTTTGTATTTTACTATTACATAATTCCTAAACTTGAACTTGCCTTACTGGAACTTCCCATCTGAAAATAATATTTTAATTCCAAAAGGAATTCTCTGAGTTCTGCATTGGGGTAGAACAATATTTTAACTGATTTCTATTTGTTAGTGAAACCGTTTCTCTATATTAAGTCTACTTTTGAGAAAATCACATTAAGGAGGAATAGAGGTTTGTGATAATGTTATCCTCCTGGCCTTAAAAGACTATTTAGATCTAGGCCAAATTGACTTGGATAGCATGTAGGGGGATTACCACGTGGTATCCACACATCATCCCATTAATCACACTCTAACCTTTCAAGCTGTTCAGCACCCTCTCCTCACACATTATAGCCAATTTTTTCAGCATTGCTAAGGATAAGGAACCAGATGGAACCTGGTGGTTTCTGCTTTTTCACTACCCAGTGATTTTATCTCAGCTGTTTATAAGCTTTCAGAGATGGCAAACATACCTCTCCAAAACTGTGTATACAGTAAGCTTTTGGTACATTCAATTTATTAGGCCTAGATCCATTAAACATTAAGCTCTTTGCCCTGAAAGTAAAATTAAGAACCTTGTATTAGGCAGCCCTGTATCAAGCAGCCTCTACATTCCTTGTCCCTCATGACAGAGAGAAAATTTATCAATTTGTTGTTCTATCAAAAATTGCTGTTGTGAATGCAGGAGCTGCTCTGAGCTAATCAGTAGGAAGGGGGAACCTAAGTCAGACAAAGGTCCACCTTCTCCAAAATACATATATCAGACTTCCACTCTCTACATTTAAGTCTTGTTAAAAACTGAGGAATAAACTTGAAAAAGCAAACAAATCCCAAAAAAATCTCAAAGATCCTTACTGAACCATTAAATAAAAAGCTCTGAAAATAACCTTTTATCTGCGTGCTTATACAGAGTGGTCTGTTCTTGCAGCTAGAGTCCTGAGGGAGGCTGACAGTCCCCTCAGGGGTACAGAAGACACCAGCTTCCCTTCCTCCTTAACTTGCCTCACAAGGTGTCCTGTTTACTAAGTGCCTGTAAGAGTCCAACCAGCGCCTCACTATCCTACCACCACTTCAGGACAAGGCAAGCTAGAGCTGCCTTCTCCTCTTCCACGAGCCTCATCCTCCTCAGCATAGCATGACAATTAAAGGCATTCAGCCAGCTATTGCAAGCACAGATCTCACTTTAGTCAACATCTCTTCCCATTCTGAAGACTGCCTTCTGCTGTCTCCAGCAGGAAAAGCAGGAACTTGCTGGTGTGAGGCTTTTTCTTAAAGTACACAAAACGGCAGCTCTCACCGGGCGCCCTGTGCCTGAGGCAGCGCCCAGTGGCCACTCCTCACATCCACCACCTAGGCATGGAGCACAGCCCTTCTTCCAGCCTAAGCTGCACCAAGGGGCAGGAAACAAAGTCATCACCCTCAGAAGGCAGATATACAGCGGAAAGAGAGAGCTGAGGAGAGGAGTTAGAGAGTCTTACAAGTGCAGCTTTTGTACTTAATCCAGTGGTAATTACGCAGAAATGAGCAGGGTCCTTTTTGAAGTGTATATCCTTCTAATTTATGGAGTCTGGGCCTCTCTTCTTCCTCACCATATGCTTACTTGTTTTTGCCATAGTTACTCAGCTTTAATAGGGAAAACAGAAAAATTCTCCTATTGTTAAAGATGACCATTTTTAGATTTGAGTAGACTGAAAAACACTCCCTACAATAATATATGTTAATCAGGGCCTCATTATCTTTCTGTTTCTAATTTGTGTTCAGACGTGGTTTCAAGGTAAATGTTTACTCAATCCTCCTCAAACTTGATCCACATCAAGGTGAAACTTCAAGTTTAAAATAAGAAGACAGGAATTTTGGAGTTAATTCTTCTCTAGGATCAGTGGAGCAGGTTTTCAAGAGCATGGTTTTGGACTCATGAAGGAATTTAGGTGCTTAAGTCCTATTTACAAGTCTATATTTTTTTTTAATCTGCCCCCAGGACCCTTTAGTATAATAAAAGATTGGGTGATATTGTTCATTTTGATCATAACCTCTCCTTAGAGAGATCAGGGAGTTAACTGGGAAAGTTCTTCTTTGTGGAAGAGAAATGTGGATTGTGAAACAAAATAGGCAGCTAGCTTTTCAACTGAAGTGTAACTATACTAAAGTTCTAAATAGGCTTTGACGAGTAAGAAACAGATTCAACCAATAATAAGACATGGAGTAAATGTTATTTCACTGGTTCTTTCAACAAACTTGCTCCTAGTGATAATTGTAATTGTAAAGTATTTTACATATAACTAGATTTAAGCATTCATATACTCTTATGAAAAACTGGTGTCTATATGATGTGCAAATGTCAGATTAGTGTTCAGACAAATTATTCCCTATGTATTTGTTCAATTCCAGTTTATTGTGCCACTGCATCTAATGAGGGTCTACATATTTATATTAACAGCAAAGCAAAGATTTTTAACAGAAACTTGTAGGAAGTCGCATTTGTAGAGCCGCTGTGGATGGTCCCTTTTTATTTAAATAGATGGGTTAGTGACCTCCATCATCCTTGTATCTGTGCTCAGTGTTCCACTGTGCAGCACAATCCCTTGATTGAGAAGAGCTATTAGAAAACTCAGCCGGCTGAAAAATCTGACCTGCTGAACACTCTTAGGTACTTTATAATCAAATAAATGATCACATATATTCTCTGCTGACAGTTTATGGCTGTGATTGCAGAACTGCTGAATATGGTTAATGTGCCTACAGTTCTGTAATGAATTGTTTCTTCAGTTTCTGATTTAGCTTCTTTAGCAAGTTTATTTTACTTTAATATTTTCCAGGACTGTAATCAACAGCACTCCAAATTCTCCCATAACATTCACACAGACTTCCCTTGATAAGCTTGTTTTTAGTATTTGTAGCTCACATGTTGTATTTTGGATTTATTTTTTTCAATTTTGGATTGTCACAGATGAGTTCAGAGTTCAGGTAATAGTAAAGTATCTTTTTAAAAATACTCAAATATTGGTTTTCTATTCCTTATTTGGTAAGAGTATTTAAAAAAGCACACAATCCTCAGAACTATGAATTTATTTGAGGTTGCTCCCCCACTTTTGATTCAGGCAAACTTTGGTTATCCTGTAACATAGATTCACTGTTATCCTGTTTGCCTACTACAATACTGTGAGGTTAAAGGCACAAAAAAAACCATCACAAGTTGTTCTGTGGTGGAGATAAAATGGCAACATTAGCACTTAAATAAAATGAGCTAGAATTGTGAATGAAGCTGAGCTATACCTTTGAGCTTCATTTACCCTTTACCTTTAACACAAGTAGGACAAGCAGAAAGACTTGCTTTAAAAGACACCGCTTGGCTTCTGTAAAGCAAAATGATTAAAGGCATATTAAAAGCTCTGTTCTTTTCTTGTTGAACTTTATGATTTACCACTGGAAGGAGCTAGAGTAATGATGTTGAATTACAGAAGAAAGCAGCATAGGGCCATCTAAATGGTTAAATAATCTGTGAGAAAAGGAAAAAGGGAATCAGAATCTTACCTGAGAGAAAGGAGTCAGTTATTTTCTGAGATGCAGAGAGCTGTGATTCTGATTTAGAAACTCTTATGTATGAAAAATGGGTTGTGTGAAAAGCAAGTATGATAATTTAAAAATGGAAATTATTTTCTTCTGTTAAAAAATAAATTATGTGGGTGGAAACAGAGGGAAGTTAGCAGAAAGAAAAAGCCACTCAGATAAAACAGATTGTCTGTCTCGCTTGGTAAGGCTACAAGGTCAAATACAGGGACTGTTACCTAAGTAAGTCAAGGAGATATTTTAGTTTATTTAAAACTTACCATTTTCATAGAGATGATGAAAATTTGATCAATAACTTGACAGGAATAGAAGGCCTTCTAGTTTGTTTGTTTGTTTGTTTGTTTGTTTTCTTGAGACTCTGTATAATGGAACTGAAATTTCATCCTGTTTAAACATTAATTGTCATAGAAACTTACACCTGATTTGCTGAAAAGAAACATGATTTTAATTTGTAATTCAGGGGAGGGTTAAATAAGGATCGTACTTGGGGAAGCTGAAAAACTAGCAGGATGTTTAATCTATTTTATTTTGAACTGCAGAAGGTAACAGTATACTTTAAGCAGAATAGTTTTCATACAATTGCTATCAGAAGTCATATTAGCTATATAATTCATAACTCATTTTATTTATGTGTAAGATAATTTTACATTAGAGTTTCCATCATGTAAGCTTACTCTCATGAGAACATTTCCCTTTTTTGTCACAATGTGAATACTAATTGTATACCTAAACTTGGTAGTTCATTTGGTGCCATTCTGCTTCTCATGGTCCTCTGTCATAGCAGATTTAGGCTTCTTTTTGTTGTGCAGTTTTATTTGGAGTTTTGTTTTTTTTTTCTTCCCAAATTGGTATTATTATAACCTGATTTGTAGCTATGGCTAGAAGAACCATGTAATAGTTCTTTTTGGCTCTTGACAAGATCAGCACATGCTTAATGAGCTCTCTCATATTCACTGATATCTATTATTAGTACAGCACAACTCCTAGTTATTGTCTTTGCTCTTGTCTTATAGCATCCTTAGGTTAAAGAGTGGTAAAGAATCAATCCCCAAACTGAATACCATCCTTCTGGTCTCATTCAAGAACTAGTGATGAGCTACATACCTTTATCTGATCCTAGTGTTCATTATTGATGTTGCTATAAAAGCTGCTTCACACTGAATGAGAAGTGGGTGGTGGAAAAAGTGTTATGCTTTGGTGAGGCTAACAGTTATTAAAAGATGAGAAAAGCCCAGGTGATGTCATATGAGCTAATGCAAACATCTTCTTTTTCTGAGGAATGGTGCAGAGGGTCTAACCCACAGAATGCAGTGTCAAATCATCCCTCGATTTACAAGTCTGAAGCAAATCCTCTACTCTGAAACTGGTAGCAGTTCCCTGTTTCCTGTGTCATATCACTGCTTGCAACAGTCTTTTCTGTGTTATGTTCTCTGCAGCTATTTGTATCCTTACAGTGTAACCCACTATTTTCCAGGTCTGTTCAATTTTTTTCACACGCTATACAAAATGACCTCACAAGGACAGCAGGAAGGCAAGCCTGTTGCAGTTAAATGCTCTGTTCCCACATCAGCCTGATACATCTGACACTACTGTCTTCTGATTCGCTCCCATTCTCTGTATCTTGACAGTTGCTCAAGTACAACATTTGGTGAAGTTGCTCTTTTAAATTAAAGTATTTGAGAGCTGTGACTAGCATCCTGTCTTTTAAGAACAAATTCTTGCAGTGGTTAGGATTACATGGCTGTTGACTAATGGCTCAGAAAAAACCCTCTCAAATCTCCTTTAGTGTTTAATCTATTTATTTGTTTCAGGCTGATCCCTTTTCTAGCTCTGTAGTTCTACTGGTATAGCTAAAAATATTTACTTCAAAACTACATCGAGCTTATTTGGTTTGGTCATGGCAGGGTGAGTGAGGAGGGGGTTAAAGACGTATATATATTTCTATAAGCTTCTTTATTGCTAATCTTCGGTAACATTTTTTTTTTACTTTCATGGAGCAGAAATCTGTATATGTATGAAAACTGTTGATTCTAAAAGATAACTATTTTAGATTATGGGATTCATCAAAATTCATGTCAAAATATTCTGACAACAATATTGACCTGGTCACCTCATCACAATTTATCCTTTTCCCAGCAGAGGTAGCCACATTAAAGCCTTCCTAGCTCTTGTGTAACCAAGTCCTGAACACTGTATCATATATAAAGGCAACAGAAACCTGAAATGCTGTATATAGGTTGTCTGGGACAGTAAGCTTCCTCAAGGATCATCAAAATGTTGCAGGAGCAACCAATTGCTCTTTATCTGAAATTAAAACAAACAAAATCTCCAATTTTTTAACTAATCCCAAGCTCAAGTTTTAAATATCTTGGAAAATCTTGTAATTGGCTTAAAATTATTTCAAAATTCAGCCTCTACTATAAGTACTTGCTGGTCAGGATGGTGCTTCACACAGAGTCTAGAAACTTAAAATTGATGCAGCTTTACCTATTAATGAATAAAAAATGCCCTCGAGTTTGATTTATATGGTAATATTACTTGATGCCGAAGGGAGCAATAATTCACTGCTGTATTTTTTAAACATTCATTCAAAGCAAAACAAGTAATATTTGTAAGATTGCAGAATTTGGGTTAATAATGAACCTCAGTTTCAGTTCTAAGTATGAAGAATCTTCATAACTTAGTGGTATTTAATGTCATTATTGTAGGTGTGCATGATACCTGGACTTTTCCTTCTTCATGCTGTTTCACCATCCATACTAGGCTTAATCAACAGAGACATTATTGTGCCAAAGCTGACTGTTATGAGAAGTATATACATCCATTCATTGAATGTCAAATTTCCTTCACTCATGAAACTATTTATAAAGAGGCAAGACTAACAGGTTAGTTCTGTAAACTTCAACTGAAAAATTAAGCTGCAGAGAAACAGAGTCTGGTACAAATACCAGAAACCTCTATTTTCTATTCAAGTATTGAGGTAAAAAAGAGACAAAATGAGATATCCAGCAAGAGAAGGTGCCATACTATTGACTGATCGTACAATCATTGAGAAAGTTAAGAAAAAAAGAACACCATTTCAAAAATTCTGAAAGTGAACCATCCCATTTTCAGGTACATATGGGAGAAAAGTATATGAATAATGAATTTTATATTATATATTTCCCATGCATTAGTGAACAATTAGTTCAGACTACAAATAATAGCAGGGTTTTTTTTGCATTACAGATTTGTGATGCACTTCAATTGATCCCATTAGCATAAAGAAATCATATTGGATGTGTTTTACAGCTTACAAGACCTTTTTTGAAACTTGAGATAACATACCAATATTTTAGGAGACAATTCATTACAATATAAATTCTGTATATCAACATTCCAATCTTGGAAGGGAAGGTTTGCTAAATCATATTTACACAAATGCTTAAGCTTATTAGCACAGATCATTAGTTTTGCGAGTCACCTTTTCTGATATTACTGAAAACACTGTTGACTCTGCAGTAATATATACTATCAGGTTAAGACTACTCCTCACTACACAGTTACAATATGAAGTTCACATTAAGGTTTCACAAATAAGACAAAAATTGTACTTTATGTGGAGCAACAGCAGATAAGGGGGCCACTAGGTATCAGTGAGTGACATGTTTCTTGCATAGCAAACCCACCTGCTACTTCAGGTTAGAGGAAAATCCCAGTCCTAACGACATCACTGCTAACATTAGTTCTCTAATGTTAGTGCCAATAGAAATGTTGTGATGTACTTGAGCAGGTTGAGGATTTTGTCATCTTAATTGAAAAATCTGGTGAAGGAATATTCTACAGTGTTAAGTAGCAAGTGAGGATTTTTATTCATCTGTAAATAAAATTCACATAAATTGGCACGTCAAATATCTGATTAATGCCTTACACAGATCTTTTTTTTATCAGACTAAATCTAAAGATATGTCACTTCAACAACTGCTTGCCGATGAGGCAAACAGTGCACTAGAATTGTAAGGGGTTTGGATTTGACAGGAACCATTCACAAAACCTTTGAGAATGGAGATGTATTTATGATAAATTCCCCACTGTAGAGTTTTTAAGTAATGGAAAACATATTAATTACATTATAATTAGTCTTTATACTATAAAGAAGAGATTTGAAAATTGGCAATAATGTGCATCTACTGTCAGAAAATAAGCATGCATGTTGCATCAATGAAGTTTCACAAAGCACTAGGATCCCATTCATCTGGTTTTATTGAAGACACAATTATTTCTATTGAATCAGAAGGTTCATAAGCTGTAGTTCATGATGAACAATAAACGAGGAACACTGTAGTTTAAACGTAACTGAAATTCATTATTGAACCTCTTTGGATACAACACATTGATTAGTATTATTTTTTGTCACAAATCTTACTGCTTGAGAAAATCTTCTTTTATGAAAACAATCCTTCTTGTCTCTAGTATGTCCAAAAAAGTGTTTTTACCCTGTACTTTAGTGACCTGCTTTTATGATTGTATTGAAAATTGAAATGCATCATGATCCATCAGTTACTCAGTTTTGATTCTGTGTACATGGAGGTCAATGATAGAAGCTGCATACAGTGTTAAGAATTAGACTCACAGTTTTCTACTCAAACAAGTATTTCAAAATTAAGTAAACTTACCACTTTAAGCAATATGGAAAATGCAATTTTATTTTGCTGAAAAAAATCAGAAGTTCTCAGAATTGTTAATTACCACTAATACTTACCTTCCTGAGCAAAGAATGACAGTTATTATTCCTTTCACTATGCTTTCTCTCTTCAGCTTCCATTACTCTCACTGCGTTTCTTTATTAAATGAAGCACAATAGTTGCTCAAATCCAGCAACTCTTGAAATCAAAAAGTGGCTATTGCAGGTCAGACCACTCAGTCATATGACCTAAAACCAAACCTAGAGCTGAGTGGCAGTACGAAGTTCTCATTGATGACCTAAAGCCAGGAGTGTTAATTTCTTTTTGCAGCTTGAACTTTCAGCTTGAATTTTTTTTCATCTTGAATTTTCAGCTTGACAAGAGGAAGAAAAGGATAACTTTAAGCGAGATTTTGCACCTTATTCTTCATATTAAAGGCAATCAGGATTCAAAGTGAGAGAAAATGTATGAACAGGTTTTTGGGGAATTTTGACCACTGTCTCCAAGGCAAATGTCCCTCACTGGCCACAAGCAACTTCATATTCTGTGAAATCTTAGAGTCAAAACTGTTCATTTTAGTCATCCATATGTGTTAGCTGTCATAATTAATTCTGCTCTAAGCAGGATGCAGTATATTATTAAGGAATCAACCATGTAGAGCTATAATTAACATCAAGTTCAAAATCTAATAAGATCAAATGGAAAAATAGGCTGTCAATAGTGCCATTGGCCTTGGGTCAGGCCGTAAGCATGCAGGTAGAGAAAAGGACTGCAGCTCTTCAATATTTTTACAGTTCCAGTGCTAGGCTTCTCCAGTTCAGGAAGGGTTTTTTTTGGTAAATCTGTATGGTAGAAAAATAAATGACCTAGTCAATATTTTTTTTTTTAATGTAAGAATGTATTTCTCACTTATGAGGAGACACCACTGGTTGTCACTTGGACTATTAAAATCACTATTTCAGGAGCATTTTCACCATCGTCTTAGTTGATTGGCAAGATCACTTCATGTAGTGAAAAAAAGAAATTGTTGTTACCAGGGATATTTTGTCATGGGAAATTTCTCTGGGAATATTTTTTTCTCATTACTGTACACACAATTGGTAAAGCCTGTCTGTGCAAGACTTCCAGCTCAATTTTGAAAACCCAAGAGGCCTGAATAATTCAGATAATCTGTGGATAAACAAGCTGACTTTGTGGCACTTATCTGAGTTGCTAAGCCTATTGAGGCTTTGTCATCAAATTCTCATTTACCAAAGAGTTATAAGATTTGTTAATGTTATATAATTCATCACTCTGCTGTGCTGGTGGTGCTCTAAGAGCTCAATTCTCTTTTCACAAAGTTGCACTGATTTTAATCCACAGCAATTTCAGTAAATTTAGTTCTAAACTGAATGGCTGTGAGTGAAGAATCAGGCCCTTAATGTTTCATGTGAATAATGTATCAGTACTGTGACTCACAGCAGCAAGCTCCTGTGTGTAACAGGTCAGATACAAAGCTGCAGTTTTTCTGTACTGCTCTTGCCATGGGAGGAACTGTCAACTACTCTTAGTTTTAAGACTACTGGTGCTCTGAAAAGTGGTTAGAGCCTACCTGCAAGTTCAAGTGAAGATTTTCATTGCTTTTATACATCTGAAAATAAAGACACAAGACTGACATGGATACAATCATACTTGGGTTTTTTTTTTTTCCCCTTAGAAACAAGCTGTCACACTTGCACAATCAGAACTATATTTTAGAGCTCTTTAGGCATGTGATTGTGGGACAAATTTGTGACTACAATTACTTCTCTTATGTGTGCCAGCTGGGTGAGTAAATACTAAAATGCCAATGTATGAGAACTTGTCACACAAATTTCTGTATAATCATAGTAACTGTACTTCTAGAATATCTGAAAGCCTTTCCAATAAGAACTGAACATATTTAAAACAATTTTACATTTAAAGTCATGAAAATACTAGTTTACTCTATGCCACAATATGAATTTGAGCCTATGCTCAGTTTATTACCTCCCTAAAATTTTGAAAGCTGATGGTTTGAGTAGTTTAAAACTTTAAAAATAAAAGTTTTGACAAGGAAAACTAGCCAGCATAATTCCATCCTTTAAAAGCTTTACAGAAACTATATTCTTCTGTGCTTATATAGAATTGATCAACCTTTATTATGTCACGTAGCAATGTAATTGCTCTCACTTGTAGAATATCACTACTTGCAGCCCTTTGGTGCAATTTTTTTATGAAAGTGAAGTGAGAAGAAATTACCTTTGAAGAGCCTATGGAAGAGATGATGATGGTGAACACATGAAAATATCTCAATGAATGGAAGTCTCTTTTGAACAGTTAGTTCATCTTAAGACTTTGCACCATTGCTAAGCTTTGCTACAGCAATATCCACAGCATTTCGTTCAATCATATTTTGTTGTCTTGAGAGGTCTATATACCAGAAAAAGAATGATAGTATGACTCAGTTACCCATCCATTTGTCACTTTTTGTCTAGATTATGCAACAGGCAGCATCAGGATATGAATCTTATTCTGCTTAGGAAGCAGTTTTTAGAACCTGAAATACATCTCTTCAGCACATTAAATCTCTCCTCTTCTTATACACAAACTCAAAGTTGAATCAAGTTCTGTATCCTGCTACCTTTTTTGTTTCATGGCATTCATCCTTGATTTTTAGTCTGTGGCAGATAACTTCTCCTTTCTTTCCTATGGAAATCTCTTCAGGGCTAAATCTTATCTGTACAGGAGACATTGCCTCAGAAATGGAGGGTCAACACCATTTCTCCACCCACAGCTCCATGTACTGGGAATGTTCTACTGACCTTGCCTTCTCTGAGTTCGAAATAATCACAACATTTCTTTTTAAAATGCAATAAAGAAAGCAAAACAAAGAAAACCACTATTTAAACAAACAGCAACACAGGCATGCCTCTTCCTCTAAAAGGGATGAGACAGTAAATGGTGCATGAGCAGACATTAGTCACATTGCTGAATTTGTTACTGGATGATACATGCAATTGAAATTCACACTGTTCAAAAATCTATATGGAACAGAATATTAAAACAAAAAGGATTTTGGGAAACAACATCTCATCTAATATGACACAAGTATCCTGTGTAGGCAAAATGATAGTAATATACAGTGTTGAAGGAGAAATTAACAAAACAGTTCAGATTTTTCTTCTGTAATTAAAACTTGAATGTACTGTGGTTTCTATTCTTGTAGAAAATGCGTGGAGTAACTAGATCATTTTACAGTAGTTCCTGAAAAACATTTTTTTTTGTTTCTGTTTGTTTGGTTTTTTAACTTAATCAGTTTTTTGTTTTAAACTTCTCCAAAAACATTTGTTTCCTCATGTTAAGCCACTGTTATTCAAGGAAGAAAAAGAATTTTTAAATCTTTGCATATCTATACTTGAAACTTTTTGGTTTTGCAATGTTTCCAGTAAATATAAACACAGTAAATATACTGAAATATTTTAATTAAAGCCTGGAACTTCAAAAGTGTTTTTTAATATCAAATTCTTATTTATACGCCTAAGTAGAAGAAAATATTTTATGACAACCCGCTGCAATTATGGATCCAGTGTAATGGAAGACCTTCTCTTGTGGAACTTATTTGAAAAGGTGTTGATAGCCTGTGCAACAAGAAATGCCTTTGCTCCCTCAGAAGCAGACCTTAACACAACTCTAGAGTTATGTTATACTGTCAAGAAGATACTGAAACATGACCATTACTTACACGCTATGATGTAAAATAAATGATGATCCAGGCATGGCCTTGTAAATCAAATCAAGTTGCAAACTAGGGCACTAAAATTATAAGTACGGTTCTTGACTCACCCATGTCTACTGTTGCTCGGCCATCCTTGACTGAAATAGATTCATGATCATGATGGGAAATTAATGCTGATTGATGACAAGCAGTCTATAAATCTCTCTGCACACAGGAAAATAAAATGTGTTCCTATCATTTTAGCTTGCTATTCATTGACTCCTAAATGTCTCAATATAGTCTTCAAAAAGTTAATCTCCCATAAGTGAGGAGAAATCTTTATTTGCAAACTTGATCGTGTAAAAAAATTTTAATTGTGTAACTTCAGGATCTGTTTGTTACGAATGAGTTTAATGTACCTACCCAAAATCAATTCTGTCACAGAAAAATACTCTAATTGCATTTTACTGCTATGACTGAATGTATTGTTTTTATAGATAACGTCATTCACACATAGCATGTATTTCAGTTGAAGAATAATGTATCTTGAAATAATTGTTAAGATATTTATGGTAAAATACAAGTGAACATTTTGTAACTAAGGGATGTTTTTAAAACTCATTCTGCATCTTGATCCACCCCAGCCCTTTATGGTTGAAGTGATAATGGCAAAAATGACAGAATGATAAATCTGTCTATCTGTCTGTATTTATCCATCAGTCATGTTCATTTTTCTTGTACCATAGTATATTTTCTTACAGCAGTATAGATGAATCCCAGTGTTTTGTTAGCCTCAAACAATAATACCTAACCAAATTTTAAATATCAAAACATTAGACTTTTTAATCATGACCAAGCATTGGAATAAGTGTTAAGATTGTTCTTCAGTAATAGTTTAGTGGGTCTACAATTAAGGTTTTTTCTAGTCTGAGCATTAGTCTTTTTTTTTTCTTCCTTAAAAGTGATTCTTAAATAAATAGCAGAGTTCAAGTGTACCTAAGAGACCAGCTTAGCAAAAAGAAAATATCTCTCCCCTGAAAAGGGAAGCAGTTTTGACCAATAAAAGGTATACACAAAAATCGACAGTATTTGTCTGGTTTTCAAACTATTCAGTACCTTGTGTATGCTTTCTATTTCTACACAGTAAGCACATGTCAGCGACCGACATGTATAAAAATACAATGGAAGTGTCTGCAGTGTGCTGAGAGTCCGCATGTTAGCAATTCTGACTTTCTTCAGAAAGCCAAGGGAGAGGCATTTCCACAGCTGTCTTCCAAAGCTCTTTGCATTAGTTTGGAAAAATAGCCCAAAGATCAGCACAGTCAGCACAAGTCAATTACCTGAGGTGCCTCCTCAGCTTTCAGGGGTTTTCAAGAGATTTACAAGGTTTGTAGTCTGGGTCCAAAATGGCTTTGATCCTAGAATACAGGATTGATTCATGTCAGTCAGTGGTGTTAGCGACTGATAGGGAAAATGAGAAGGGCCACCTAAACTGGTTCTCCTTAGTGGAAGATGCCTGTGCAGCTGTGGAGACTGCTTCTGAGCTTACAGCATAATTGCTGCATTCAATTGAGCTCCCTGTCCTGACCATCATACAATAGAAAGGTATGGAGAATCTGCTGGTAGAGCCCCTGTCCATTCCACAAAGCCTTTTTTCCCCTCTTTGTAAAGCCTGAGATATATATCCCTAAGCAGACAGATCTGTGAAAGCCCATCCTCTCTATCCTGTACTGTAAATGCAGATAGAAGGAAGGAATCCTTGACATTGCAAATGTTCCTGAATTGTGCTACTCATGACAGATCTTAGCCTTATGCAGTCTGGACAAAGACAGGCTCTTGCAAACTGTGTAGGAAAAGTTCAAGAATTTATGACTATGACTGTAAGCATCTTTCTATGAAGTGGAGCTTCCTTTCTCAATTGCTAGGATGTGGTAAATGACCTTGTTGACACTTCCAGTCTCTTTCAATACAAATTAGAACATGCTAGTCTAAACTGAAAGCAATCTCTTTAAGCCACTTCAACACAATCTGTAAGAATGTGTATGTCTGTGCCCTTTCTTGCTGTTCATGAATCTTCAACTGTAAATATTACTGATACCAATACATATGTTCTGTAGCTAGTTTGTAGGCATCTCTATCCCTCCACCTCCTTTTGGGTTACCACAGTTGAATTATTTCCATAACTGGTCTTTCCATCTTATTTATGTGTTTCAGGAGGAATATTGATTCCCAGTCATATCTTGCCTTCTTTGCATATGAGTGCATCAGAGGGAAAAACCTTTTTCCTCCTCGGATTCTCTCAAAGAGCAAATTCTTGTGAAAAATAAAGAGTGCTAATGTGTTACATCTTTCATGGCCAATGGCTAATTTTCACTCTAATGAACTAATAACTATACAAAGTAAGCCATCTCATGGAAAGATAAATTTAAGAATATAGATCAGAAATACTTGGATATCTTGTACATGAGGGTGTTTATATGTCCTTCGGCATAAAGTCATAGAATCATAGAATGGTTTAAGTTAGAAAATATCTTCAAGATCAAGTCCATCTGTAAACCTAACACTGCCAAGTCCACCACTAAACATGTCCCTCAGCACCACATCTGCAATCATAGATGATTGATACAAAAGTGAACAGGATCACTGTACAGAGAAAGATGAGAAAAGACCACATTATTAGACTGTTCTCCACATGGCTTCACTGATTACATACTCTCACCACCATCCTTGTAAAGACTCCTGGGATGAAACAGTGTCCCTCTAGCACAGATTTCTGCCTCATCTAGGTAGAGTCTAGCTGTTCTTTTAAAAACTAACTGATAGATTTGGCATGAGGCAGATAAGACAGTGTCGTCTGGGATTATCAAGTGGCTCATCACCTAACACAAAGAGAAAGAAAATAGAAAAGATGCATTTTAAGCAACAAATATTTCATTTTCTCACTGTCTTTGATATTTTCTTAAGAGAGAAGTGGTGCTGGGAGAGGTTTAGGAATCCCATCATAACACTTTTCATTCCCACCTAAAGATCTCATTATGTGAAATAAGATGGCTCATGCTTCCCAGACGTTTTATGAAAAGAAATTCAGAGAAAACAGATTTTGGTTTTCCTTCAGGAACATCCAGCCTCCCAGTGCTCAAGAATGGTGAGCATGAGCTTTAAACTCCCATGAAGTAGTTTATTCCAGTGCCTCTGCATGTCTGTTTCATTTTTCTACTTCCTGGACTCCCCCTTTTATTAATAGGATGAAGATCTGTAACCCTTTATTCTTGTATGTTTAACGAGCTAGCTACAGAAGGCAAATGTAATGGCTCCTGTAGCACTTGTGTAAAGAATAATAAGAACAGTAAACATCACAGCAGATGTTGCTACTCTTCCTAGCATTATTCCAATCTACTTTCCATTATTGTAGAAATATACAAATGCAGAATCTGGCAGATAAGAGAGAGAAACAAAAGAGTACTGTGAGTGAACTGATTTGTTGTGAAGGAGCATTGCTATTGCTAGTGTCAAGGGCTATTTACACATCTCTCAATTTTTGTTTAACAACTGACCACCTTTTCTAAAGTATATGTGTATATGGTGAGTTGCAACTATCTGCCTCTGGCCCTCAAGCATAAGCTTTACTTATATGTCACATAGAACATACACTTGAATTTGTGGAATGAATTGTATAGCAGTTTCTTTACTAGAAAATAGCTTCAATAACCACAGAGAAAATCCACAGCTGTCTGGGATAACAACATCTTAATGTTTTCTCGGTGTTTATCTCTGTTCACTTGCTCTTCTTGTGGTTTCGTTCTATTTTTAATTTTCTTTATGACAAGAGAGCACTACTGAATAGTGATGAGAAAAAACATAGTTCAGTTTCAGGCAATATATTTTAGTCATTTCCTGGGAGCCTCCACTATCTGACCTACAATATTTTGAATAATGTTTCAGGTAGCTTAGTTTGATGGATTACATTCTGCTGGTTTTGAGGAGTTAGGGGAGAAAAGGTAAAAGGAGACTGGTAACAGAGAACATCTGAGCTGATCAGGTTTGGAAACTTTTACCTAAATATTCCTCTGCTAGTAGATCTTTTTCATTATCTAAATGATTTTTGCAAATTCTCAGATGATATGTTCTCTACCCAAGCAACTATCAAAATTCGATAGATCCTCAACTGATGTAGCTGCTGTGTCTTCAAGCCAAAAAAGCTTTAGAAAGTTATGTGTAACATTGCAATGGTATAATACACATTAGAGGTTAGCTGTACTAAACTCTTGAGCATATTTCTGCCTGCAGTGTTATGACTATGGAAATCTTGTGCAACTAAGCTAACTTTGCTTGTAGCAAAATCTATAAGCAAACTAGTAGTTTGAAAATTAGGTCACTTCAATAAATCCCTTAATGGATTTAGGTGAGTCGAGTGGCCTTAGTAGTTAATACAATTACTAAAGGGTAAATTGAGCCATTTGGAATATCTATATAAACTATCTCTCCTGAGATGGGTACTTGAAATAGAACCAAGAGTCTCCACAAACCACAAGACCAATAAAATCTCCATCATATTTCTGCATAACTCCTCCCTAAGCCTACATGTTTCAAAAGAGGAATTAAAATGACTGGTGCACCAAGCCTTCCTCAGTAGCATTGCTCATTCCATGTGCAATTATTTATTTATGTATGCATGGTTTCCCCAGTATACTTCCCTTAGAACATTTGAGTTATCAATTCTGGAAATCAATAAAACACATCTGGTAAGTAAAATTCAGATGATATCATGCTGTGATAGCTTTTGCAATACTTCCTCCATTCATTATTAATGGATCATTATGGAATTAATAATTTAAAGTTATCTCTGATAATTTTAACACTCCCCAGTCTGTTACAGGTTTTTTCCATTATTATTAAGTTACTTGGGTATAACGTTGTGTTCTGGGACCAGTATCCTTCATATATTTTCAAAGCTTCAGGGACTAATCAAAATACAGTAGAGCTCACAAAAAATGAATAGATAAATGTTACTTAATATAAAGAAAAGATAAGGTATATGTGAACCTTATTTTTTCTTTCTTACTTAGATGACTTCTATTTTTCCCTGTATCAGTAATTGACTTCTCTTATATTCACTTTACAAATATAAGAGATCAATTCTGAAACCTGAATAAAGATGAGGTTGAGAATTTTACTGTTCAAATAAAAAAAAATGATTACCCAACAGTTCTTACAGTTAAAGATGGTGGCAGTCCAAACATGAAAGTGAAGTACCTTAGATTTAGATTAGATATTAGGAAGAAGTTCTTCCCTGAATGTGGTGAAGCACTGGAACAGGTTGCCCAAATAGGCTGTAGATGCCCTATCCCTGGAAGTGTTGCAGACCAGGTTGGATGGGACTTTGAACAACATAGTCTAGTGGAAGCTTTTCCTGCCCATGGTAGGGAGTTTGGAACTAGATTGTCTTTAAGGTCTCTTTCAAACCTAAACCATTGTATGATTCCATGATTTTCAGTATTAGTATCAATCTGTCACTGTAAAAAGAGAAATTTCTTAGATGAGTTGAACAACAAAATCAGTGAGGACTAACGATGTCAAAAGAAAGGGGTTTTTTCTATGATAAATTGAGTCCTTTTCTATATTGAGGTATAGAAAATCCAGTATAACAACATTTTTCTTTAAAAAAGGCAGTCATTCTGCATAACTTTTTTATGGAATTATCTCAGAGCAATTGTTCCAGAAGACTATTTTCTTCCCAAATCTCCAGGTAGCAGAGGCAACAAGAAAGGAAGAATATCACTGTAGACATACAAGTCTACCTATATTGAGTAAAAAATTTTGCTATTAACCTCAGTAATATCAGGCTTTCACCTCTATGATTTCTTATATTTTCTCTCTATGATCTTCATGATTTCTTCCTCAATAAAATCTTGCGAACCAACATATTGTGCATTATAAGTAACATGTAGAACTGCATACATATTCTCTAGTGAGAGAAGGATTTTTTTCAGGAATAACATGTGTCATTTCTAGTTAATATTTACTTATATTTTATATTATTCAAATTGTGCTACTTTTTGCAGAGTTTATACGTATTGACCTGCCTCAAATCACATTGCACCAATCAGCAGAAAATATTAATTTAATTAACTCTTTAGTTGTTACAAATACTGACATTTTCTATCTGCAAAGGGAAGAATGCTTATTTTGTTGAAGTCTATGTATTAAAAAGCATTCCTGAGAACTTCAGAAAGAGATTTTATTCTACTTTTGAAGCTCACCCTGAGGAGAATGCTACTTTTTTAATTTTTTTCCATTTAATCAGACATTTTTCTGGACAGAAACATTCCTACTAAAATAACTGAAGGCTTTTTGAGGAAAAAGAAATCTTTCAGCTTTCTGAACAGAAACTCCTTGAAGGCAATGGAATCATTTTTTTATATAACTCAATTTGGATGAGGATTCTTCTCAGAGTAACAACACTAGAAAAATTCCAGGGAATTTGGAGTAGGAGAGTCAGTAAGACACATTTTTTTTTAGAATGTCTCCAAACTGTTAGAGGTATCTGTTTGAACAGTAAAGTTCACCATCATTTTCTGCACTTGCTCCAGAAAGGACTGACAAACATTGCAATGGGAGACACTGAAATGGAAGCAATAATCCAGTTTTTGTACTCTCTGTGTGTTTTCCTCTTACAAACTGGATGGAAAAACTACTTGAATTCTTGTAGATCACAGAGTAGATTTTCGATGGCTATTTCCAACACTGTGCATCAGCCTAGATGTTTTTCTACTGCTATGTAGAAATAAAAGCACCTTTAAAAAATTCCAGTAGTAGGAGAGACTGGTGCAGTCCTTTAGTCTTGACTCCTGCATAGCACAAACCATAGGATTTCCTAGAATTAATTGTTGCTTTGAGTTCAATAGCTGCTGTGTAATTAAAGCTTTTCTCTTAGATAATATTTTAGTTATTTTTGTACTCCTTTGAAGTGTGTAGGAGTCTTCATTGTACTTATGTGGATGCTAGAAACAGACACTGTATTCCAGAGTGGTTTACCAAGTTACCATTATTGAAGAAATATGACCTGTTTCTTCCTATTTTATGCTTTCTTACTTGTTATGTCTAAGGATCCTGTTCTTTTCCTGATGCTGACTGACTACAAACTCACGTTTTTCTACTCACTTTCCATGTTCTTAGCAGAATCATTTCCTAGGACAGATAAGTTTCTTCTGCTGTAAGCATGGACTAAATTCTTTGCCACAGGCTTGCAACTTTCCATTTGAAATATTTAATCATGCATATTTACCAAAAGATCCAATGTCTTGTTTCAGGGAACTGTTGTCTTCATTGCTTTTATCCCAATACTCTTCCCATTAGTAAATATCTCTCCAGATACACAGGTTACCTAATGGATGCTAGATAAAATTGGCATATAGGATAAGCAGCTAGTGAGATGCAAGTTGTCTGTCTTTCTTTACAGAAGTATTTGTGAAATTTTGAGTTTCCCAGCATCTGTTCAAATGCCATAAGACAATAGATATTGCCTACTATTTGATTTCAACACATAAAATCAGGGAACAAAATAAACACAGCTGATAATATACCTATTATTGCTCGCCCTACAGTATTCAGCAGAAGCCCTGAAATAAAATACCTTTCAGACTAGATTTAAGGAATTACCAAGCTTAGTAAAAGCTTCTTTGTCATCACCTCCTCTCAAGGAGATCTTCAAGTTATGTGTCATGAAATAGATAGTTGGTATATTAATGCAACCAGCTTGTTCAAGCTGGATCCATCACGTATAAGGGATTAATCCTATCAAACTCTGTTGTTTTATGCATTTTGACAGACAATACAGAGCCAATTTAAACATAGCGTCTTAGTAAATAAATACAAATTGTTGCCTTACATTCTTGTTATTTGAATTTTAAGTTAAATGATAACTTTATTACCTCACCACTGGATCTATCAAGTTAACACATATATGCATTTTACAATGTCAAATATATGAGCTACAGTCTTTTGGCAGAAGGTTACTTTGACCTTTATAATCTTCTCAGGGGCATTGGTTTAACATACGTGTGTTTTCATGCACAAGGAGTTTTGTATGTCCTATGCTGTGTGTCTAGCAATGTGCTTTATATGAGCAACACAAATCATGTTTCTTTTGTCTATATAGGACGTTTGCAATTATAGGCCTCACTAATGTCATAACATGTGTTGTACAGAATACATAATCAGGAATACTGAAATGTATAAGAATGTAGCTTGAGGCACAGGGCTGTAAGTTTGTAGACTTTTCTCTGATGATCATAGGAATTCACATATATGCATTCATTGACTTACTAAATTCATGTTGCTTCATCAATGCTATCAGTAATTTTTAAGAAATACCTATAATTTCTATCAAACCCAGACAGAATAAACTAAACATAATCCATTAGCACAATGTAATAATGGACAGATAAATGAAAGTCTTTCTATAAATAGCATGCTAATCAATCTTTTAAAGATGGAAAATCTTCCAAATATGTAACTTGCAGCACTATAGCACAGTTGTTTGAAAGCTTTCATTTGAAAGCATTTTTAGACAGTTTTGGGATTAGGTTTTGTTTCATAAGAAATTTTTAAAAATAAAAAAAAAATGGCTTTTTCTTCAGAAAATGTCAATACCTTATAAAAATGAAACCATTTATTTCAGTCAAAGAATAAAATCTAAAGTGATTTGATGTGCTTGATAGTCTTATTGTCTTCCAGGACCTAGACTACACTGGCTAGATGGTTCAGTATATCTAGAGAAGACAGTAGGTCTACCAATTGTAACAATGTTACTTGAATTTTGAAAAGAAAAGAGGCGATGTGAAGTGATATTTGAAGTTAATACTTTAAAATGGAAAGCCTCTCTCCTCTATGAGGTAAAAAACCAGACATATTTAGGAACAACTATGTAACAGTGTAGTGGGTCTGGGATGGTAGTGATTTTCCACAGTAGCTCTTGCAGTGCTGTGCTTGTTGTTGATATCAATGTTATGACTACCACTTGCATAACATCAAGGCTGTCCCTCCAGCATTCCTTCCCCCACCTTCACCAACAGCGGTGGGTGGGCACGATCTTGGGAGGGACCATGGCTGGGACAGCTGACCCAGGCTGACCAAGGAGATATTCCATACCATATGACGTCAGCTCAGTAATATAAACTGGGGGAGAGGAGCAGGAGGGGGAGGCAAGATTCATTCTGGGCCTTCCAAAAGCAACCGTCACGCGTACTGAAGCCCTGCTTCTCGGGAGGTGGCCGGACATCGCTGCTGATGGGAAGTAGAGAGTAAAAGCTTCATCTGCTTCGCTTTGCTTCTCGCGCACGCGGCTTTGCTATCTCTATATTAAACTGCTTTTATCTTAACCCACGAGACATTTGTCTTATTTTCTCCCCTTCTCTGGCTTGCTGAGGAGGTGGGTGATCAAGTGGTGTGGTGGGTGCCTGGCATCTAGCCAGGGTCAAACTACCACAAACAGCAACGAATTGTCCTTTATGAACTCTTCATACCACTGAATCAGCTATGGTTCAGACTATGGTCCTGGATGTATGCCACTTAAAATACCAGTCAGATGACTGCAGTTGGAAAATATGATCTTCAAAGCTGAAAATCAGTTTTCATGGAAGGGAATTCTAGAATGTGAAGGAGTAACAGTTCTCTAAGAAAGAGTTAATTTTCTTTGTTTTGTGATAAACATGAAAGTCATAGCATGGGAAAATGATTCAGTGTATTTCAGGAATTATTGTAGATGTGATTTGTACAAATTTTAAAATTAAAAACAATGAAGGTTGTAAACATTTATTTGCTTTATATGTATATCATATTTGGTGTCTCAGACTCTGATATCAGATCTCAACCTTGGTGTAAATCAAGGTCCGAGTATGACTGAGAGCTGCTATAAACTGGAGCACCCTCAAGGTCTATTTTGTTATTTGGGGACTGACAAAAATTAGATGTCCTGTCCCCCCTAGGAGTCATTTTCCCCCAGGCTGCATCTTTTTCTAGATACTGGAATCAGTGTGGCTAGAGAGAAGATGAAGACTGGCCTATAGTATTGATATTTTTATGTGGCTCCCTCACTGTTAGGTGTATCTCCTTTTATTATTCATAATTATTTGCCTTTGACATGCTGCATTCTGAAAGTATATTTATAGAACTGTTATTAAAGAAGTGAATCTTTCATTGCTGAAAGTATTCTATGATGTTATTTCCCCTTTACAACATTATAGTGGAGTTTTGGAACAGACAGCTTTATAATAAGATAGAATGTAATTGATAATGCAGACTTACTTGATAGTGAAAAATGAGACTGTCACCAGTCTCATGGAAAATCATTTTGGTAGAACAACCTTGCAACAGCAAGAAAAGAAATAACCCAAAGCAGAGAACTGGTGTCTATTAAAATTAGTTCACACATTGCTGTCATATTTTGTGCCAGTTTAACACTTATTTTTTGATTAGGCCATCTTTGATATCATTTGTCATTATCAAATAATTGGACATATTAATGTTTCTGTGAAAGAGCAATAGACTGAAATAATCAATAAAACAGACACTTGTTAGGGCAGAATTAAACCAATGTTACTTATTTTTGTGTGGTAGCTTATTCTTTACCTGTTCCTATTCTTTTTCGTGCATCTCTGCTTACTTGCCCTCTGAAGGGTTTTAATTAAATATTTTAATTGATTATTATTGATTAATAAATAATTAATAAGAAAAATGTTACAACCATCCTCAAACACACAAAGGTTACTTAGAAAGTAGAGGAGAGATTACTTACAGTAGTATATAAAGGCTTTACACTCTTGAGTATGGTATAAATTAAAAGGAAGTATGTTGAGGGCAAATAGATACATGTGTAGCAAAATAACTGAGAACTGAAAATATATTGCAAAATAGGAAAAAAAAAGTCCCCTGATATGCATGTTTCTGCACCTTCAAGGTTAATGCATCAACCATCTATATCCCTTTTAAGATGGACCTGAGAAACAATTGAGTAATAAATATGCTCCAGAGGAATTTCTGCAGTAGTGGAACCTATTTATGCACATTTTTAAATAGATCTCAGAAGTAAATGAAGAATAAATATGCTCTAGAGAAATTCCTGCATTAGCGAACCTAAGTGGTGTATTAAGCCTTTTCCACCTCCAATTTTTGTGATTCTTTGATAGATCTGTAATAAACTGCTGATCCTTAAAATGCTTTCTGATAAAATAATACATAGTGCATAATGAGGATTAATGAGATATATTTTCATAGATCAGAAATTATTTTTTTTAATCACAGAAAAGAGCCTGAAAATCCTGAAATAATATTTCTCTTTCTCTCTGGAGTAAAATTTACCATACCCTAGACATCATTTTGTGAGATGACCAGCTGCTAAGGAAAGATCTCTCATGTATAAAGACTAAAACCCAGTAAAAATCATCATCACACAAAGTAGGCAGAATCAATTTCTTTTACTATTTAAAATTTGTCTTCACTAAAAAACAAATGGCAGTTGCCAGAATTATAGTTAAGATGTATAATTTCCCACGGAACAGTACTTTTACATACAAGCTTCTTTAATTAAACATAACTCTTGCAGAGTTGTCCCACCAGATCTTCTGCCATAGTAGCTGGTCTCACAAAATCATCTCTCTTCTTCCATCATTAAGCCTGTACTAATTCACTGCCAGCTAAGCACCACAGCCTTTCAATGCCCTCATCATACACTGGGCTAGATTTTTAGCCATGGCCTTATTTGTCATCTGCCAGCATAGACAACTCCCCAAGTCTACAGTCACACTGAAGACAGGTGATGTTGTGGTGTTCTTGATCTAAGGATATGACACCTCTTAGGATCTTGCTTGTGAGAGGCTTCCGTTTCCTGATCTTCACTGCCTCCATCACCTGCCTCTGGCCATGGGACCTCACACACTGGTAGAGAAAAACATGGAGAGGATAAAACATCCCCTAGTGCACTGAAGCCTAGTGCAAACCTCCCATAATTTCAAAGAAACTGTCAGATTGCTGGCACACATAGAAGTTACACTTTCAGAATTCCTATGAGCTTATGGGTAGGTCCTCTAAAGTCTATTGGAGCCAGTGAAACAATAATAACAAATATAAACACATATGTGCGAAAACTTGCATTTTGTTTAGACCTGGCATTCTGGATGTAATGGCAGCCCGATTTGAGCAAATGTCATTTGACACATCAAGTTTACCAAGATAAACCTGTATGTTGTGTGTTTAGTAATTCCTTAATAATAACTATTGCTGACATTCAGTATGCTGCTTGGCATGCTGACTGAGAACTCATTTTAAAATGGAGTTAAATAGCTAAACTATTGACTGCAATAAAGACAGAGAAGAAAAATTATCTTACTGATTTTATATCAGCTTCATCTAATTTAAAGAGTAAATTTTGTAGGATTTAGTCATGTAGACAAGTATCATTTACTGTATTCTATGTGGCTTTGACAGAACAAAGATGTTAACTTTATAAAAGGGCTGCTAAGCACACACAGTGGCAACTTTTCAGTGTTTTTATTAACAATAAATGACTTCAAAGCTATCATGACCTGAAATAGCATTGTAATACTACTGCAGTCTTTGCTGCAGCATGTTACTGAAAATAGGCCAAATTAAGTCCTATCTAGCTTTCTGTTCAAATGTGTGATTGTTCTTTAGCAACTTTTTGACTGACTTGGCAAAGAATAGGGCAATGGCCATACAGAGGAGCTGAGCTGATTTTATTAAAGTGTGTTTGCTGATGCCAGCCTAGAATATGAGATCCCAAAGCTGAGTTTAGAGCTTAGATATCGTTACTCAGAGCAAGCTTTCTTACTCTGCTGCTGTCTTTTAAAGCCTTTCTGCAGGCTTTCTGAGATAAGTTTTTACAGATTTTTTAGGAGCTATCAGTAATATTTTGAAAAATGTGTTGGTTACACAAAGTTCACCTCTTTCTCTACACCTATGGTTTTATATAACAAATACTTCCCATTTCCCCTGAGTTCTCAAACTACTATATGGGGAAAGAGGAAGCAGGAGAAGAGAGGCACTCATCACCTTTCTTATTGAAGATCAAGAAATAAAAAAGAAAAAGCAAAATGAACTTTGGCTCAATGGATTAGTTTTTATCTGCTAAAAAAAGACCCTGTTTTACTGGTCACTGCTATAGAAGCCAATTTTGTGTATTTTGTATTGAAAGATTATTGAACAACAATTATTTCCAAGACAGAAAATTTGATATTTTTATGGCTTTTGCTGTTTGATAATCTGTATTAAAATTATACATTTGATTCCTTCTCTAAGACACTTTTTATTCCACTCAGATTAAGATAAACTAGGCTACTACTAGGGAGTTAGTGACATGGCAGAAGACAATGCATTGTCCACATATTTAAGACACTTAACTGTTTATCCCTTCCCAGACTTCTTTATGGCAGGATATAAAACTGAGAATTAGCAACAAACTGTACATTTAGAATGAGTGGCCCTTTAGAGGCACAGTGATTATAAATGATATTATAAAACAGGAACATTTTTATTCATTTGCTGCAGTTATACAAAAATACAATTTACCTGACAGTCATTTTTAAAAAACCCTCGTATTCAACTGATGAATTATAGATTTTTTTCTCAGATTTAATCACCTCAGATGAGGACTTTAAATTGCCTTTACCATTCAGAAAATGAATAGCTTATCCCATCCAACACATTTGGGGCTAATGTTTTGCCACTCAGTCTTTGTAGCATCAAAGACTTTTTTATTGTTATTTTTAATGCTTTCCTACAACTATTTGTATTGGAAGCAGTCTTTGTTGACTGCACATAATCCTCAAGTGCCCTGACTTGTTGCACTTAAAAATAAAATTGTTCATACAGAAGAAAAAGTGGGGAACAAAACCAGAAAAGGCACTTTGCCTCTGCCAAAGATCAACATAAAGTCAACTCTTGGGGGGCAGGGAGCGTGATCTTTTCTGTCTTCATTAATTATAATGCATGTGCCTACCATATAACTAAGATCCATATATGCCTCCTCTTGCATAATACTTTTCTTCATAAAATCATAGAATAGTTTGTGTTTGGGAAGGACCTTTAAGAGTCATCTAGTTCCAATCTCCCTGTGATAGGGACTGGCATCTTCAACTAGATCAGGTTACTCCGAGTTCTATCCAATCTGATCCTGAATGTTTCTAGGGATGGAGCACCTACCATCACTCTGGGCAAATTGTTCCAATGACCTGGCATTCAGGATACATGAGCTGGGTTTATGTAGTTGGACAGCCTATCTCATATGGTAGATCATGAAACACTAGGATACCCTTTGCTTCAAAACTCTTTATGGAAAGGAAGTGTTAAGCCCCAAGTTTTACAAAATAGGATGCTCAGTCATGCTGAAGAGTAGTAGCTGTTAATGGCTTAACCACACCGTGCAGAAGGCCAGATTAGGATATTCAGTGATCCTGATACTAAAAGAACAGTGCAAGGACACTCAAAACAATTCTGCACAGAGTAGGAGTGTGTCTCATACAGTTTATTAGCTCAGGGTCAGCACTCATTCTCACAACCCGATTGCTCAGCCAGGAACCTTTCGAATGTTTCTGCACTACTCTAACTGGTGCATCTGGGTTTGAGAGACCTTGATCAGCTCAGGCTTAGCATAACATGAACAGAGATAGATTGCTTTAAGTTTTGAAATATTCCTGTGCATGTCTGTCATGTTATCTACATAATTGCATTTGAAAGGGAGAACAGTGGGGAGTATAATTCAGAGAAACATTTTTAGAGGTATGGCAAATCTAGAAGCAGAATAGGATAAGAATTTTTGAATCTTCTGGGTTTCTCAGTCTCTGGTTATCACAGTTAAAGGACATCTCACTATATCAACTCAGTTTTTGTAATATCAAAGTCTTGAGGAGATTTTTGCTATTAGCTGTTCTCACCAATCTTTTAAACAGGAAGCATCTTTTGTCAGCTACACAGACTCCTCAAATGCCCGGTGTTAATGTGAACAATCCAGACCACTAAAAGTCTTTAGCAGGTCTAAGTCCTCTGAACCTACTCAGCAGTTTTTAATGTATTTATTTTCTTCACTGCTCTCAACTATTCTTTTTAATTTTGTATTTTAAGTGTTTAATTATCTCTGATAGAATTACCACTTCTGTCACAAGCTTTGACATACTGACAGCTGCTTAAACATATATATGGTTTAAATATTTATTTTTTAGCTGGGAAGGGATAAGACATACTTTTAAAATTACTTTCTTATATTTTAACATGAAAATAAATAAGTGTTGTTCTCATGAAGGAAATTCTGACAAGATTTAAGCAGTTTATACTTCCCCTGAAATATAACAATGTTTCAGGTGGATTAAACCTTGACAAAAAGTTAAATCAAATTATATTCTGTATGCTCAATTTTCTTTGGGGAACCAAAACTCACTGAAGTGTAAAAGTCCAATTAATTATGTAGTATGCTAATAATTTTTAAATTAAGAACACTTGTGATTTAACTCTAACATGCCATGAATGTGTTTGCAATTGACTATGACAACACGATTATGAGAGCTAGAAAAACCTAGAAAAATAAGAAACTAGTTGTCAATACTAGTTCTGCTGTGGAGATTCATATAATAGTGGTGAAAAGAAGAATGGCAAGACTGACTCAGACAAAAGGCATCTCTTATAACACTGAGGCATAGTGAAGGAGTAAATAAGTTTATATTACCATTTTCTAAGATATAAGCTCTCAACTTCTGGAGAAATAGTATTTAGAGACTTTTTGAGTCAAAACTTCACCACGATCATCATATCAACAGCTATATTGAAACATATTATTACTTGCCACTTGTATACCTACAAGTTTAGCCTGGAGAAAAGAAGGCTCAGGGGAGACCTTCTTGCTCTCTACAACTCTCTTCCTGAAAGGAAGTTGTAGAAGGGTGGGGGTCGATCTGTTGGTCCTAGTAACAAGCAATAGAACAAGAGGAAACAGCTTCAAGCTGCACCAGGGGAGGTTCAGACTGGATATGAGGAGGAATTTCTTTACTGAAAGGGTTGTCAGGCATTGGAACGGGCTGCCCAGGGAGGTGGTAGAGTCACCATCCCTGTAAGTATCTAAGAGACAGCTGGATGTTCCACTTAGGGAAAATGATCTAGTGGTCGATAGGGTTGAGATAAAAGCTGGACTCGATCTTAAAGGTCTCTTCCCCCCAAAACGATTCCATGATTCTAAAGGATAGTAGAACTTGGATTTCTCATGTTGTGTCCTCTGCACTTTTTCACTGACTAAAAACCTTCTCAGAGTCAGAAACCCAATCTGAACAGATGCTATAATATATTCTTGTGGTTATTGAAGGGCTAGGAACAATCCATGTTGTTTACAAACACTATGAGGCAAAAATAAAACAAGCTTTTCTGTTACACAGGCGGATTTTGAGATATTGATCCAGGTAATCATGTGTGAACCTCGCTGTAGCTGTGTAATACTGAACTGGTCTGGAAAGTGGTATCACATGTTTCCATCTCATAGAAAGACATAAAAAAACCAAAGTTTCACCCAGAATAATAGCATATGATAAAATACTCATTTCTACTTGCCCATAGTAATACATTAGACATTTCGAAAAGATGAAGACTCTTCTTAGGATCTGATCTGGTAACTTTTGTTTCAGAGATAATATATTGTAGTATATCAAACTGAACTCTCACATTTACCAATGACACATAAAAAAAGAAAAAAAGTGGGACATCCTGCTCAATCTGAAATGAACATGCTGCAAGGGTAGCAGGCAAAAGCTCATAATAAGAAACTGAAACTCCATTTTTCAATATACTTGTGTCATATCATATAATATTTAACCAGAATCTCAAAGTGAAGGAAGCTTTAATGTGGGCTCATAAATCAGATTCTTGCACCTCATAGGGAAGCCTTGTAAAAATTGAATTGAAGCACGCAGTAGATAGTCACACATTACATAGTAAAAAAAAAAAAAAATCAGTTTTGCTTTTGTTTCCAGTGGTGAGAAGGTTCACAATTTCATATCTAACAGGATAGAGAAGATAAAAGTCTGTAATTGTGTGCTAGGTCTCTTAGTGGCATAAACTATAAAAGAAGCTAATATAGAGGCTGATCTGAAATGCTGATATTATAACATGGAAAATCAGTCTCTCTGACACAGTGATGTTCTACTCTCAAGCACAGCTACATGTGACGGGATCTTGTTCCTGGCAATGATGATGTGTCCACTATGGTATCTTTATTAACTAGGAATTGCTGACACCATGTATTGTTTGATCTTCTTTTGTAAGTTAAAGAAGTTAAATATGTGTTACAGCAGTGGTAAGCGAAATCATAACATCAAGAATGACGCCACCTACATTGTATTGTAGTTTTGTAAATGCTTTAGAAATAAAGTAGTAGAGAAAAAGAGGCCCAGAGAAGGGTATAAACCTACCTAAACAGATCCAGGAGTACAACAGCAGCCTCCAGTGTCTCAATATATTGCTCTGTCAGCTTTCACAGCAAGGCAGAAGTTGTCTGGGTTGGTGCAGGGATAACATATCCAATTCTATAAAGTGCTAAGGTTCTCTAGGAGGGAACTGAAGCATGCTTTCATCCTGTTCTCACGAAATAAAATATAATCTCCTTTGAATAAGAGGAAGGCCAATTAAAAATGTGTCAAAAAACCCAAAAGGTAACAATTTTAAGGAATTCAATATGCCAAGGAAGGAGGTAGCATATTGTTAGATATTTTAAATATTGCTAGTAATAAGAAGTATATTATTATAAAAGTTATATTATTATCATTATTTTTGTAGGTATAACTATTATTTATTCCTATCTTTGTCTGTATCTCGTAAGAGCTTCTAGCTTGTGCATCAAGATCCAGTCCCAACTCTCACTTCATCTAACTCCCATTGAAGCACTGCATACAAAAGAGCTAAAAGATAACAACAGTATATCACACTGTTTCAGAAGTACTTCTGCATCCATCACCTTGAGATTTCTTCTTTATATGAGGAAGATACTGCTATAAATTCTACTGCAAGAAAATACTTGAAGATAGACAGAAATGCAATGAAAACTCATTCTGAACTACTGGCGAGCTAAACTTTAAAGTAATAAGGATCAAAAAATAACTGCATGAGCCTCCTAATTTTATGAACACTATGATGAGTTGCACAGCAAGCAATTAAGAATGGTAACTGAGAGAAATTAGTTCAAGATAACAGTGTTTACAATGGAATTTTCCTGCTTTTTCCTGCCATTTTTGAAAGTGCAGGTTTTCTCCCCACCACAGAAATAAAACTAATAAGCAGGATATTTCTTTAACAATACAAATTACGTCATGTTTTTAAAGCTAATATTTCAGATAGTTCAAGAGGATCATATTCCTATTAAACAAAAACCAAAAAATAATCTTTACATTTCTTGATAGCTAGATAAACCCTGCTTCTTTCTTCCAAAAAGTAAGAAAACAATGAGAAAGCTGTCTGAGACCCAACCAGAGATTCACCTAAAATCAGCGTGAATCTAGAAAATGAGAGTTCTGCAAAAATTAAGAATTAATGAAACGTCTCCCACAGTAAAGTTCCGGTCCTGTGAGTCGAGTTAGACTAAACTCTGAACTCCTCACAGTTTTTTTTAGGGTCAAATAGTATTCACATAGTAATGAGACTCTGTAGCAAAGCAGGTTGTAGTTGGACTAGCAGCGTCAAAATGATATCTAACAACAGATTTATTGTGAAGTATTTTCCAAAGAGAAAGATAGAAATAGATTACAGGATCATTTAATGAGAACTCATCAACAGCACCTTTCACGAATGACTATGCAAGAAAATGTACCTTAGATAGGGACCTCAATGTGACCAAGTTTAAATATTGTTAAGGTCAATGGAATAGTTTCAGAGCAACTCAGCACTTCACACTAACCACCAGAGATGTGCAGATCTCTGAGGTCACAAATTTAAAATCTAATGGAACAAGATTCTAATTTACCACAGCTGTCATTCCTAAATACTGTACCTGAAGCTATTTTATACTTCATTAGGATTTTTTGTTCCTAATTGATGAGCAATCTAACGTAACATCAGAATGTCCCTTTTTAGGTTTTTTGTGGGTTCTGTGGGAAATCCCGGTGTGTCACTTCACGCACAAGTACTTGTTTTAACTGGTTGATTCAGCATTATCCACATCTAAACATTCTCAGAATGAAGAGATTTGCTGGCCTGAATGTTAATGTTGTATATTCTTGAAGCAGAAAATCTACATTTAGTTCAGCAGTATCAATATGTAGGTACTGAAGCAGAAGGTAGAAGCAGCATGTGCACCCATGGAGAATAGAGTGCTTTTGCAAACAGTGTCACATTTTTTTGAAAAATACATCTGTTTTGCTCAATTGACACTCCATGATACTGCAATTATGAGCCATATGTGAGTGTAGTAATTTGGGAAGATAAATTAACATTTTAAAATCAGGACTTGATGATGTTTATATCATTGTGCAATAGCCTCCATAAAGTTGAAAGGAGGTTTCATTACTTTTAGGATTTGTCCTAACTGCTATTAGATACATTTAAAAAACTCTAACACAAATCCCCTGAAGAAATCCTGGCAAACTCAGAACTTGTGTTCACAGCATGGCCTCTGCTGCATTTGAACATGTTTCTACTGCCAGTGTAGCCACAGATCAAGCACTCTTTCTGCTTCTTTTAGACAGACATTAAGGTACAGTCTTTGCCCCAGATATGTTAACGTCAAGAATATGCCATTTGTTCCCCTCAGAACACCTACAGTCAGTTCATGCCAGATCTGACAAATGAAGTATTAAACAGCTGAAGTAAATAATATGATGCAAGGTAGATGTTAATAATTTAATAATTCTGACACTTGGGGTTGTGAATTGGGAATTTCTGAAATCTCTAATTAAATGATGAAATAATCCAAAGGCAGACTGGAATCAAAACTATAAAATAAAAATGTAAGGGGGAAAATACCTTAATGAGTGCTATGTTGTAAGTAAAAAAAAATGCTTAAATTATGAACACTAATAGGTGGTAGACAATTGGGAGTATGTGCACATCTGGACAGATATTGAAAATTAAACTTATCAGCTCTCAAGCAGAAGTCTTCTTGTTGCTAGCCATCATCAGTATGAGCTGGCTGTAAATTTTAACGACTAAATTAAAGTGGCAAGTCTGAAATCTTCTGGTTTATAAATAAAGAGATATGACACAGGGCCACCAAGTAGGAGGCTCAGCACATATTGTGCTTTCGCACAGAAACTGTTTCAACTGGAAAGATCAGGTTCTGAAAAGAAGAGTTTGTGGCAGAAAGACAGTAAGCAGTCTTGGAAAGAAGCTCAACATTTCAGCTGAAAGAATGAACCTGAAGATGAGAGATAGGTATTGTAGTGGTTTAGCCCTAACTGACCAATAATCAAACCACCCAGTTACTCCTCCCCAACTCAGCAGGATGGGGAGGAGAATCAAAAGAGAGTTCTAGAACTTTCTGGGTTGAGAGAAGGACAATTTCATAGAACAGCACAAAGAGCAGGCAGTTACAGTGATGGCCAAAGGACAAAGCCAAACCAGCACTGCCCAGTGTAAGTGCTCCCCGCGCTCAGCCCGGCAGCTCACCCGCAGCTCCCGCACTGGCCGCAGCGCCGCCCCGGCCCGGCTGCTGCCCCTTTATCCCGAGCGGGACGGCACGTGGCATTGAACAGCCTGGTCACGCCCCCTAGCGGCGGCTGGGGAGACTCAACTCGATCCTGGCCAAACCCAGGACAGGTATAGAGATAAGTTCCCGCGGATGCCCAGGGACCTTGGCTGAAACACCTGAGATAAATCTAACTCTGGGGAGTTACGCTGCACAGACGGAGAGAACTTTCTGCCCAGGCTTCCTGGACAAGAAGTGAACTCCCAGCTGGGAATGGAAATCAAACTCTCATGAATGTACCAGGGGTTTGTGAATCAGTGTGTGTCTGATAACGAGATAGGGAGAAAGCTCCAGTTAATTGATTCTTAAATAAACCCCAGTTTATAGATCCACAGTACAACTTTATTTACTTTGCCTCAGCTGTGACATGGTAGCAGATAACTGAGAAAATCAAGTTGCCAAATGTCTATTGCATTTTGCGTACAAAAAGCAATTGTCAGAATTTTGATGGCAGACTGAAAAGTGCTTTGAGACAGTGATCATGGAGGAAGTTTGTCAAAATGTTTGTGATTATGCTTAATTTCAGAAAAATATTCATAAACTTTCATGAAATAGGCTGATTTTATCCAATTTTATGATGACCTCAGCTGGGTCTAAACAGTGCAGGACAGAAGACGTTCCGCGTAAGCATTGACATACACATATGTAGCAGGTCTGATAGTATACTGAGACTTTGTATCAGTTAGCTCTGACTTGTGCAGCAAAATGAGTCCTGAGAAAAGTCAGCCTTCTCTCTTAGATAATCAAAGTGCAAGATTTAAACTTTTCAAATTAAACTATACAAAGTTCCAGCCTTGAAAATAGCCTTACAGGATGTGATTTGTTTGAAGTGGGAGATCTAACGAACTTGAGTTCCTTCTAATTGCCTTTTAAATTTGTGTTTATGTTTTTAAGCATCATAGGTAGAAAAGATCTACCACTGTGTCTCAGCACGGACAGGAAAGTTTGCTACAATATATAAAAGCTAAGATGTTTGAGTAGAGCTAAGTGTTTAGCTCTCCACTTTATATTGCTGCTTTATGACTCAATCCTTGATTCAACTTTTGGAGTTTAAACTGTGGTAGCTATGTGTTCTTTTCAAGATACATGCAAAACATGGCATTACTGGGGAGTAAAGGATTAAGAATGTAGATTTGTTAAGAATGCTGGTTCCTTGTCAGCCATGAAATGTGCTGTATTAGAGTGCCATGTAGTTTATTTTTACACTGTGACTGTAGTATTCAATTCCATCTATACAGTTGAAAGGGGGATCTTTGCCTATACGAAGGACTCCTAATATGGGTCAGGCAGAAGTAGAGCCTGGTATAGCATCACACGTTGCATTGTGGAAAAAAGCTTTAAGGATTCCGTTAAGAAAGTTTTGCTTGTTACTTTGCAAATAAGTCTATCCTTCCGAATTCTAATAAAAGAATAAATCAGATATTCCAGTCCTGTTACTATACATGAGAAAGAAAAATAATGTACTCTGCAATATAGGTCATCAGCATAGAGATTTTTATCTTAGGTTGCACTTTAATTTACATACTGAGTTTTTTTTCTGTGTGGATTTTTTCACAATAATGAGACAACATAATAAGTCTGCATTATAGAGCAGGCAGGTAGAGCATTTAAATGACTAAACGGAGAGGATAAAACCATCATTACAGAAAAATGAGATCAAATACAAATCTGCAGTTCATCATCAGTCATTTCTTAAGCTGTCATTTATTTTTCAAATAATTGGTTTGAGCTAATGTCAAAATATGGGGGTCATGTAGCAGCATCATGGGTTAAATTTCTTCTCTCAAATTTTGTTAAAAAGAGGCAAAGCATCTTAATCCAAGGCTATATTTTCTATCTTTTCCAACAGGCATCTGTCTTTTTTGTGTTTATGAAATTATATTTCCCACTATACTTTTTCTGCAAGCTGTAAAGGCAGCATGTTCCGGATATGATCAGACCTCAGCCTGTATTTCATCCATTCCCTCATTGAACTCTCATCCTCAAGTGCTATATCAGTAGCATAATTTAAGATGAAAGCATTTACAGATGAGATTTCCCCAGGATTATTCCCCAGGAACTGACAACCTGCAGCTCAGGAGCACTTGGTGTGTAATCTCTAGATGAAGCTCAAAGCCAAGGTGGTGTCTTTCCCTGACAGTAGTGTATTTTCAAATATGTAAGTAAAAGTTGCTGTCCTCTGTACAAAAGAAAAGTGGAGGGAAATGAAAGAGCTTGCTCTCTTCCTTCCTTGGCCTTGGCCTGCTTTTCTCTACAATGCCTTGATGCCAAGGTTCTGTCATCCCAGTGTGGGCTGCAGCTAATTACATACATTGACTCCAAAAGTGAAACTTTTTGGGAAAATTAAAAATGACAAGAGAGAAAGTGGAAAAGGAAATGGAAAACTCTCCCTAGCTGGTAAAAAAGAGAAGCAGTGGAGTTGCCAAACAGTCATCCTTCCCTGGATATTTCCCCCATGTAGCTGGTGATCCCACTACGACAGTTTTTTCTTAGTGATTATATAGTTTTTGTAACAAGCCATGCAAACTCCTTATCGGTTGTTCCTGTTTATGATGTTGTCTGTCTGGCTGGAGCACATTATGATCAGGGGCACACATTGCATACTGATATATTTTTAAAATTCAGACATGTAAGTTATCAGATTGCTTAATGTAAATGAAATCTACAATGGACGAGAGGGAAGAGGTGATTCTCGTGATAGTCACAAACTCTCTGTGAGAACTTGCAGTTACAGCAGTGTTGGGGTTTGTAGGTGCAAGGCCATGATAGTAACAACACAGAAACAGTAAGAACTAGAAGAGAAAAATACTACTTCAGTCTCTGGGAAAACATTGCCACAATGTTACTTAAAAGGTAAGAACTGCAGACCCTTAGTGTTTCAAAGGCTAAGCACCTAAGGCACTGTAACTGCAAGTGGGGAGAGTAACTGAGGTTACTGCATACACGGAACAGAGCACATCTGCAACACTAGCCTATGGTGTCTCAGCAGCCTGGAATCTTTGGGTTCATATAGTTTCCACATGACTCTCTTTAAAGTTCATTTGAAGTCGCCCGTTACAAACCAACTGTGGAAACAATATGGAAAACAAAGTGGAAGAATGATGTCTTTAAAGTAGATATGGGTTAATCTAGCTAAAAATAAGCCTTTGTATATTTAATCAACAGTACAACAAATATACCAGAACATCGACCTTGGAGGCCAAAAACTGGGTTTTTATTCTATTTATCCTCTTTCAAATGCTTATTGGCAGCACATACTTGTCTGCCAGGTGACTATTTGCAGTGCAATAAGGGATTGCTGGTGGGTGTCAGGAGGTTGGGGTATCTCTTTTTTCTATGGCATCTAGCAACAGGACAGGGGGTAATCTGCTTTTAAAAGTCAATACTTGGTTTAGGAGAAGTCTCATAACTCATGGGTAAATACCATATCATTTAAGCATGGTCCTGTGGGAGGATAAAGAAAGCAAGTAAAATGTTTGTCTAATTCCTCACCTAGCAAGGCTTCCTAAACAAGTTTATTAATATTTCATTGTTTCTGTAGCAGAATTATTTTCACACTTCTGTGTTCTCTCTTATTTAAAACTGAGGAACATGGGTTCTTTTATGTTATTCATTAACAGACATTTATTTGACAAATGCTGGTGGTTGTTTTCTTCATGCAGAACTCCTGTGCTGCAAAGACTCTGCTGGCTACTTGGTTGAAGGGTGTTAATGCAACAGGAGGAATACTTGAAAGAGTCTATTTCTGATCTGCATCCAAGGCAAGTTGGTTCAATCTATATTTGAACACAAGTAAGCAAATCCCTTCATTTCATTACATGAAGAAGGGAGGCATGGTTTAGCCCAGGATGTTATACCCTACTGAATGTATGCATTATCTGGATTGAAAAAGGTGCTCTTGGTCACTACATAGGGCACAGAGAGATATTGTTTTAATTATTCGGAGCAGTAAGAAAAGCAAGTGGGGTACAGACTGTATGTATAATAGCAATTGAAGAAGTTGATTCCTTCTGTTATGTGACAATATAACATAAGATATACTTGTTTTGTCATTGGCAGTGGAAAATACAACTATAGCTGGCAAATCTGCTTCATCACACCCAGCTTTTGCATACTTACAAAACTCTCAGGAGTCCTGAGTGGTTTTAAAATGTGATTAGTGGACACGAGTTGCCATTTTTTTGGTCATAATTGTGTGTTATTTGCATTGCTTTGCTATTTTTCTTTGAATATTAGCTGTACTGATAACCAGTGATTTCCGTGGATTTTAAGTCTTGTCGAAAGGCAAAGGTACAATGCATCAGAATTTCAATTCTGTCCGGGCCTAGAAATGTGATTTCAGTTTCACAGTACTTTTGTTTATCAATCCACATTAGTTTTTAAAATATACATTATATACATATGTATACAGTGTTAGAACACTGTATACGTTTACACAAATCCTACATTCCTGATGATACACAGGACTACTCTTGACTCACTCTCAGTTCATCCAGATAGCGATCAGAATGAAAACCTATCCTTGGCTAACCAAGTTACTGATACATCATAGCTCAAAGGGCTGTGGACTGAATAGTCAGGTTAGGCATGCAGTCAATGCTGTGTATGCGGAATCAGGAAACAAATACTTTCTAGCAAAGATTTTTCTAACTAACACAATTGTATTAAAAAAATTGTTTTATTTGAATCAATCTTCACATTTAGATATTTTCTTCATCATTCATCTCATTTCATAGTGCTAATTCCATACTCATATTTTGAGTCTTATTTCATCAAAACAAAACCCCAGTAACCCTGACCTATGTATTCTATAATCAACAAGGAGAACTCTACTGTATGTGTTCATCTTGTCTAAATGCTAAACTAAACACAAAACTTCTGTTCTCTGACTTCCAGGAGCTAGGCTGAGCAGTGGGGGTTTCAATTAAAAACCACAGGCAAGGAAAGGAATATGTCAATAAAACCACAGACTTGTAAGTACTGCATACTAGTTTGCAAACAAACACAGCAAGCATTCTCAGAGTATGAGTCTATTACTGTAAATTTAGACTGAATGCATGATGTTGAAGGTGACGGTCCCAGCATGATCTTCCTTCATTTCATGTATAGTGAAATGCTTTCTAACTTTACGTTCAATAGCTTGATCTAGTCAGTTTGCAATGAGACTAAAGGAGGAAAATGCCATGAGGAGGAGAATGGCTTGAGCCAAATTAGCAATGTTTTGTTCTATTTCAACAGAAAATGAGAATTGTAAAGGAGAGAGTACAAGGTGGAAAAAAAAAGAAAAAAGAGAAAGTAGTGAATTGATTCTAAGGCAAATTCATGTGTGAGATTTTTAATGTAGACATCACTTGAATAGAAATGTAAATGCCATGATTTGCATTATAAAGCTTTGTTAAATAATAACTGTCACTAGAACAGATTAGGTTGATAATTAATTAGTTACATACTGGATGCAGTCACTTTTAAAAAGGTTGCATTAGGGATCACATATTTTATGGTGAAGAAATCTTGAGTAAGAATACTGAAGGTTAAAAAAACATAAACAATTTAGAATTCATAGAAAAATGTGTACTGTAATGCATTTTTTAAAAATACAGTGCACACTATGGTGCTTTTATTGCTCTCATAGTAAAGAGGAACCAGTAAGAGGAAAACAATGTGGTTTTCCTAATTAAGTGAGCAAAATACAGCTGAAATTTACAGAATGTTAATAACTAATATTAAATATATTGGTTTCACATTATGTTTGAACTGTTAGTAAAGTGAATTCACTGGCTGCTCAAGTATTACCATTATTTATCAACTAATTAAAAAAATGAAAAGAGGAAATCTACTAGCAGAAAAAAGAGCACAAATATTCAAGTGATTTCTTTCAACTTCATCAGTCATTTCTTTATGTAATTCTTTCCTAAACAGTAAAAAAAAATCCACAGAGGACATAAAGGACATCAGCTTTGCAATTTGATGCTGAGGTTCTTTTATTACATAGAGGCTGAGCTACTGATTTAATAGAGATTTTCAAAGATGCTCAGCACTGACCTAATTCTGCTGCTTTTAAAATCTCTTGGTATTTACCAATGTCTTCAACAGGACTGAAGTCACACAAAAGCTGAACACTTGAAAAGTTCGAGTTTCTTCTTACTCACACAAATGTGAAAGGCTATGGATAATAGAGAATTATGTTTGCCTCCTATCTGAAAACTGCAGTGGGGACATGCTTTAATGATTTTTCACATACTTAGTTTTTTAAATTGTGAGCTGTTCCACCCAAATCAATGTGAAAGTCTTTGTAAGACATGTGAAATGTCAACACAACATATAAACAAGTGCCTGACAGTCACTGAAAATTAGAGCCCTGCAATGTATGTTTTAAGATTACATGGGCTCAAGAATGTGCTGCCATAATCCAAGGAGTAGTTGTTATTTTATGACTGTGGAGCCTAACTATTTGAAGAAGTGATGCTGGTGATTCTGGGCTAAATCCTATATAATCTAGTTTCTAAAGATGCTTGGTGCCAGGAAAAGGGAGCCTAGGCTGTAAGAAGGATAAGCAAGAGAGATGGTATACACCTACATCATTTGAAGAAAGGAAGTGCACACTCTACCTAAAGGTATAGCTATTAATGTGTCTCAGTATGGATACCGCAGTGTGAAGTCTGATCTGATTTTGAAGTTCACCCTTAGCTGACTTAGCTGAAAATAGCCAGATCATTTAGTCTAAGATGTCAAAGATAACCACATATGATAGTAACTGGATCGCTCTCCTGTGTCCTCTTAGTTAGAGGAAATTAATTTCTCCTAAATGTGTTAATGCAAACGGTCATCTTGATTTAGAGGGAGCCTGAAAGCAGGAAAGGGGCTGCAGGGCCTTAATTAACTCCCCTCACTGGTCGTCCCCAGCATTCTGCCCTGAGAACTCCCTCTCCACATAGCTTCCCCCAAAAAACTTCATAGCTGCTGCTACTTTCTTAGTTCTCAGTTTTTTTCACTGAATAAGTATAAAAAGAAGGGCAGGGTGAAGGTCTAGGAAAGGAGATCAAGAAGAATTTTAAGGGGAAGATAGCAGAGATGAAGGAAAACAGAGGAAATTGAATGCTCAACATAAGTGGATGTGTACTGAAGAATACATTAGTCCAATAGAGGCATAGACAGTTTATAATGCCTGCTTCAAATAGGGAATTGTGCTTCAGTTGTAGTTTAAGGTGTATTTTATAGAGCATGGGGACATATATTTATTATTTTTGTTTTGTTTTGTTTCTACACATGGTAAAGATTTCTGATATCGTATAGCAACGTGAAATCTTGCAATTGTATACAGAGCTGTATTAAAATATACTGCCTCTGATTTTAGATCATCTCATTTGTTTCCAGCTCTGAACCCATCACTCAGTATAGCCTGCTGTTAACATACCTCCTGGTGGAGGTGGTTGCTGTATGATGGTTAGACTGCAAGGTAGTTTTGGAATCCTCATTTGGCTCTATTTCTTGCAGTTTTGGATTGGCAGATGCTTAACTGGCATAATTCTTAAGGATGCAATATGTTAAGAGTTTTCTCTGTCTTCCATTAAACTCTGTGGAAAATCTACTATTTACATAAATGAGAGGTGAAGTAGGCATTTTGAAATAATATGCAAGAATAACTATTTCCACTCTTTGTCAGCCACTCAACTGATCTTAGATGGTATTGAGTGTTCTGTGTAATTACTGAGAGTAATCAGCTTCCACTGAGTGCTGAGCTCCATCAAGAATTTTTCATCTCCTTGAAGTATAAAGGTTTACCTGGTTTACCTACTTCTCATCCTTAAATGAATAAAATGAATGTTAATAATGGACAATTAAAAGAACAAGAAACAAGAAAGGAAACATAACGGATTTTTACATGGTGAAAGGTAGATGAATTGGTGGTATCAAGCAAGATAAATGAGATACAAAAAACCTATGTCATATTCTGAACTTTGCATGCCAAGTGTAACATCACGCTTTTCCTTTGCAGAGGCAAAAATCCTATTTGAAAGACATGAATATAACCCTGCAGAAGATGACTGTAAAAGATCATGCTAAACAAAGAATACAATGTCAACTAATTAATTTTAATTTGATCTACTTGCTTTTATAGGTGCACTTCACTGTGATTATTCAACTGATTTTTGGATGACAGTTATGATGAGCGAATGATGATTAATATGTACCTCTTATGAATATAAAGCACAAAACATTTTAACATGTACTATGCTTCAGTTGTGGGAAAGATACTTTGAGCATCCAAAACTTCGGATAGAGTATATCTTAAGAGTTCAAGCAACTTACTTTATGCAGTTATCTAATTGCATATATATTACATAGCTGCATACTTGACAGTAATTGCAGTCATTTCCTTTTCCATTTTTGTTTTCTGTTCCTCCTTAAGGGATCTTAAGGCTCTATAAATGAATTTGTGAAATAAAGGAGCAGATTCCAGAAGGACCATGAACACATCTTCATTATGTGAATTGGCTGGCTGGCTGAAAGTCTAATACTATATTTGATTCCAAATAGTGTTCAATTTCACTTGTTTCATGGTTCCAGTTGTAATTTGTTTTATTACAATATCTGTCCTTTGCCTCTCTTGCAGTATAATGAAGGCAACTGTCACCAGGGTCCAGTCAGAAGTACAACTGCACTTTCATGTATTGGACATCAGTTCTGTTATGTCTGATCTTCTGAGACCTCATTCTGAAGTCCAGTTATGGGCTGTCAAAATTAAGTCTTCTCAGACACACCATGATGAAAATCTCAAAGAGTTACTTAACATATAAAAACCAGGATACAGATCAAGAGCAAAACAAACATTTGGGTAGAATTTCTTCTTTAAAATTGAGCTTCCTATTGCTTATTTTTAAGCTGAATCTCTTGAAACTGAAATCTATTCCCCTTTGATTCAGGATGGGTAAATTAGTCAAACGATTTTTTTTTCTGTAAAACTTCCATGTCCTTTTCATGAAATCATAGAATCTTAAAGGATGGAAGGGACCTCGTAAGATCATCTAGTCCAACCCCTCTACCAGAGCAGGGCTACCCAGAGCAGGTCATATGGGAACTCATCCATCTGGGCAGCCTGCTTTTTTTGCACACTTTTTCTTGAGTGCAATTACAGTGATGATTAACAAATGCAGCACTATGGATAAGCAAATGTATAATTCATTTGAACATACCTTGTAAGAGCTAGGAATTTCTTTTTCACTCATTCTTTATAAATGGAACAGAGATTCTATCTTTATAAGCCTTCTTACTCTTCCTTATTTCACAAATGAGACAATTTGAATAATATAAAAATGAAGTAATAAGTTTTGAAAACTTTCAGTTTAAGTTCTTGGCTGAAACTATTCTTTGAATAGATTCTCACCTTTTACAAACACCATTTACCACTACTTGGTAAAATTTACTCTTCTCGTTAGCCTAGTGTAATATTGTTTTTGAAAACTATGTAAAATGCTCTGAAGCTGTAAAATGTAACATCAGATCTTCATGTAATTTTGATTTCAGATCATCTCCCTTCAGCTTCTACTGACTTCAGCTTTTTCTGAATGTAATCATTCTGCAAAAGCAAAAGAGTGAGTAATAAGAATAAGCAGTGTTTGTAAATCTGCACAGGCATTCCTAGGCCTACAGGCCAGGTTTCATCTCCAGGAATACTCTGTGGTTTGAGTGATAGAGAGGACTGTAAATGCACTAAAAGCAAAAGAGGAAAAAGAAATGTTGGCCAAAACTAGACCACAGACCTTCAGAGCTGCAGTCATATAAGTAGTCTTACAATCGACTTTGAACTGCAAAATCAAGAAAACAAAAGTATTCTATATATTTCATTTTAAATTATGTAATCATGTTATTATCTGAAACTAATACCATGCTGTTAAAATTTAGATAAAGTGTCCTGCAATGCATACAAAATGTTCATTTGTTGAAGGCCATTAAGTTAATTTCCTGGGAACAAGATTAAATGCAAGGCATTTACATAATCATTAGTTGTGAGGTGTAGAATAGATAATTAAATATTCCACCACATTAATTTATATTTAATTAACTGTGCTTCCATGATCCTTCTGCCTGAATATTAATATTGTGTATATAAACAATTAGGATGCATGCTTTGCAAAAGCTTTATTGTAAAAAATGTGATCAAAGAATTTCTATGAAATCTACTTAAATTAATACACACTTAAAGGTTTTGCAAAGCACAGTTGTAGATCTTGAAAGTTTTGCTAAATAGCTCCAAGTAGTATGATTTTTAATACTTTAATTCTTCAAGTTTGCAGTGTGTCAGACTTGACATGAACTTTTAATTATATTTGCTATTCTGCATTTCACAACCTCTCGTTTAAATAGGCTAACATACATAAAAGGTAATAAGCATGCAGAATGAACTTTGCATTAAATTTGGAAAGGAGTAAAGCCATAGCAAATTAATGAACACTATATATTCTAGTAAAGAAATTTTCTAGATTCAAAGCACTTGTTTTCATATTAAAGGGATATAATTTGAAAGCACTAAGGCCACATCTGACAACAGCAGGTTTTTTTTAACCTTTGAAAAAATATGATGTCACCAGAAGCATTTTCATCTGTGTACATAGATGAACAATATAGAGAAGGCTGCAGTGAAATTCAGAGCATATTTTGTTTTATGTAAATCTAAGTAATTCATTACTATTGGCCCATGATAACCATGTGTTTGCTAGAAGTGACCTCAGGGGTAATTAAAGATGAATGATGGGGAGTGGAAGAGGAGTAAGACCACCTTTTCAGACAGCTGCCTGCATTAGAACCATATCAATGCATTGTAAAATTACATCCCACTATTGATTTACTTTTCTACCTCTGTGAGATGGAAATTCCATGTTTTCTTCTTCAAGTTTTTTTTCTATACCAAGAAGGTAGTCCTGTTTATTCAGTAACTAAAACATGCTAGGCCTGCTTTGAAGGCAGTTAAATACTTTGTCTTTCATATTTTCGTTAGTACTCTTAAGGTTTGTGATTACAATTGTAGAAGATGTAGATGGCACTAGTTTTCTTCCCAGACTTTTTTTAAAACCTGTTTGGGCTAGACTCTTACTCAGAAAAAAAAGTTGGAAGTTTTGATAAATATAATATACAGAATTGTACTGCAGTATACAAAACTAAGTTACATCAGTTATGAAAACTGGTAATGTAGTAATGTAGTTCTGTCTCTATATGTCAGGAGACAGGAGAAACACATAGAGAACTGTGAAGTCTGAGTGTTGCCACTTGAGGTTTTGAACAGTGTACTCCCTGAAAATATCAAGTTGAGGTGATTCATGGATGTTAGACAATCTTCCTCCTCTTTGCAGTAGCACGAATAGGGTCAGGAAGGTCAGGAGGAAAAGAATAACGAATACCTCCAAATAAATTGAATGTAGGCAGCTGGCATAGAACAGACGAAGGCTGTGGTAGAAATGGAGAGCATCAATTAATAAAGGCACACCACGACACACATGCGGCTAGCTAGTTGAAATGAAAGGTGGGAAGCAATAGAAACTGGTTAAACCAAAGAACAATAATGCTGTTTTTCTAACTACTAATAGAAATATTTGTAAAAAAAGCATAATCAATATAAAGTGTTTCTAAATAAAAATGCAAAACTAGAAAAACAATTGAAAATTAGGCTCAGAGCTGATGTGAAACTGCCCTAGCAATTAACATCTGACATTCCTGCTTAATATGAGAGAACTAGTAGTAACCACCTTGACAGAATAACAGTATCTCAGCAACTATATGTAGGATTACTGGAGTGGTGTCAGAATCCTAATTCTGGGGTTTTTAGGGGGTAGTTGCAAAAGTAATACTGTATAGTCCAAGAATGTAGCTTTTGAATACAAGCATTTTTTGTTTAATATAAATGAATACTGTCATTTATAACTTGACTGTACTTTTTCAAGAAATTAATTGTTAGTCAAGTAGAGACATACTGTCAAAATAAGAGTGAAAAAGCTATCTTCTTTTTTTTTAAGTAATTCTTCATTAACTGAAAGGACACAAGCCTATGGAATGTGTACTGAGAACAGCTGAGTCAGGAAAGAATGCTAAATTAATAAGTCTTTGTCTAGAAAAAGGAAGATTTTCAGTATAATTTTGGTGGCTCTGTGTTTTGGAGTATATCAAAGTGGATGGGGCCTTAGGATCAGAGTTCTTAAATTCTAACTCCATCACTACCACTATTTCATTAGCTGTGAGTTGGACAAACTAATAAAAGCAGTGAGAATTACTAGATCTTTGTTAACATCTGAAAGGGCTGTAGTATTTCTAGGAATTTTTTACTGTGAATAATTAGTGATGCATCTGTTGAGTCTTAATCCACCTCTATAAATGAAAGGTTCTCTAGTTTTACCTAAGGACAATGCTGTGAGACTTACACTTTGTTATAGTCTTGTGCAATATTAACTAATAAAAACTGCTAATGCAAAACAATGCCTGTGGAATCTCATCCAGGAGAAGCTTTTATGCAAAATATTTAAACCTATAATGAGAGAACTAAAGACTGTTTCTCTGTAATTTACTATACTATCAAAAATTCTGCATTGCAATCTTCTTTCAGAAATGTACTGGCATAAGATATTTTGCAGAGATGTTTCCACTGCTATGCTGACTAATATTCTATAGTTTAATATGTCTTTTAAACTTAAGAGTGTATTACTGTTTCTGAAAATGAACCATGTTCTTGGGTAGTACTGATATGCTGAGTCTTGTAATGCAATTATGTTGAGACGAGATGATCCTGTGGTAAGATTATCACCTAAAGAGATTGTCTTCTGACACAGTCATCCTCTGACAAGATTATCTGTAGAGATGAAGTTGATAATTAGCTAAGTGATGTGGAAGACTGATCTAGAAAATGTAACAAGATTGCAAACTTGACTGAGTGCTTAGCTGAACCTCAATTCTATGTGAAATTGTGGAGTATGTTAAACTGTTGGTATCCATATGAGGCTTCACACTGACTTTCAAATGGAGGTTAGTGGGGAAAAAAACATGAGCAATTTTTGTGCAAATATTACATTTCTAAGCATTTTTATTGTGTTCTGTCAATGAAGGATGCGTTGCAGGATGTAGTTAAAGAAATATCTCTACTTTCAAGGAAATAGATTAAAAACTATTGTATTCTTTTCATGGAAAGTGTGGATACCACTTAGTACGCCCATGGAACCTGAAATAATGGATTGATTGCTTTTTTCTGAGGATTACTATTCATTAGAAACAATTTCTAGTTGCAAAAGTAATGTTGTATTTGGTGTTTTCTCTTAGAGGTGGGAAAAGCTCAGTTATGTCAACTTCCTTTTGTGTGTTTGCTTAGCAAAGGCATTGATTCTTGGTACTACATGAAGGATACTAACGTGAGGATCCTAATACAAGATCCTTATAGAGAAGGAGAGATAGAAAAGGAATTTATTGCTTCCAAGAAAGGAAAATATGAAAACATACTGGTTTATTGGTAGTCCTTGAAGTCTCTGCAAGGTTGAAATAAATAGTGTTATTGCTGCCAAGAAGCTGTAAGCTTCAAATGAAAGTTAATGTTTGGAGAGTGTCCAAGTATGAAATGATCAAAGAGACATAGGTCTGGAGGTTTTAGCTATGTTGATGAGCTGAAGAATAAGAAGTTACAAAGCCAAACTTTGAGCTGACCCTAAAAACTCATAAGCACTGCTTATGTAAATAAACACCATATTTTTTCCATGACAATTAAATCATCTTTTTGGTTTTTAGTAACTGAGACATCAATGTTGCACTTTGGAAGTATTAAAGGGCTGTAAAATTGAATATGGCTTTGAATATCTATCTATTCTATCATCTAGGCATTGAATATTTATCTAGGGTTTTTGAATATGGATTTTCATCTATCAAAGTCACCTGAAATCAGGAGTTAGTCCCCAAAGTTTGTAATCTGGTGTTTGTACTTTACACATAGAAAACTACTTCCTTCTTTAGGGAAAGAATCCACCACTCTGATTGACAATCTTCAGAGTGCCAAATCATCAGGAAATGAAGAAATCAGTCTTTGACATTAAGAGTTAGGAAGGATATTGGAACGTGTGGAGAGTGAAGGGTTTGCTTTTATCCTTTCTTTCTATATCAGACTATTAACACAGATCATCTTGGTCAGCTAGCTTCACAATAGCCAAGAGAAAGCTTAGAGATACCCTTGAGCAATGGCATGTCAACTGCCTGCTGAATCACAGAGGCATCATGTACGTGACAAATTTTCTTTCACTCTGTGGTCTTCTCAAAAGAACTCTGTGGTTAAAAGAACAAAAAGCATGAAATAGTCTTGAAACAACTCCAGCGGGTAAGCCTGCTAGCTAGGATTGACCTACAGCTTTTGCATAGGGAAGTGCACAATGCTTTAAATAATTCTGTTTACAGTAGTCTTAGTCTGCCATCCTTCATTTTTTATTACATTCCTCATTTAAATTAAAAAATGATGATAAAAACTGAAATATTTTAAGTAATCTATGGACATTAAATATTTCTTGATCACTCATCCTTCTCTGAAAAAGACTGTAAAATCATCACAATAAGAATATATTCCCCTTTTGTTCCAAGATGAGCTTATGTCTCTGCATTAATATCTTTTCTTCTATTCCACAGATAATTAATAGAAGATACTGGGAAGTACTTTACTTCAACCTATTTGAAGTTTATTACCCCTGTGACTCATACATCACAACCACCAAAAATGGATAAATTGTAAAATCTACAATACTAAATCTTCACTTCAAGGACTACTACTCCCAAATCTCCTAGCAGTACATTTTTAGACTGCCCTTTCTAATAACTTAGTTTCCCACTGAGTAAAAAGCTTTTAGTATGTTGAAAATGGAGCAGTGTTATTCTTAGCTATTTGATTCTCAAACTTCTAGTTCTGCCATGGTTCAAGTGGCAGCTCCTTCATAGACTCATTCAGCAAACCATTTTTACGATGCTAATATAAACCACTTCTGTGACATGTAGTAATTTCACAAAATTGTCATTTGATTGATGTGATTGAAATATATTTCACTACATCTAAATTCCTACATATCTTTAGTATTGAACAACGTATTTTGAAAATGGTGTGGAATTCAGAAGTCTCTTTGCTACTTCTTTAATAAGGTCTGGTAATATTTTCCTGCATTGTAGGAACACTTAATACTCACATGCAACTTGCTTGAGCTTGAAGACAAAAACCAGCATTTTCCATGAGGTTTGAAAATAGTTAGTTGTCAGAAATTACAGACTAGATAGAAATATGACTGGATTTTAAAATTAAAAACAAAGAATGAAGACAATTTTGAATTAAGGAAAATTTGTTCATAGCACAACATGAGGAAAACATTGAACGTGAGAGACCAAAGAGAGCTTTAGCAATGAATAAGTGAAACTGAAATTCCCAAGTAGACAGAAGGTTAACCTGTTTATAGCATGCTTTTCATCAGTTCATAGATTTTAAAGCCTGAAGATATGACAGTGATCATTAGTTCATCATTTTTATCCAAATTTATTCCTTTGAGGTAAAGAGTGATATTAAAAACATGTTATTGTACAATATCCACAAGTTCCTTCTGGACTCTGTTAACACTACTCTAGAATTAGGAATGCATTTATAGTCCTTGCCCTACACAGCTACATCATGCACTCTGTAAATGAGAAATCTCTTAAGAAACTGTATGCAGAAGGTTAAAACCATCTCATTTTTCATTGTGTGAGGATCCTTAAGAGATCCTTCTTTTCTCAATAACACACAACTTACTAGAAATTACTTACAGGATGATGATTATTTTGAGATTAAATTAGCTCAAAGCCAGGTAACTTTAAAGCAAATATTTAGATAAATAAATAAAAGAGGAAGGTTTCTGCACATAATTCGTTCATCATTCGTCTGTGGTATTTTTACTCAGAAAATTAACTGCATTTTTCTTCTCTTCCTTTTGTTTCATTGTAATTACTGTTCCAATTCTGTTCTAACTGAAAACAACTTGCCAGAAAAACAGCAAACAAGGCATCACTGTTGTCCCAAAGGAATGTAAGTTTGTGAAAACAGTTTATGTCAAGATTTTACTTTTATAAATGTTGCGGCTTACTTTGCTACACTAGTACTTTTGAGTGATTTTAGTCATGGATCAAAGTATTGCTCAGCATGAACAAATGTCCAGGGACTGTTTATAAAAAGATCAAAGATATATACATAAGCAGGGCAAACTTATCAAGTATAATTGCTCCAGGGTTCACAGCTTACTGAGGCCCAGGAGGCAAGTTTTGAAGATCAGGAAAGGCTGTCTTAGCACTAGTGCTCCTGTGTTGCATCACATGCATTAGGACCAATGCCAGTTATGCCATGCCACGCCATGTAAACACAAGTGAAAGCAAGAATCTCAGCAGTATTTCTCTGCTGTAATGCCAGCCTGCTAAGTTGCTTACACATAATCCCAGTATTTCTAGTATGCCAATAGCATATTCTGAAGACAGAGTCTATACTCCAGGTATTTTTTTAATCATTGTCTTGGTATCCATGCAACAGTTCCATTACGCCAAAGACCTTTCCTTTGAATTTTCTTTACACTTTTCCTTTGCTAAATTATTGCTGGTCTTCCTCTGCTAGGGTTTATTTTTGACAAAGAGGAATGTCCTTTTGAGTTGAAAAGGTGACATCCACTAAGAAGTAGTTCTTATTTGGAAGCTACTTGGAAGAGTGTGATCCAAGCAGAGAGCAGCATTGGAAGCAGCGAGAGCTTAAAGTTCCAGTGAGCTCTAGGAAAACCTCCATCCTGGACTGTGAATATTAATAATAATTTTAGAAGCAAAGCATCCTGTCAAACAGGAAACGTATTATGTGCACAGACTTTCCAATCAGAAATGTAGGTAGTTTATTCCCCAGCGTGGTTTAAGGTTTTTTCCCCAATGTATTGTTCAGGGATTTTTTTCTTGAATTGGAATGTTTTTTGTACAGAAAGCAATGTATCAGAGGAAATAAAATCAGTATTTTCACCCACACATGATTATTTTAATTGTCAGACATTCTCTAGCATTTTTTTGGAAGTAGTTTTAAACTTCAAAGGCCTTCTCCTGTAGATAGATGAACTGTCTAAAAAGAAATCACTTTTGTCATTCATCAGGTTTCCAAAAAATCTTCGTTATGTGACACAGTCATTACACTAAGAGCTGAAACTCTATATTTGGGTTGGAAAAGGGAATCTTTCCCTGAAGCTTAAGGAAGGAAATATTTTCAGTAGTTGAGGCTGGTACTTGTAGTTTCAGGATTCTTCTCACAGTGCTCAGTGTTTCAGCCAGATGTAGAAGCAAAGTGCAGGGTCAATAGAACCATTATACCTCTGGGCTTTCCAAGGAAATATAGTTCCTATATTTTCATTGGCATATGTTCTCAGAGCCTTTTTGCTAGGATTAAATGACAGCAAGGTGATGAGACATTCAGAAGTTTTGTAATTCAGTCTGGGACCCAGAGAAATGAGAAAGCATAAATGGAAACAAAAAAAGGTTTCTCTCATTTTGTTGTTTTCCACATCAAACTGTTACTCCAAGTTAATTTATGGAGCTAAAAATGAACATAACTGTTATTATGAAAAATAATAATTAAAGAAACCCCAAAACACAACCAAGAAGCTGGGATTTATTATTCTCTGTGAACACAGATATGATATTATTTTTGAAAAAAAAAAAACCAAAAAACAACCAAACTGTGAACAACACAAATGACTTTCTGGAAATAGAGTGTTTTTCAAATAAAGTAGAGGAACATTTCATATCTTTATCATCTTTTTAAAAGGAGAAGTGTGTGTTTGAGAACAAGTCCTGAATTATGGGAAGTGACCAAAAATCTCTTCATGTCCCAGAGAAAGCTCTAAGGCAAATAATGGGTACTCACCTATTCTTGTAGTTTTAGCTGATCTCTAAACTAATGTGAAAACATTCATGCTTGAAATCATAGTCTGAGAAATTGAAATCAATTTAACTTGAAATCATTTGATAGCTAAGAAAGGAAGCCAACTAGAGAATGGTATGTACAACATGGTAGAAGTTATGTCTGTATTTGAAATCAGTTATTGCCTTGCACTGTACGTGTTAGTGTAACAAAGGTAAAGACAAAGAACCTAAAGGTGACCTAAAATTACTACTTTTATAAAATACATAGCTCAGCAATGATAAGTCTTGATATGTAGTAGATTTTATACTTTGCAAAATTTATTTGAAAATTCCTATTCTGCTTGAAGATGAAACCCACATCTCTTTAAAGAGTTAATTAGAATTAAAAGCATTCAGAGAATCAAGAGTTAAGGATACTCTTAGAAAACACAGAAGATCCAGATTCCCTATTTTGAGGAAGGATTTACATCCTTGTCCATATCTTTATTCACAATCCTGATTCAGGCTATTAGCAAGTAGATTTTTTCCTAACATTTCAATCTGTAATAGCATATTTTGACTCAAGTTAAGATGTAGGGAGAAAAGCAAGACAAATACTACTCCCCCAACTTTATCTGAGAATATTCCCAGCTAACTCTGCTGTAACTGACGAGTTGTAACTGTAACGGTCTCCCTCACCATTGCAAACTAGGAACATCATAGCACAGGTTTCAAGTTCCTTTCAATGTTCTGTAACTGTAGATCCCATTTGGTAAAAAGCATTATATAAAAAAAAACAAAACAAAAAAAAAAGAAATGGAAGCAGTGTTAATAAAGCACTTCCTTTCCTCCCCCAGCTGTGACAGAGGAGTCAGTTAAAAACAGGTGTGATGAAAGATTGTGGCCTAGTCAAAACAGTAATGGTGGGTTGTTATGGGTTGTAACTTCACAGTATTGAGCTTGTGATAAAAGAATATTAAGTTGAAAGAGTATGTCTAGAGACGTTAGAAGACAATTTAAGGAATCAGTGAAGGATAGACAGAGACAGTGTGCTATGCCATGTGAGGGTATGCTATTTAACAATCTTTGTGTCAGAAGGAGATGAGTATGAGTTTCCTGCTTTTCTGTTTTCAGTGTAATGTGAAGTGATGGTCCTGGAGGCAAAAAAGCTAAGAACTAATGAACTCCAGAATAGGGAGAAGCCTAAAGCTGGGAATAAACTTTTAGGGATTGAGTTTGAGGTTTTTGTTAGCCTGAGAGCAGCGAGCTTTTCTGTCAGACGGAAGAGGTCATGGGTGCGAAATTCTCAACTAGATCAGACCTGATTATAAGGGGTATATAGAAACTGAAATTCTTCTGACATACACAACATAGACTCTTCTTAAAGACAAACCAGAATCACAAAACAACAGCCAACATAAATCTCATTTGTGGGATCTCTTTACTACTAAGCCTACTCTTTCAGTCTTCTCTGTGTACAGAGGGAGTCTAGCAGCTGTATACCACAGGTTGTAAATGAAGCATGGTAGTTATATCTTCCTAAATGTGACTTTTCTAATATTACTTTTTTTTTTTTTTAACTGAAGATGTATGTATTGAATTAGTGTAATATATAGGTATTCATATTCTGTCTTGCTATTTTTCACCAGGTTCCCCATGTGGGTGAAATTTACTTCTGTGCTTTCACTATAAACCATAATTGCATTCTGTGCTCAGCTCTGGCTGAGTTTAAGAACAAACATGATTTGTTTGTAATCACAGGTGCTTCTGAGATTGAATAGTGAATCAACCCTTGAATTTGTAAGAATGTTTGATGTGTCTATTTGTGTTATTGATAAAAATTATAGGAACAAAGAAACTTAAATTTAAGTCTAGTCCCTCCTACCACCAATAATCACATGCTTTATATGTGCAGTTAGCAAAACAATTGAAGATCATGTTGGTTTTTTTTTTACTTCTTCTACTCTAGATTGGCATCCAAAACTATGGTTGATTAACAAAATCCTTTGTCTGTGTTTAGATCTGAATCAATAATAAAGCACATTAAATCCATTATTTTTATTGGTTTATTTCTTACTAGTATTTGAAATTTTAAAGGAAAATTACTTCATATTTAAACTAAAATAATGTACAATAAGTTAGGAATCCAAGTGTTCACATTAGAACTCTGACCTACCTGTCAGATGGAAAGAAGAGGTTAGTTAAATGAAGCAGCTGGACAACAGAATTTGAATGAGGTCCTCTTTCTTTATAGGAATCACATGATTCTTGTGAATATCTGATGTGTAAATTGGAAATGTAGCAGCTAGAAACTTTGGAGAATTTTTTGGTAGGAAAAGAGCTGTGGAAGGAGAAAACTTTAATTCAAAGGAAAAGATTATTCATTTTGAGGAGACCATTATTATAATCCAGAAAATAAGTACTGTCAAAAAGTATTTTATTGGATATATATATAAAGAACAGTGAAATCTGTTCTAGGTCGAATTCTACCATTAAGAAACTTATTGATAGGTAGAAAATTTCTTCTTATAAGGATGATGGGGAGGAGGGAGGAAAGGAAAAAATATTCTGATATTTCTGACTTCTTTTTGAAAGTATGTCCCAGACAATACAAAGTAAAACTGATGCAGCCTGAGCTGGGAACCTAGCAATTGAGTTTGGATACAGATCTGAATTTTTCAAAGTTAGAACTTCTGCTTTGTGAATAATGCCCAGCAAATGCTGCAGTGAAGGAGGACAGAGGGAAGGAGGGAAAGTAAAGGTTTTTGTCTTTTCTGGGAAGTAAAGAAAAAAATATATGGAGCTCTTTCTTTCATACTGCTTAAGTCTCGAATTATTGAAATAGTGGTAATTTTTGTTTTTTTTTTTTTTTAAGTATTATGCTACACGTGTAGTCTATTCTACTACTATTACTTTCAGCTGTGCTACCTCGGCTTAATGAAAACTAATGCAAAACAGCAACCCAAAGCAAGTGTAAATCTTTGTCCTGGTTTCAGCTGAGATAAGTTTAATTTTCTTCCAAGTAGATGGTACAGGATTTATGCTAAGAACAATGTTGATAACCCAGGAACATTTTAGTTATTGCTGAGCAGTGCCTGAACTGTGCTAAGGCCTTTTCTGCTTCTCCCACTGCCCTGCCAGTGAGTGTACTGGGAGTGCTGAAGAAGCTGTCAGGGCTCATGGACAGGACAGCTGAAATGAACTAGCCAAAGGGCTATTCCATAACGCAGGATGATATGCCCAGTATAGCAACTGGAGGGAACTGTCAGGAAGGCACGGATTGCTACTGGAGCATCGATCTGCAAGAGGGCAGCAATTGCATCAGGCATCACTTCTGTTTTGTTTTTTTTTAATTTAAATGTATCTTTTTGGTTTATTAATTTTCATTAAAATTATTATTATAAATGTTATTGTTACTATTACAATTTTTGTTTGTTAGTACACTATTCTTATGGCAACCCACGACTTTTTATGTTTTTTCCTGATTATCCTCCCCATCCCACTGCAGTGGGAGAAGTGAATGGGTGTCTGCATGGTCTTTAGTGGCTGGGGCTAAACCATGACATGTTTTATTAAGAAAGAATCATAAGAGATATATGATACTGAATGGCATTTCTGCAGGCAATTAGACTATGACCTTAATATTAATTGAATGCATAGCTATTCATTTTTTGCTTAGCCTTTCAATTAAGATTCAGATTTTGTTGAAAACCCAAATGTCTGAGACAACTGCTACTTTAAAAGTATGCATGGTTCAACTATTAACTATAGGAAATTTTGGCACATATGTTGAATTTTTCAAAAAATTATCTTTTTATAAATGTAAAAAATGCAGGTTGGCTTTATTGCCTGGGAGAAAACATATTATAGTTTCCCTTGGCACAATTCAAAACTACGTTCCTCAGGGTCCAGCTTCATGGTCTGCTTAAACTGATCGGGCTGGAGGGCTGCTACTAAAAAGAGCAATTCTCATCTCTTGGCCATTCAGTCCCTCTCTTGTGTTTCTCATAGCCTGGGAACTAACCCATTGTGAGGAGAGAGAGGAGCTCTCAAACAGCCCCACACAGTAATTAGTGCTGACATACTGTTGAAGATGGAAGTGATGAGAAAGCCTACATTCCACATAAACAAGAACTCTCTATTTCAATAAGGGTAACTTGCACAGCTGTTTGTACAATATTGAAGGCCAGATTATTAGTGTCCTCTGTGCAGTGTAAAATTAGACTTTTACTAAGCTGATGTGTTTCCTGTCAGTAAATTATCCAAAAGATTCAATATGTGGAAGTATCTGTTCCTAATAAAAGGCAGCAGGACATGTTTCCATCCGGCTTTGATCATAATATCCACTGCTGGGATCTGAATCTCCTAGCTTTCTATCTTTGTGCAATCATTTATACTCATGCAAACTGAGTTTAAGTCACTGTGAAATCAGTATGACAGTGCTTTGTGTGTCAGTGCTTCATGTTGTCCTAGGGGTACCCAGTCCCCTGAGCTGGAAGACAAAAATGGGAAGCAGAATGAAGTCTCTGTAATTGAAGGGGAAATGGTTAGCAACCTGTTGCATCACTTAGACAAGCACAAGTCAATAGGGAAGGAGGTGACAGAAGTGCTTATCAAGCCACTTTCAATCACCTATCAGCAGCACTTCCTAAAGGAGAAGGTCGCAGTTGACTGGAGGTTAGCAAATGTGACACCCTTCTATAAGAAGGAAGGTATGGGGAACTACAGCTTTGTTATTCTGACCTTGGTGCCAGGGAAAGTTATGGAGCAGGTCATCTTGAGTGCCATCTTCAATAAGTTTGCCGATGACATCAAATTGAGTAGGAGTGTTGATCCATTTGAGGACAGAAAGGCTCTGCAGAGGGATCTGGACAGGTTAGAGCAATAGGCCAAGGCTAGTTGTGTGAGGTTCAACAACTCCATGCAATGCTACAGGCTAAGGCAGAGTGGCTGGAAATCTATCTGGCAGAAAAAGGGTGTTGGTCAACAGCCAGCTGAACATCAGCCAACAGTGTGCCAAGGTGGCCAAGAAAGCCAATGACATCCTGGCTTGTAACAGAAATAGCATGCCCCTGTACTTGGCACTGGTGGGGCCACACCTCAAATACTGTGTTCAGTTTGGGGCCCCACACTACGAGACACTGATGTTCTGGAGCATGTCCTAAGAAGGGCAAAGAACTGGCAAAGGGTATGGAGCACAAGTCTGATGAGGAGCGGCTGAGATTATTTAGTCTGGAGACGAGGAGGCTGAGGGGAGACCATCTCACTCTCTACAGCTAGCTGACAGGAAGTTGTAGTGATTGGGGGTCAGTCTCTTCTCCCAAGTAACAGATGATAGGACAAGAGAAAATGGCCTCAAGACGCACGAGAGGAGGTTTAGATTGATTGTTAGGAAAAAAAGACCTTCACTGGATTGGCCTCTATTTTAGACTGTATTCTTATCATATTTCTTTAGTCATAATTAATTATACCTTACTATAGTATGTGGTTTTTATTTTGGTTAAGCCCATCTCAGGCAATGATAGTTCTGTTTAAGGTACGACAGGTCTTACACCTGTTTTATTCCACTGGAACCATAAGGAGACATGGCCTTTCTTGGTGTCATTCCATGTGACAAGTAGTTTTCTCAGTGATATCTGACCAGAGTACAGGCTCCAATGCTCTTTTGATAGCCTTAAAGAAGTTTCATTGTGTCTGAGAGACTGCAGGTAATAAGTGACATTGTTCCCATGATGCAGAGAACGTAAATTGTAACAGAAGGGAAAAAAAAATGTTCTTGTTATGTTTCAAAAGGGTAACACTTAATTGATGATGATTATATTTTTGTCAATATCTGAGTATCTTAGCATGGTACCGTCTGAAGATGAAAATCCTGAAGTAGTACAACAGCGACATACTAAAATTTCAGATAGAATATTGCCATGTATTTTTTTTTTCTTAATAATGCCATGGATTAGTATCTGTATTTATGCAGCATTCTTATTGAAGTATTTAACTGCCTGAATAAAACATTGGTATCAAGAACTCAGAGGTAAGCTTTAAAAAGTGAATGTTTCTCTGCTTTTTGAATGCAGTCAGAAATCTTGTGGATTCTCTTAATATTGCTGAATATGTCCAAGATATTAGTCTGTTGCTATATCTACTTATGGTATTTTTACTATGCAAATTCTCCACATGGATTCACAGTACTGTGATGGCATGGACTTTATGTTAATAGATAACGTTGTAAATAACAGGGGGAGGTTTTGCCATCACAATGCCATGTATTTTTAGCATAATTTCTAAAGGAAACATAAATCACCTCTCATTTCTACAATACCTTTAGATACTGTCAGTGTGAGCAGTATGTATGCACTATGTAAGAGAAAGTATTTTAAATTACTTAATAGCCCGGTTTCCTTCTGAAGTTTAAGCCTAGCTACCATTTTCAATTTAGCTTCATGTTCACTCTAGCAATGCAAACTCTTGTTTTGTGTTTCATAAAAGTAGATCAGGAAATGCAATACTGTTCCTTTGGCAACAATTAAAAGAAAATGAAAAAACAGTGTTTTCATCCAGTGAAACTGCCTACACCAAAAGTGACAACTCGGTTGTAACGTAGGCCTCCAGCTTATAAACATGTAGGCAGGTAAGACATTTAATGTATCTGAGTACTCCCTTTGAACTGAATCAGATTATTCACTTGTGTAAAATTGCTCAACTGCCTAAATGTCTGCAGGATCGGGGCCTTAGATTGCAAACATAAACACCAAAGTAATTTCCCTCTTGCTGTGCTGTTTAGCCCTGCTCTCCCATTCAATGCAATTGAAGTAGTGGATGGGTCGTTTTCAACCCCTATGTTCTATTATCAAAGGCTATAGTGGGAGTATAGGGGTACATAAACACATTTTTTAATTATAAAACATAGTAGTTGAAAGCATTTCTATAGCAAGTAAAATCATAGTGTTAAAAAAAATATTGAAAATCACCATCCAGAGATGAAGGGGAGAGCCTGGGGATCAGAGAAATCCTGGTCATTAAATTCCTGCACAATTTCAGATGACAGGATTTTTAAAGAGATGGTATCACTCAGTCCAGGATCATATTGAAGTTTATTGGCAAAAAATGTTTTCTAACACAGAAACTTCTGTTCAATTAATAAAAGAAAAGGAAAGAGCCTTGTAAGCCAAATGAAATCCATATCTTTGTTATCATCTCCTTGATAACTTTGTAATATCAGCTGGGTTTTAAGCTGTTAGGAGCAGTTTGATAGTGTCTATTAAGTTCTAGTTATCTTTCTGAGTGTATCGTTTGACATTCTAAACATCATCTTGATAAGGTTTGCTGGGCAATTGAATTCACAGGAGTAACTCAGCAATAGAAATGACTGTGCTTTAGTTTTACATTTTTTAGCGTTATTTTCTTTGTTTTAACCTAGGATCCCAAAGGCTGCTCAGATAGACCTTCTAGTACATGCTAATAATTCTGCCACGATTAGTTTAAACCAAGGTGTTCATTACTATGAAGATATCATCTCAGAAGTGATGGAAAGTTTATCACTGTAATTTCATCCTCCATTTTCTTTGTGTACCAATCAGAAACCAATCTTATATTGGTCTTGGAAAATAAGATATTAAAAATAGACATCATCTTCTTAGGACTATGTATTCTATAATGCTTACAGACTTAGTTATTTTTCAAGTTGTATGCCCATACCTCTTTTTTATTATTATTTAAGGACTCTTTGGCTCTTTTTTTATTGGAGTGAAATATATATTTTAAAAAAAGATTATTACATACTCTCATAAATACGGGCTTTTTTAAAAAGGAATGCTAAGTATATTAATCCATTTCAGCCAGTTCTCCACTCCACCTAAATGACTTTTAATGAATGCATGCATTTCCTAAATACACAAATCATCTTTTAACACTACAGCATAAAAAATCCTGTTGTTCTATAGGCAAGTTATTGAAGTTCATGAAGTAATCCTTCAATACGCTCATATGCAGAAGGAGAGCTCTGTGAAACAGTGTATAGAGTGGTATGGGAAGCTGTTGCTCTTCAGTGTTAAATCTGTGGATGCTTCTTCACTCTGCATGTCTGTTATAAAGGAGAAAATCTGTGCTGAAATATGACTTTCAAAGCCTAAAGATGTGTCTGAAGGGTAGAAATGAGCTTGTGTCCATCCCGATGGTCTGCATGGACCCAAATTTGTATCTGACTATGTGGGTGCTAGAACAGATGCTGTGTACCCAGTCTGTTATCATGGCACCCTCCTGTAGGTGACAAGCCTTTGTGGCTCTTTCAGAAAGAGCCCAGATTTCAACTGCCACAACAACAGATGGGACTGCAGACAAAGGGTCTTGATTGTGCGTTGAACAGTGTGGACACCAGCAGCTGAGTGAAAAGCCTTCTGTTGGCAGAAATGAGGATATGCCATTCTGGGTCAGGGAGTTGATCACAGGGTTACAAAGATGCAGTATGGGGTTCCAGGTGCACTAGGAGCAGATCACACGGAGTACTGTTCAAGGACATTCATCCTGTAAAATAGATGCTTAAATGAAATAGAATTGATCACTTTAAAGTGTTAAAATTTAAGGGGTTAAAATCTTATAAACTGCATGGTTTCAAAATGCTGTAACCATGATAAGAACAATGCGCTGCACTCCATAGTGCGTTCAGCAGTGACCACCACTCTTCAGAAGTTACTGCTTTAGTCTGTGTATAACTCATGCATATCACAAGCATCTTCTTGTAACACTTCTATTTGACAAGTCAAAAAATTCAAGCAATTTATCTCAATTTTCATATAATAGCAAAAAAGAAGAGATATACAGAGAGAGGCTGAACTGCAGACCACAGCTCAGAGATTCTTTTCTGTCTCTTCTACTTCTTAAACCTGCTCCCTTCTCCAAATGATTCACCTTGGGCAAGGGTTGCGGAAGAGGGTGGGGGACCCTCCACTTTCAATGCTAGAGCATACTAAATTTGTAAATCAATCTAATAACCTACAAAGCACCTCCAGTTTGTTTCAGGTTATTTATTTTTAAATGCATCCAACATGATTAATTGTCTTTTCAATTGTTTTTGAACCTTGGAAGTTGGCGTGAACAATATGAATGGCATTTGTGCTTTTGCAGGCATTGAAGCACTTTTAAAATGCAAATCGTTAATGAACTTAAATTATTTTATAGCATTTATGAAAAAGAGTCAAAGGTTGATTAAATGGTGAGACTTGGGTGGTATTTAATTGGTAACCACTGGATTAGGCAAAACAGTAGTTTGTAGAATACAAATGGGATACAGATTGTGAAAAGTGAGTTCTAATAAACTCAAATGAGCACTGAATATATGGGAAACAGCAGCCTGTTTTAGAGAAAAAAGAAAATATTACTTCACTGTTATGAAGCTAAAAATGAAAAATTAATCTCTCTATAAAAAATACAATTTCTTGCCTGAGCCTTTGCTGTAAGCTGTGTACTATTCTTATGTAAAAATTTTGTTATGCTTGTGCTAAATATAAAAGAAGTTACATTAGCCTCCTCAAAACTGAGGTGAAGAAAGGTGTTCCCTGTGGTGACAACATCTGGGACAACACTTGTGTCCTCAGGTCATGGTTAAAAGATTCTATATCATTGTTGGCAGAGTTTACAACCTGTTTTATGCTGCTGTGAGTAACTTTATTTTGCCCTTAGTTGACTTCATTAAAAAAAAAAAAAAAACAAGTTAAAAAATCAAGTAAAAAAAAATTCCACATAGAAACCAGATTTCTCTGAAATGGGTTACTTTTAACCCAGGTGGTGTGTTGTTTGTTTTGGGTTTTTTTAAAGGCCTCAGTGATAAGTTCTGGCAGAATTTACGAGAGGATGAAGTACAGCACAGAGGATCTGATTCATGACAACATGGTTACGTGGATCAGATGCCTCTGAACACCAAACGAACGTGCATTGTAGTGGTCACCCTGTTTGTCACTTGTGGCCAGAATGCAAATGATTCCTTGGAGTTTTTCAAATCTCAAAACTATGTTGGTCTTTCAGCTGAGAGCACAGTGTAATTAGCTTCAGGAAGGATTCATACTCCGGTTGTGCCTAATAATCAAAATTTCAGCCTTGCGAAAGTTGACGAGGTGAGTTAGAAACAGTACTATGGGTAACAATGGTTATGCAAACTGTTCAGATGAGCATAAGCGAAGCTGCAAGGAAGTTTGAGTAACGAAGGACAGAGACCTTGAAAGGCAAGAGTAGGATGCTTCAAGCTGTTGTCTTTTCAAGTTCAAGAATACACTGCTCCTTTGGATTACTCCTTTTCTAAAATCATAAAGGTTAATGCAGGGCCAGCAATTACCTCAAAAAGAGTAAAAACTGTGTGTTGGACTACTCTTTCTAGTGGTATCAGCTCATGTACTTCTCATGGTTCAGTTTTAAAATCAGGAGAGATCAAGCTGATTAGGTTGTCTTTGAAAAAGAGAGTGATGAAGGGCAATAGAGAGAAGTGAAAAGGAGACAGAAGGAACACATAGTATTTATCCATAGCAGTAACATTTCCAGTCTTTCCCTAGATAATTCATTTTTCCATTACTGGAAATGGTTATTCTGACTGGAAGAATAATTTCAGACAGCTTTTTTGAGAAGCTAAAAAAATATGAAATGAGCAAGCTACACTTTAATAGAATTGAATCACTTCAAAGTATACATTCAGAGACTTCTGGCAAATTTATCGGGTGGCTGACTACACACAGCAAAATCCCCCACATTTGTGGAGGTGTGGTATAGCAGCCCACTTCTCTGTACTGACTGATGTTTGTATATTTGTCAGTTCAAAAGTGATGAATTACAGATATCAAGCACCATTAAAATCAATGGGAGTTTGCTCTTGACCTTGCTGAGGCCAGAATTTTATCCATTATCACTGATGTCTTTGTTCTTCTATTTTGTCACTTTGGTCTGCAGCTGTGAAACTTTTGCTAACTTATTTCTTAGCTCCTATGTGGAATTGCAATCAGTACAAGATTGGCTTCCAGGGGAGCTATTCTGTACTCACCATATTATTATCAGGCTAAATTACCCTTAATATGCTGACTTTACACTACTTTGAGAAGACTTGTCACTAAGCATTTCTCTCAGTATAACAAATGCATATGACAAGATAATGTTGATATACCTCTTACCCGTCTTAAAATATAACTTTGATATGTGCATGTATGTTGTTATCTGGAGATTTGACAGGATCTCTACATGAGAAGATCTGTATAAACAGGGATGTCTAAACGGACCATGTGTTTTAGAGCAGCAAGAATCCTGTGGACATGTAGCTATTTTCATAGAGCTGACTAAAAATAAGCCTAGGACACTCAAAACATAAATGGCTGTGTTTTTTTTGTAAAAGATGACTTCTACTACTCTGAATGAAATCAAATGTTCTCTGAGAAGATGTTGGTTCTTCAGAAAAAACAGATGAACAAACCCAAACCAAACCAAATCATAATCAGACTCTAGTTTCATTTAAGTACAAGCAACTAATAGCTAAAAAAGAAAGAACAAAACTCTTATCTCTTTTAGAACACAAAATCCATTTCCCGAACAGATCTATCCCCCAAAACTATTTTCTTTCAACTATTGTTTCTTCTGCTCTCTACAAAACCACATCCACTTGTAGTTTGGCTTTTGTCCTGGAAGAAATTCATTAATACAGCATATTGGAGATGGAAAACATGGTGCAGTAATTTGTTAATGAGAAAGTATATTTTCATTGTATGCGAGAATAATCACTGATTATGTGCCGTGATTAAGATGCAGGGTCCACGGTGTCTTTTAAGCCCTCTTTCTATGTACTGCTAAGTTCTTATTTAAGTAGGAAATGTAGTAGCTCAAAGTCTTTCCATATTAGCTCCTTAGTGAACCAATGCAATCAAATGTGAAATGGAAAATGAGAAAAGTAATTAATATTACCAATGGCATTTGTTTAAATGTTGCTTTTCAAAAGCACTTTAATTACAATATGCTTTTCATGTTGGTTGAGTTCATTTATATAGGGAATACAATCATTAATTATCATAATTAAGACACCTGAATTCAGCCTGACTGGCATTCCTTCCACCCTTAGTTGTATCGTTGTTTTATCTCTGACAGTTAGGTTTTCAATCAGATGTTATCTGCTTTTTCCTAATCATTAAGAAATGCTTTGCTAATTAGCACATGAAATTCATCCTACATCAGACTGAATTGAATCAAGGTCTATTATCTTGAACAGTAAGACACTTCAGAATTCACAGTAATAGGGGCATGAATATGTGATACAGTTCATACACATTTCATGAACCTCCACGTTACCGTTATTTTTTCAAGACTCTGCAATTAGCTATGCCATTTTCAGGTCACTTCATTCTCTCTCACTGTTTAACAGTCTGTTAGATTACAATGCTCTGAAATCACCAGTTAACTCTTCCGATACCATGCTTTGTTGAGATATTGCTGTTCTTCAATAAAGATGTGTTTCTGGAACGTCTCATGTCCTTGAATATTGTTTCTTTAAAAAGATGATATATTTTCAACTATTATGCCAGGTCTAATTTGAATTCCTTAAAATTAATGAGGAGTATCCACACATACAACAGAACTTCTTGCCTCATCTCTCAGACATACAGTGATCTTGCTGAAAAGTTAGCCATGCTCCTCAATTGATCTTCCACTGTTGTCATAGATGGACTAGGCCTAACCAGCTTGTGACCAATCTAAACCAAATCAAAAGGTTTTAATCCTGTTTCTAGCAAACTGTCCTACTTGCAAGGGAGGACACGCCCTTACCTCTGTTCTTCAAAGCACAGTTCTGTAGTTGTGTGTGGTTTTATTTTGCCTCGATTAAGTAATAGGAAGGATGTTGGTTTCTATATGTATGTACTGCAAAACTGCCAGAACAGATGGAGTTGTGTGTTTTGACAGCCAGGCTATATTACTGCACAAAGAAACTAAAATGATTATTCACATTATTAAGACTTCTCATTTTTTTTAATAAACCTTACAGGGTTACAGTCTTCATATACTTAGCACAAATTTCAGATAGAATCTCTTGTATATTGATTTATTTATTATACGGGAATTTGTGTCCACTTGCCCTTGTTGAAACTCATGAGGTTTTTCTCTGCCCAACTCTCAAGCCAGTCAAGATCCCACTGAATGGCAGTACAGTCTTGCTGCGAATCAGCCAGTCTTCCCAATTTTGTGTTAGCAGGGTATGTGCTGATGATACACTCTGTTTCCTCATCCAGGTCGTTGATGAAGATACTGAATAAGACTGGCCCCAGAACTGTAGAACTCCACTGGCCACAGGTCTCCAACTCAGTTTAGATCCATTGATCACCACCCTCTTTGCCCTGTCATTCAGCCAGTTCTTGATCCACCTCACCATCCACTCATTCAACCCACATTACCTGAGCTTTCTTATAAGCATGAGAGACAGTGTCAAAGGCCTTGCTGAAGTTAAGGCAGACAACATCCACAGCTCCCTGCTCCTCTACCCAGTCAGCCAAGCCAGTGCAGAAGGCTATCAGGTTAGTCAAGCATGATTTTCCCTCGGTGAATCCATATTGACTCCTCTAATAATAATTTTGCCTCCATGTGCTTAGAGCTGACATCCAGGATGAACTGTTCCATCACCATATCACCTCCAGTACTGTATTTTACCATAGGAAATCTGAGGGCATCCTACTTTTTATGAAGGAATGCTGCTTACTATTGGGAAGTAAACATGACTGTGTAGCATTGGAATAGGACTTTGTTACCTCTGCAGTCGCTATTTTAAGAGATAGGAGTAAGAACACATTTTTCAGGGTTTCCCAGGACAGACCCATGAATGCCTCTCAAGCCATGTGCTAAGATCTAAACTGTAGTTTCTAAGACATGAGTGCACTTTTGTGGTGTGAACTGAGACAGTTCATCCTTGTTTTATATCATATCAATTATCTTAAAGTAGTGTTGACTTTTTTTTTTTTAATATCTTTCTGATTTGTAGGGGCAACTGGAGAAAAAAGTCTCTTTTCTATGTAATTGTACTGCTAATTTATAAATGAAAGGGCTCAAATTCGCAATCTCTGAGTTGAACAGGAAGTAGCTGGAAGCAGAACACTTCCCCAAGGGGTTTGATATCTTTAGAGGCCATTTCCCAGCTTGCTGCCTCAGACTCTGCATTTCTTGACTTTAAGGATAAGTTGTAATGGGCTTGTGTTTCCCAGGACAGAACCGTTAAGCTTTAGTGCCTCAAGAATTTAGTTAACAATGTTCTTATTTAAAAGTTGAATAAGTGGCCTGAGTTTTACAGATGTTGACTCTTTGCAACCCCACTATGTTCAAAATAACTCATCAATGAATTATATATATCAATGAATAATATCAAAGAGCTTCTGAAATCGCCAAAATACAGTTTGTACCAGCCCTAATCGCAGCTTTGAAAACATTAATCTTTTAAGTTCAGTGAAATGGCACTTACTAGGGCTTGGTACCACATGTAGGATTGGGCCCATGAAGATGAACTTGCAGAATCATTTCCCTAGTTTTGCTCCTTTAATTTCAGATAAAGAGTTACTGTGGTGACTTAGAATTTATTCTTTTGGGGTTTCCTTCTGTTAAAAAAATGATAGTTCATGTTGTGTTTCTGTATTAAATATTCTGTTAGAAGTGTGTCAGCTTTCCAGATAAGAAATTACCTCTTCCATTTTTCCTGTTTTAACAGAGCGTTACTCTACCAGCTTATGTGAAGCACATTCAGTGAAGAGAAGGAAAAACTATCTCAATCAAAAATGAATTATTACTCTTGGGGAAAGAATGTAGGGTGGGAGAAGAGCTGCATCATATAATTTAAGAGAAAATAACATTTGTATGGAAGCAGGAGAGTAGCATATGCTTTCCTTCCACATCCACACTGAGCAAGTATATTTTTTGTAGTTCATCATTTCTCTTTAGCTGGTATGTTCAGTTACTGCTCATCTCCCTGAGGGAATTTTATTGGTAATGAAGGAGAGTTCACCTGAAAATGGAATAGCCTGAAATTTGACAAGTTGGAAAAATACTTACATTTTTATCCAAGTGAAAAAGTGTATTACTAGAAAAAAAAGGTTGAGGGGAAGTAAACACGTCTTTCAACAGTCTCCAAATGTTGCTATGCCATTTATAGAAAACAGTGTAATTATGACAATAAATTAATTAGTTAATTGCAAAGGTATTTATTATTCTCATGTGAGGAATCATACTATAAATACTCCATTAAAATATTTGTACCGTTAGAATTTCAAAGCAAGTAAATCACGTTCTTTCAAGTCATGATCGCATATACTATGAGAGAAAGTATTGCCAAGGTGATGCACTGTGACTGGAAATGAGGAGATCTGGCTTTCCAAGAAGCTACCTACATCTCTTTGGCCCTGAAGACCGAGTGTCCTAGAAGCCAAAGGTAGAGTTTATAGTTAGACCTAATGTATGTATGATGTTGAGGCATGCAAGTAGTTTTCAGCCAACTACAATATGACTCACTAGTGTTCTCATACAATGACTGCATATAACATTGATTTCAGCAATTTAGTGAGCATGAAGTCACTTCCAGGAACATTGCTGTTTCCAATGTTAACCCAGAAATGAGAATATTCCTAGAGTTTGTAATTTTTCTGAAAAATAAATTGTAGCTGTGGTAGTGTGGTCTATTCCCTTTCCCAACATCCACCTCTGTGTCTTTGTTTCATCCTTTTTTCTGTTACCCATATTTAGCCTTTGGCTTTCTGTGACATGCCTGCCTTCTAGCTCTCACCAAAATTTCATTTTGCAGAAGGCTATCTTATAAACTTGTACATGTTGCCTTTAAGGCTGGATGTTGCAAACTAATATATTCCAAATGACAACCAAGCAGAAAAATGTCTTCCAAAATGTTACAGGTTCCCATAGTGGAAGGAAGAGATGGAAGTGTGTTGTACAATATATAACATAAAGAATATGCCTGACAGTGAAGAATGATAGCATCTGGCTTCTGAGCTGCAATGCTGTGATCAAAATTGGCATTGTTTCCAAATCAGAACTTTCTATGTGAGGACAAAGTATCTTTCTTTGTGTAATCTTTACTGCATAACAACAGCTCTGCCTTGGCAGCGCCGAGAGTTGGTAATGTATGACAAATGGTTTCATAGGGACTTGCTAATCTAGAAAGTGAGAAGGAAGGCAGAGTAAGCACACTATAATTTTCCTTTTGCTTTCTTTTTTCCAACTCCTTCCCAGGGGCATATGCAGCCCCAGTTTAAATTCAGACGGGGTCAACACACCCCATCGTGTCAGATCATGTTTCCATATCTCATGGCTGTAGGCAAGGAGAGCCATGCACTGTCTGGGGGCCTGTATCTGCCACACGTATTCAGGAAAACAGAGGACTTGTAGCAATGGGCTGGTTACATGTGAAATTCTCATCACAGCAAAGGGAGTGGGAATTGAAAGTAAACTGTTGGGCTGACACTCTCTACTGAACCTGCACTATGTCTTCAACCCAACCTCAGGGAGAATCTCAGACAGGAGCTGACCTTGAATAGCAATCACAGCTTGGCCTTACTATAGATAGCCTGTCTGTGGTCAATCGTGACCTGTACCATCTCCCATTTATAACAATTCCCTGAAGACAGATGTTTCAGTCTGTGCTCATAACTCATTTCCTGTAGGGTATCATGATGCCCTCACTGTGATCCTTTCCAGAGAAGATGAAGAATCAAGCAGACCAATGATGTTTTCTGCTTTCAGAGGCCAAGGTCTTTGTCACAGTTGTGGCACCACGTAAGTGTCACATTTTAGAACGTTGTTCTTCTCCTTGTTGTTCACCATCTTTTGGTAAATGCATGACTTCCTCTTTCTGTCTTATAGCCTTGGTGAGCTAAAATCCATAGTAAGGGAGGGAAAATACATAAAATTAGCAAAAATTCTACCTGGAATGGCCTTATCTATGAACAGAGAAATAGCTGATGTAAAGCAAGAATTTGGATGACTACTTCAGATATAACAGAGCTTAAAGTTATTTTTTTCTACAATTGCAAGACACTTGTATTTAAAAACATATTTACAAGATGAATAGATTGTAAATATAAGTTGCTTATGTCCCAGGGTTTCACTGGCCCCTTTCTCAGTGCTCTAGTTTCTTCCCTCTTTTTCCATGCATACCAACTTCATTTTCTTACAAGTAGCCATTTTGTTTTGGTTTTAAAATAAGAAAATAGAAGGTTGTAATAAGAGTAATTTTCATATATTTCTTGTCTCCTGTTTTGATGGGTTTTTTTTCCCCCCTAGCAGTCTCTCTCTCAAAATCCCTGCTAGCTATGCTTATAAAGCAACCTATACATTTTTTTGAATAGTATTTCCACTCTCCAGGATAATGCTTTTTGGACCAATATACTGTAATACTTAAGAGGAAGAAAACATCTTAGAATTCTTATTTTCACCTTTTGATGTTCTCAACTGCCTTTTTTTTCCCTGAAATCTGATGGGTTGCAAGACAAGATTTTAAGTATTTACAACCATCTCTAATAAACCGCTTCATGGATATTTATGAGGTGCTGTTTTAGCAGGCTGTATTATAATATTAATCAAAATCAAGGATGCTACTTGGAAACACTCCAAGAGTTAGATCTTTGCTGAAATCTTTCCAGGTATCTTTATTTTTCCCTATTCCTTTTGTTTTTGTTATTGTTAATTTCAAGTTATCAGATGGTATTTGAATACATATGAATACAGTTTTGACAGAAAGTCAGAGAATCGTAAAACTAATCTTTGTTTTAATGTTTATTCAACACTTTTATATTTGTTTTCTGTTTATTTTTAAAGAAAAGGAGTAATATTAGCAGGAAAGGATATAAGGCACCCTGCTGTGCCACTAAAATTACATTGTACAAGTTTATTGTTTACAACTAGAAATGTCCTAGCATGTTCTGAAGACTCGTATATGAAGCCTTAATGTAATTTTCACATCCATCACTTAGAGGTCTAATGAATCCATGTACCAACAGGTACGTACTTCAAGTTAAGGGTTGTTATTTCTGGATGCTCAACTTGAGACCTTTAACTCTTCCTTTTCAGGATCAAATAAGTCAGGCTGTCAGTGTGTTGAATAATTTCAACGTCCCAGGTAGTGAGCAAGATTTAGTTGGTATTGTTCAGATTTAGTCCTTAACAATTTTCATAAGTTCACAAAGGTAAGGGCAGACTAACCAGCTATGGACACCCAAGAAACTGCATGTCCTTGATACAGCATCTATTATGCTGAACGTATGACATCCTTCCATTTTAGCATGCCAACTTGAAAGTCACTCTGCTGTGGTCAAACAAGATCAAGATCAGAAATGGTTCCTGTTATGTCTTGCGTAGGGTTTAGTATTGAGGCAAAACATGTTTTCTATTTTATGACTCCCCAAGAATTATTGCAGAATTGTGGGGAATAGGACTAAACAGATTCTTAGTTCTCTGCTTTAAGGTTTTCATTTTCCACAAAAATATTGTTATCTACAACCACATATGAAAAATCTGTAATAAAACAAATATACTACATGAGACAGGCCGATGACATATGAAATACTTACACAAAACAGAATCCAAACAAAGACAAATCAAAGAATAAAAGGTAAATTGTGACATATATTTCAATTAAAAATATTTTTTCCGCAGTCATGATCTGAGATATTACCTGCAGCACATCATTTGAAATCCACAACATAGTTTTTACTACCTTTCTCATTGCCCTTGTGTTGCAGCCACAGCATTACATGAAGCTATAGTTAGAGATTACTGGGGGTTAGTGATGATTATTTATAATTAAAACATTTCTATGTTTTATTGATACATGGTCAGCTTTGCTGTAACAAAGGTACTTTGCTACTCCAGTGTGAAAGTTGCCAGGTTTGCATGTAGATTCATGAAGTGCTGAAATTAAACCTCTGTGCATCATGTTGGAACCATCTGCTTGATCCATCCAATATGTTGCCACAGCTCATCTATCCAGAGAGATAGATCACAGCGATAGTTGCACAGAGATTTCCTCTGTTCTTGCCACAAAGTTTTTTGTAGAATCTAATACTGTAATAGATGGTCAATAACTTTAGGGAATATCATGGCAAATGTATCTGAGGGTAGATGACAAAGTCTGAAAAATAAGAAATGTGGATGTTCAGTCTTACAAGAGTGTTAGGAGTTATCATAGTCACTCTCCATATCCTATGACTCTTCATTTAGTTGTCCCATATTGAATTTAACTTTAAGGGCTCAATACACTGCACTAGTTTGATGCTGACGTCGTCCCATTGAATTTCAGAGAAAAGCAACAGTTTAAGACTCGTTAAATAAAATGGCCATCAGGCCTGAAGTCACACAAACAGTGCTCGATCCTCTGTTACATTGTCTGTTAGTAATTTTGGACAGCAGCATCACTTAGGAAATGTTACTATTCTTAGTAGGCTGGTAACAGGCTATCAGTCCCTGCTGCAGCATCATCCTGAAGCTGAGACCTAAAATAGCATTGTTGAAAAACAGATATAAGGAAAGAGGAGGTCTCCAAAAGACCAGATAGAGATTGGTAGAAACCTCAGTAGAGGAAACATGTCCGTCTGTCAAAAGCTGAGAGGTTTTTTGCTTTTGTTCTAGAAATTAGAATATTCTCACTAATGTTATGAAATTGAGTTTGACTGAAGTTGGGGTTGAGATTATGGAATTTGCTTTAAGAGATTGAGAGTGGTTCCTGTAAGAGAATGGGGAAGCAAGTAGGATATGTTTGAGGGCAGAAAGGACAAAAATACAGGGATAGATACTTTATATCAGCAGTCTGAGTTCCCAGCAGTGTGAGCTTTTGACCATTAGGCTTACATGGATGGGGTAGTTTTGTCTGGTCAAATCCTCTTCTACATGTAAAGCCTCTCTTTTGCAGTACTGACAAGACATGGGCATTCTTGTGCAGATTCTCTGCACTGAGCTGAATTTCATCCTAATATACAGAGTGCATAATTAAACTTTAATTTGCCCCTGCCTACATTTCTAACATTAAACGGTTGCACAAAGTGCAAACATGGTATTGCTGGGAGGGTAAGATGCAGAAATCTGCTCTGACTGACAGAGAATGCATCGGCCTTGATGTATTTTTGCAATATTTTTCAGAAAGAAAAGGATGCATTACATCAATCAAATTAACAGGGCTAAAAGGCAAATACATGAGAGAGTTAGGTGGGCCATTATACCCATTATTGGTTTTCCATACAAAATAGGCAAATAATTCTGTTGTTTGAGACAGTTTTCCTGTTTTCCTATGCTGAACTGCTGTGTTCAGCCAGTAAAATCTATTATATTTCATATCTTTAAATAATTCTGATTAGTAATTATGGAAGTTCTTTTATCCAGTGTGTCAAAGTGCTTTGGAAACAGCACAGCTTTTATCACTGTGTGAAACAACTACGCAGCATAGGTATTACTTGCTGTAATATGATATCAGCTCTGGGAAATGTACCTCAGTAACATTTAAGTTGACAGCCTAGGGGTCAGTGCCAAAGAGGTACATTGCCTGTGTTTGCATTTTCCAGATGCCAAGGAGATCAGGCAATGCTTACTGAACTAAGCCTTTCTGCACTTTGAAAGGTATATGTAAACTGGAGAAGAAATCCTGAGCCCAAGCTACATATTCAAACTGCTTTCTCTCCTTCCAAGTAAAAATGACAGAGAGTATCTGATTCCTTTCCTGGGGTTATCCAGATTGGTACTCACCTCTTTGCGATAACATGAGTGCTTCTGCAGTTTATGTCCCCTGTGGACCTGCCTGCAGGATGTAGCCTGGACATCACAAAAAATGGCTAGATTTTTAAGCAGAAGCATTGCCATCTCAGACTGCCTCTCAATAATCACAGCATGAAGAACTCTAAAAGCAGAATCCTGGTAAAGTACAGTTCAGGCAACAGGGGGCTGGTTCTTAACCTCCTCCTTGCTTTTGTGACCCATAAGGATGTTTAATGGGAGAGGGCTTTGGAGTGGATCTCCTGCTGAAGATGAGGTTGCTCATGCACTTCTCAAGCTAATTTCCCTTTCACTTTTGACTGAGGTATTGGTAGCCTCAAGATTACACTACGTTCTGTTAATGTGCAGAGCACATTCACCCTACATTCAGAAGCTAGCTACCATGGTCAATTCTCTCTAAAAGCCATTTGGAAATTCAACCTTTTGCTTAAACACACTGCAACAATATCAGCCTTTTTTCCAGTTCATCTATCAGGCTGCTGATGCTTAAGGGGTGCATTTTATCCTTGATGAGCATGTTAAAAACAAGTGCTCACCCCAGGATTTTAAGATACCTCAAGGGTTTGACTTAAATCCAACAGAATTAAGAAAAAAAAATAAAATGGAGGATCTGCATGTTTAAAGTAGACTCATTGTGTCTTGGTGTTGTAGATAAGCTTCAGTCAGTATAAGAACAGGAAAAGATTCACTCCAGTCAGAGCAAGGCAATTTGCAATGTTGTCAGCTGATAAGTGCAGGTGAGGATAAAGGCATGTCTGCATCATTCACTTGCATTACACTTTGAATATATTTTTCTTTGTTGAAAAATCCTACAGATATATGCACCCTTCTGCTGTTCAATCCACATTATCTTACTGCTGGCGTGCTTAATTATATCCTTTCGACGAAATCCTTACTTTTAATACTCCTTGGAAGTACATTCCTCCACTTCTTCCTAAAGTAAATTATCCTAAATATCTCTCCAGGCCTCAAGGAACCTGCGCTTATACTGAAAATGCAAATGAAAATCCTCTTTCTTCTCAACAAAGACAGCTGTAGACCTCAAGATTATGTAAAGTCTTGTCCTTATATGAGTCTATTTTCTGCTTCTGAGAAATTTGACCCAAAAGACCTTTCCACATTTCAGTAAAAACAAACATTATAGTTGAGTCATAGCTTTACATGAGGAGGTATCATTTGGAAGTGTGCTATCTATTCATTCGGATAAATTTTCATTCTTGCTCATACAGGTTTTGGTCATGTTTCAGCCACGTTTCAGTCATGTAGGGAGAAATGAATGCAGTGAGCCTTCATTTAGCCTGCCTGAGATCTCTTCCAGTCTACATTATTCTAGAATTATGTGACTCTGTGTATCTTTAATTTCACTTATTTGCATTGAGTTTGGTTTAACTCTTTGATAATGGGATCCTATTCAAATATATTTTGGTTTTGTCTGTTTTGAGTCTAAAATTACAAGTAATGTCAAAATTTCAGTTGAATGCATTTGATTACAGACTTTCATAAAGCTGATGTTGTCCTATAATAAAGTCAAATAATCACATTGATTTTCACTTGGCATCTAGACTAACTCTTAAGGAGTATGTGAAGTAATTGATTTGTATGCTAGAGTTGCTGCAGGGTTTATTTTCAAAATGAGATTTTGGGCTAGGTTATTTTTTGTTAATTAAATATATTTAAAGGGATTTATGTTATCTTCTTTTTCATATAAACTGAATTTTCAATGACTTCTACTAAAATGTTAGGGAATCCTCTGCTATAAATAACCCTTCATGTGAGATTATATAGGAGTCCAATAAATCCTTATTTTTGCATTATTTCTCCCAAACAAAATCAAATAATGTGGTTATCATTTGAGATCCTATTGTTTTAATGACATTTTAAGGACACCAGCTGAACATAGATTTCAGATTTTTTAGATTAGGTTCTAAATTTTGACTCTTTGTTAAGCAATAAACTTTCTTTTTCACTAAAATCTTTTGAATAAAAATGACACAGATTAATTGTCATTGTCTTACCATTGCTTGGTCATTGTCTCTTGACACTTGTGGCTCCTGCACTTGGGGTGGAGAGCTATGGCCAACCTCCCGTTCTTGGAGCTGTGTCTGTCTGATGCAGTTGAACAGTATGATGACAGACTGCATCTATTTTGTGGGCTCCGGTGTTTCAGAAAGATGGCAGCTGATGGAGTGTGTATCTTTGCCCAGCTACATCTTGACTTTGGCATTTGTCCCAGTGAGATGGAAGGGGGAGCTCTCCTGGGTCAAGGAGTAGTTGCAGACACTTAGCCAAACACCCAGCCATTCACTGCAGAGTGGGTCTGGGCATCCTTGGATTGAATGCTAAAAAAAAAAAAAAAATCTAATCATGTGGGATGGGGTTTTCAGAGATGTTTGAGTTCCCACTTAGTGATCTGTCAGGTGATTTGGATTTGGTTTTAATCATAAATACTCATAGTGAGGAAATCAGACTGTTTTCCAGAGGTACATTTAAGAAGCCAGATCTATGAGTCTTGACAGTATTGCAAAGCAGATGAGAACTTAACTGCACCTTTCAGTTTCTAATATTGCTCTGACACTTAGCTCCAGTGTGTATCAGTTGTATGTAAACATGGCTATATGAGATACTTATGTGGTGATTTCAGGAGATGAAATCACAATAAAGGAATGGCATCTAACACTTGTTTGATAAATTTGGCTAATATTTTTAATATCTGACTTCCTGCCCCTGATTTGGAAGACTTCATAATGAGTTTTCACAGGTAATTTAGCCTTTCTGAGCTTCTGTCACTCACCTTCAATGGAAGCAATAGCATTCTTCTGTCTTGGAGAAGAGGAAGATAGAGCTGAAAGGCAGTAGTTCAAAGAAAGTTATAAAGTGGTAGTAAATGAATAAACCAGGTGATATAAATACATGGTTAAAATAGAAATTAAAAAGCAAGCAATCACCAAGTTTTGAGCTGGGCTTGCATAGAAGAGGCAACAGGTACAAGCTGGAATATAAGAGGTTCGGGAGAAACATAAAGAAAAACTTCTTCACTATGTGGGTGATGGAGCACTGGAACCAGTTGCCCAAATGAGTTATTGAGTCATCTTCTCTGAAGACATTCAGTTTCTGTGTGACCTACACTAGGTGGTTCTGCTCTGTCAGGGGGGCTGGCCTAGATGATCTTTTGAGGTCTTTCCAACCCTTAAGATTCTGTGATTCTGTGATTTAGGTGTCTCTTCCAAGAACAACTTTAAAGCTTGTCACCTTCAAACTGATATACACTAAGTAGGGATATGTTGTAAGGATACTTGACATTTATTGAGACAATTATTTAGTCATCAAAACATCTATGTGCTTGTGTAAGGTAATCAACCCTTATCTTACTCGGGAGGCTGTACATGCATATCATTTGCCTCTAGCCTGAAAGAGAATTAGTGACAGATCCAGGTTTATAGTCCACAGGAGGATTCCTTGCCCCCAGTGCTATGTTTAGACTATTGATGACATCAATCATAGTGAAGGCATAGTGCAGTTGTCAACCCCCCTATGTATTGCTGTTTTTTAAAGATAGTCAACACCCAGTCACAAGTACTTGAGCTTCTTTGCAGGAAGAAAAAGGTCTAGCCTACATTCTGTCACTGCTGAAGAAAAATGCAATGCATTTATCACAGAAAAAAAAGTTCAGGGTAAAGATTTAGGCTTTTTACCATGTATAAAGAGTTGATGTATGCTATTAGAAACTACTTGCCTAGACTATATTTCATTTAAGCTTTTAGAGCCATCTAAATCAACTTCTTTAGCTTTAGGAAGATAAAGATTGTAAAACAAATTATCTGAGCATCAGGAGACCTACCATGTTGATTTATACTTGCTACATACAGTAAAAGTGTAATTCACTTAAAAACCACAAAGCTGATGCATATTTTCAGAATTATCTGGGTATTTGGTTGGTGCAAGTTTAAATGAAATAATATGAGCATGTGTTTACTTTTCAGAGGCAAAAAAAGAACCCCAGGCAAACAAAAGTGTTAAAAATGATTAAAGGCACCAGGAACAAGACCATTTTTCTTACATTGTCAGTGCTTAGAAAGTAAGCAGCTGCCTGCTGAAGCCTTATTCTAATAATATTACCTATACAGATCAAGATGTTTTACCAAGAACTGAATATATTTGCTATACCTTTATAAGTCTGCATTTGGGAATCAGATGATTCTTCATCTGACTGTAACTGGAAATCTGGAATTAATTTCCTCATTATGCACTTTAATTGCATTTGCATGCATGAGAATGATTTCTTCACAAATACTCTTCTGAATATAAGCAGGAGCTACAGAGAAAGATAAAATGACTGTGTGTCTTGGTCATTTAAATAGAAAAATCGTCTAAATTGTGGCATTTCCCTACCTATCATACAGAATCCTTTGCCATGCTAAATCAAGATCAAAATCCATTTTGGTTGTAGTTGTCAGCTGGACCAGAGATACCAACCACTGTAGCCAACTATATGGCAAAAGATGATGTGACTAGAATCACAGCCTGGTTGCCTTTGATTCTGTTCTTGTTTTAATGCCTTGATGACTGTAATCCAAGTTAAAAAACAAAAACCCAAAAAGTAAAAGAAAATATAAGCAGTGATTTTAACGTGGTTGTTCCCTGATGTCTTTTATCTTTGTTGATAAAAGAAACTATAGAAGTGGAGGGGAAAGGAGAAAATATGTTCATCTTCTTTTACCTCTAGGAATTAGGTGCTAGACAAAGCCGTAGCAGTATATAGTGATCTTTCCATTTCCCCGCTTTCTTAACAAACTTGACTAATTAAGTACTACTTACATTGTAGAGCTATTTGTCAATTTTCTGTTCATAGGGAAATTATGTATATGTGTGATATTTTCATATAGCTGGCTGTTACAGTCTTTGCACCACTCCTGAAACAAGCCCTAATCATTGTCTTCCTTACAAAGCTGTTGTGCTAGACAGCTGAAAATGTGACTGAATTCTGCATTGCCAAGAGCTCTCCTTTTAAACAAAAAATTATATGAAAGGAGTGTAAAGCTGTGCTGTAAGAGTTAACATCTGAGTATAGTAGGGTCTTCATATTTCCATGGCAACAGCTTAACATGATCAGTGAGTAGAGTGGACTATTTTGCTATGAGGCGTCATTAAAAGAAAAATCATGCTGGGAAACACATATGTATCATAGAATAAAATCTCATCTCCATGGTTTTGAAAACAACCAATTTCTTTGTTGCTCCATATTGATACATTGTTTTAAAATTGCTGTTACATTAGATACGGAAACAGTAATTTACATGGCTTTTAATTACAGTTTTTGTGATTGCAAGGATGTAAATATAAAGGAGCAAATTTACACCAGAGGTAATCTGACAGCTGCCACTAAACCTCTTATTTACAATATGTATCGCCAAATACACTTATTTTTTACAGAAGCTTTTTGTTGCTGGTGTGTGGCATAGTTCTCTGTGGTAGTAGGGATGGGCTCAGCTGCCGTTTTAGTCATTTCTATTAAGAATATATTGATAGCTAGCACACCAGCAGTGGCCAGTCTTTTCTGCCAAATCTATTATTTTTAAAAGGTCAAAGGTCTACAACAATTGTGATGAAACAGATTTGCTGTTCCTCCTTGTTCCATGTGTGTCATTCCCAGGGTGTCATGGGAACATAAGGCATCTGTAGTTTTTTTCAGGAGGTTCCTGTTAATGGTTATTACCTAACTCCTACTGGACGTTTTGAAAGCAAACAGAGAGTAACTAGGATATGATAAACTGTAGTTACTCCTCGCTGGCATGTTACTTTTTCGAACATGGCAAGAATGAAGAGAATATCTGAAAGTTCTGGCTTGTTCTCTACTGTCAACTTCCATCCAAGTCATGGCACTCATCCTCATTGAGCTCAAGGTGTCAAATGTTATTTTCATATCTTCAAATGAACTAAGCTACACACAGACTGCACCATGTCCACAAGCTATAGAGAGGGATCTGAAGAGGCTGAATAGATGGACTGAGACCCATCAACAAGACCAGGTGCTGGGTCCTGCACTTGGGCCACAACCCTGTTATTGAGGTTGTGGCAGAGTGGCTGGAGAGCTGTCTGGAAACAAATGACCTGGGTGTTAATTGATGGCGGCTGAACATGAGCCAGCAATGTGCCAGGTGGCCAAGAAGGCCAATGGCATCCTGACTTGTATCAGAAATAGTGTGAGCAGCAGGGCCAGGGAAGTGATTGTCCTTGGGTACTCAGCACTGGTGAGGCTGAACCTCAAATACTGTGTTCAGTTCTGGGCCCCTTACTATAAGAAAAACATGAAGGTTCTGGAGCATGTCCAGCACAGCAAAGTGAGTCACCTTTACTTTCCTCTTCTTTAATTCTGGGTCCTCTTTGACATCTCTTTCATCTCCTCACTGATACAATGTTCCTTAACCTCATTTCTCTGTGTTTTCCAGGGTATATGATATAGGCTCCTTATAAAATAAAGCTGTCATTTCCCTTTTCTTCTTTGTTGATTCACAAGCAGTAGACAGAAGCTGCAACACAGGACACTCCAGTTATGCAAGACAGAATTTTATCACAGAATCACAGAATGTCAAGGGTTGGAAGGGACTTTGAAAGATTATCTAGTCCAACCCTCCTGCCAGAGCAGGACCTTGTAGAGTAGGTGACAACCCATCTGTGCATCCTGTTCCAGTGCTCCATCACCCTCACAGTGAAGAGATTTTTCCTTATGTTTCTCTGGAGACTCTTATGTTCCAGCTTGTACCTTGTGCCCTTTGTCCTATCACTGGCCATCACTGAGCACAGCCTGGCTCCATCCTCCTGACAAACACTCTTTATGTATTTATAAGCATTAATGAAATCACCTATCTGTCTCCTCTTTAAATTTAAGTATCCCAGCTCTTTCAGCCTTTGATCATAGGGGAGATGCTCTACTCCCTTAATCATCTTTGTTGCCCTGTGCTGAACTCTCTCCAGCAGCTCTCTATCCTTCTTGAACTGAGGGGCTATCAGGATGGTAGTCATGGGTTCAAACTGTCAGACCAGAGGTTCAGAGAGGAGTATTTATTCTTAGTGATACTCAGAACTTGACTGTACAATGACCTGAGCAATGTGACCTAGTTGGCACTGCTTTGAGAGAGAGGCTGGATTAGAGATTTCCAGAGTCCTTTTCAAATCAAATTCTTCTATAGCTGTTTTCAAGAGTCCTGTTCAATACTAATCATTCATCTCTCATACTTTTAAGCCTAAAATACATTACAAGATTGCTTGGTCTCATTAAAATTGTATAGTGGAATAGAATCTGGAAGCAAGTTTATTTGGTAATAAGAAAGACGCTGCATTGTGGTTTTGCCAGGCCAGGGCACATGTTAGTGCCTAGCTGTGATGCACTGTGTAGGAGAAACATCATGAGGCTGCGAGATAAATCAGTGCTGAAACAAAGAGTGGGAAAATAAAGAAAGCAAGTCCAGTTATACATTGAACCTTGCATGTCAGTCAGGATGAAAAAGTCTTCCAGAGTTATTTGAGCCGATGAAGAAATCATGCATGAAGATGTCAGTGTATCTTTGACTGTAGAACATGAAAATCCATTTGTTTTAACTTCCCTTTGCCTCACTTGAGTATTTCAGCAACAAACACTTCTTGGCAGAAGTATTTTAATACGTGTATCACAGAGAAAACCTAACAACCTTCTAGGCACTAATGTCATAGAAATAATATTATAATGGAGCCCATTTAATACAAGGGTCAGAGTGTGGTAAATATAGAAAATTATATTTGACTGAAGTAAATAATATTTTTCCCACTATCAGGACAGAAATAGTGTGTCAGTGGAATCCATAAATCAGGTTATGTCATCGTCACTTAATCAAATTTACTTTGACATGATTTTACTAAGTATCAGCCATGTGTTACCTAGTGTCAGCAACTATTTGCATCCTTATGCGTAACAGTAATGCAGATGACATATAGAACAGTCCTGTATCTTGGACTCAAAATATATTTGTCACATCTTATTGCTGTCATTTGGCACTTAATATCAAACCTATTAAAATGTAACTCAATAAAAATGATGCTGAGATAAGGATACATCCTTTCTTTTCAGTTATATCATGGAGGAGTGAACACAGAAGTTGCAGTCTCTTTGTGTATAAAGTAGTAGTAAATCCAGACGGGCTGGACAAACTCTGAGGATAGGATTGTCCTCTGAACAGAGCACTAGCCCAAGTGAGTTTCAGCTAATCTCAGTTTTGTTCCTGATTCAGTCCTTGTCAGACTGCATGATACTGCCTAAGCTGTTTCATCACCCTAAGGTTGTATATCCTTTTCTGTAATTTATGTGTTTTATCCAGTTAGATTGTATCTTCAAAGGGACAGCAACTTTCCCATGGGTTTGTGCAGTGGCAAGAACTGTAGATTAGACTTCTGGAATATACTATTGTATAGATAAGAACAAGCAACAGTATAAAAATGTATCTATAGACTTTGATACCCTCCAATCCATACAGATCTTGTCAACTTCTATGCAACTTTACTTTTCTTCAGAAGTTAAAAAAGTTGGATGAAGATTTTTTCTTTTTCTTGCCACAAAGCTGTCTGCACTTCCAGGACTGTGCTTTGTTGATTTGGGATGATTTTCTTTTCAAAATAAAGGCTAATTTTTTTTTTTTTTCCTTTTTGAAAAATCAAGCATACATTATAAGTATTTCCTTTTCCAAACCAAATTTTAATGGCTTCTAAAAAGCAGTGTGATGATCCCAGGTCTAAAAAAATCTGTCTTATGTAGGCTGTCATCCAAGGTACATGTTGCTTTTTATAAGAAAATAAAAAGGAGAGGCAGTAAGTTGCAAATCCCAAAGCAGCTAAGTGAGAGTAGAAGAAAGTGCCTTGGGTTTGCAGAAACTGTAAATTGTGATTTAGTGATCCTGATGGAACCTAAGAGAAATGAAAGGAAAAATTGGTGGTAAAAGTAATCAGAAGTATAAAAATATGAATAGTTGAGGAGAATAGGTTAAGGGTGACAAAATGCCAGGAAATTTCTGTAGGGTCTGCATTCTGAAAATATATGTCCTTCACCATAAATGTTTTCATGACCTCTGCAAAATAATATCAAATCAGTCCTTCAAAAGATCCTGAAACAGTGGAAGCTGTGGCAGGAGAACAAGAAGACTGGATGCAAAGGGATTATAAGGCAATAGAATGCGATCCACAAGCATGCTCCTCCTCTGGGCATGGAATAAAAGCAAACACAGATACAACCACACACAAAAAGGTTACAAGTCCAGAGACAGCTCTTCAGGAAGAAGGCAAAAGCACAGGCAGCGCTATGCTTGAAGATGTTGGTTTTACTTTGCTGGCCATGAGAAGGTGTCCTAGAACCTGAACGGTAGTAGTGTTCCTCACTGTACACAGCCTCTATGGCTCCAGTTCCAACAACTTGCTAACAGCGGCTCTCCAATGTAGAACTGGCTATTGCCTGCTACAGGATTTAGTTCTTTTAGTTCTTAATTTGCATTTTATGTCATTCGTAGAATTATATTTTTGTTCACTGCTTCTTGTAGTGTGCTCCTGTAATGCTGCCTCTGAAAGCAGTGTTTGCTTGTAATAGCAGTTATAGAATATTCAATTCCTCCGTTTCACAATTCTGCTGAATTTTGTTCAGAAACGTATTTCATCTAGTGATGTTTTCATTTCTTGATTGGGAGATCTGGCCTATAAATAATATTTCCAGAACATCTAATCATCTAATGAACTTGAAATTCATAATTTGTGAAAACAGGTGCCCTTTCAGAAGGAAAAAAGTGACATTTATGCAAATATTTATTCTAAAACTGAATTTGCTGTCTGTTCATAAAAATGCAAGGAATCTTCATGTCTCTAGTTTCCTTGTTCTAATTCATTTCACAAATGAATGTAAGACAGCTAGCAAACTGAGAAAAAATTATCCTTGTTGAGGTGTTATTTCATTCAGTTTTAAATATTAATGTATGATGTTGCATCGTTATGTAGTACTCTTCACAAAGATGATATAAACTGTTTGTTAAAGAAAATATGAAGCTTCTGAAATGTCTGCTCATAAATGTTTACAAGAGAGATCATAGGTAGAATTATAGGCAAGGAAAAAGAAGAACAGGTGAGCCTAGGGAATGCTGAGATAAGATATGGTTGGCAAGCATCCCAGGCTGGATTTCTAGATGATGACTTTCTTGAAATCATGATATTTTGCCATTTTTAGGCCACATGATCCGATAATCAAAGTGTCTGTATTTTGATTCCATTTATGAAAACAATATGCATAGTGAAATACATAAAATCAATACTGAAAATGGATGGCTTTTCAATGTCTCAGCTGTGATTTCTAAGAATTACAGATGTAAGAAGTCCTAAAAGCTGAGGCTCTTGCTATGGTTTGGATGGTAGAAGCACAACACATACAGTACTAGGACAGAGGAAGGATACACTGTGAGCAGGGCAGAGAATGGGAAGAACAGGCACAGATTCTCATCACAGTTATGATTTTGGGGAGCAATATGGTGCAAAGGGTTTTACAGAGAATGTCTGCATACTCTCTGACTTATTTGGAGTGTCCTTCAGCTCCCAGAACAGCCCAGGGTTGCACAGTTAAATCATGACTTAAAATCTTTCCTTCAGAGCTGCAAATCTCAGGCTAAACACAAATTCTTATGGCCTGGCGTGCTAAGCTAAGGCAAATTTCTTTCCAAATCTTAATAAAAAGGTAGTGAAATGAAGCTTGCTGTGAAATTCACTGTGATAGAAATAAGCAAATCTTAAAGGATTTGCTTATGTGTTGTCTTTGGGGAATTGTAAGGTAACCCCCCATACACACCGTTGGGCTTCTGCTTGTTTGTACACTGCTCCACTGAGTTCACTTTGATCTGCTGAAATAACATCTTGCATACATAGTTCAGTGTTACCATTTAAAGATTTTATTGACTTTCCTTAAGTAGATTTGGACCTTATTATCTATTTGCCAAATGATGGGCGATATTAATACTACTAATTTCTGCCAACATACAAATTATACAAATGTATTTAATTTCATCACAGCTGTTGAATTAATTGTGTATAATATGATATAGAGGACTGTGTTAAACAGGACAAAAAGCAAATTAAGGTAGCAATAAGCATAACTGAAACCCTTTACTTGTTTAACTGTTATTTTTTTTCATTCTTTTTATATTTGTTCTTCATACTTTTGGTTGTCCTATTGTTAATTCCAACAAAAACAAGTCTTCCAAATTTGTAGCTGTTTTGACATGCTGCTGTTAGCTCACTGAAATGTGACAAGTACAGAAGAGAACTTCTGATTGGATTCTGTTGCGGTATTATGCTATGCCTACCAGTAAAAAATGCAGAGAAAATTGAATCCTAAAATTATCTGCCTCTCTTCCATTTACTCTCCAAGCCATTTCTTCTATTTTTCAATTATCATCTGGTAATAAATGTGTCATAGTGCAAGATGAGACTTCAGTGGAATACAGTAACACTGAAGACAGAATGGAAAATTCAAGAATATTCAAACTTGTTTGGATGCAAATTTGGTCATTATATTGAACTGAGATACGTTATGTAGAGAAGGAAAGTAGTAAGGCTCTAGAAATTTCCTGTGCTAACAAAACAGTTCTCTGCCGCATCTGCCACCAGGCACCAAGACATGCTTCTTTCCAAATGGATTTCCTGTTCTGAGACAGACTATGAAGTTTATGGAGCATTTAATTTCCTTTGAATGTTTTTCTGGGAATTAAGTGGGGTATAGACATTGGATAAAAGCCATGTCCTTTGAAATCAACAAATTTATATTGGCCACTGTGCATAGCCAGGATTTCTCTCCTTGCATTGATCCTCTAAATGTATGGATGTCATTCTCCATTGTTAACTTTTCCTTACCGGTCTGAATTTATCACCAGGAAAGTCACACACAAGTGAACTTCTCATCCTGCTGTTAGTCTCATGCTCTCCTAAGACATTTGAATTTCTAAGGAGGAACCTTGAGACAAAAAAACAGTTTTCAGATTTTCAATTTATCTGTAGCCTGAAAGGAAAATGAATGTAAATTCTGGAGCTTCTGCAACTAATTCTAGGGGGAACAGTTTGCCAGCCTTTGAATCACTAGGAACCAGCTTGTTGGGACTCTAGATGTCATTTAACCTAACTGTGCAGAACTCTCAAAACTCTCAAGAGTACCCTAATATGTTTTCAATATGCTAGTCAAGGCTCAATGGCAGTTACCAATTCCAAATGTGTTTCTGCCTAAAAATGCACAAGTTTTCCTGAATAATAATGTGTAACTGCTAGGATGCTGGTTTGCAGACTCTTCATTACTGCTGAAGCTTTATAGAAAGGATCAATAATTTATTTTATGTGACAGTTGTTGTGCACGTGACACATGCACATTTCCTGATCTCATCATGCCTTTCCACTCACTTATTGTTGACTCCTTTGTTGCTCAGCTCAGGGAGAGAAGACCAGGCCTTAACTATGAAGGAGTTAATTTTGGTGAATCTTTTGCCACATCTATGAAGTTAGCAGTTACAAGCCAAATTTAATAACAGTTGAGCATTGAGATTTTTCTGATGAGCTTTGGCAAGTGAAGATGCTGAGAGATTCATGGCTCTTCCACTTCCCAGATACAGACCTAAGCTTTTTAATTTTTTTAAAGTAAAAGATGGTGTTCTATAATATCGTCTGTAAGTTCATCATGATTGAATCATCTGTTTGAGGGAAGGATGAGCAACATAAAAAGAGATGCCTAACCCATAAACATTGTTGTATGTTTTACACTGGTGGTGAATAAATCTGAACTGGAATTCAAAAGAAAGCTCTTCTGTTAGAAGAGGCAGGGTCAGAGGTAGTCTACAAGCAGAGGTCTTCAAACTAATTTGAAGATAGTAATGGTGGGTCTGTGAGAGCAGTAAGCTGATAATTAGGTGTCATAGGAAGTTCTTTGTATGTATGTCTAAAGTCCAAAGGTGCTTAGCTTCTGTATGCATGAGTAGAGAGACTGTACACAGGTGAACACAAAGACCTCATCTGATCACACAAACTAGAGTCATTTACTGAGGAGCTGAATCAGTTCAAACAGAAAATTGTGACCATGTAGGACAATGTAGGCACAAATATGATTTGGAGCAGCCAGCTTGAATAAAGATAGTAGGGACGAGTTAATGCAGCTGGCAAACTACTGCCAATTATCAGAAACAGGTGCTGTGAGTTAATCAATTGGGCCCCGGGTGATGGATCACATGAGTGGAAGCAGCATATAAGGAAGTACCTAGCAAGGAAGGGTGGCTTTGAGTCAGCTTGGGTGGTTGTGTTATGTTGTTTGTGTCTGGCTCTGTGTGTGCATTACCTTGATTCTCTCCATCTTTGAATGAACATAGTTTGCTCCTCTACAATGTTTGATCACCTTGATGTGATCAGCCAAATTTGTTGAATTAAGAACCCTCAGCAGAAAATGGCCTGGATTCCTGTCTGAAAAGGCAAGTGAACCGACTAAACCAGTATAATGGGAAAGATGATAAGCAAAGAGGAGAACCCTGTTGATACCCTCCAGTATATCCTTATTGAGAAAGGATTCAACTATGAAAGAGAGAATTTGTTAAGTCTTGTAAGATGGGGACAGGATGTAGGTTTCTTTGCATTGCCGCAGGAAGTTTATGAAATGAGACATTGACAAAATCTAGGAGACATGTTGAATGATGCTATTGGTCTGTGTAAACTGGTATCATCTATTTTACAACAGGACAGTATGATATACCTAATTTGCTGGGATATGGAAGTGCAGATTTCCTGAATAAAATCAGAATCTAAGAACATTTACATACTATTAGACTTCAAATTGTGTATAACTGTCCTGCAGAAGACTGGCACTGTGTGTGGTAGCATATCAAGAAAGAGCAGGAAATGAATAAATTTTAGTTTTGAGGTTTTTACCTGTATTTCCAGTCAAATTTGCTATCATATACATTCAAGATAAATCAAACTAAAAGAGAAATGTAAAAATAGTGCAATATTGCTTTGCATGTTGGCCCACTGATTTCAACATAGGTTGTTTCTGACTCGTACTGTGTCATTGTGATGAGATTTAATCTAGGACATTTTCTAAAATACATCTGTAAGTTTTGAGATGCTTTGGGACAAACCATTTGAAGTCCAGTGCTTCCAAGAGTGGAAGCTTAGTTTCTTTAATTCTTTCAGCACTAGACAGAGTGAGAGAGAGCATAGAAGATGCCTCTAGAGGATTCCATCATTTCCTGTGAATTACATTCTTACTGCTCTAAAATAAAACCAAAATTCATTTTAAGAACACTTTTACACCTCTTTCCAGAGAACTATTGTTACATTTGACATTCCTGTATATGTAAATACTACACTTGCATCTGATTAGTTATTATCTTCTTCCTTCAGAGAGTCTCAGACCTCTTGTTCACCACTTCATTACTGAATTTGAGAATCTTCAGCTAAACCCTTAGAAATCCTAGAGGACAAAAAACAGTGATGAGAAGAACTTAGAAAGTGACCCATGCTTCTTTCCCCTACTAGTCAGTTATACAGGAATGCAAGAAAGGGATGCATTCACTTCAGCCAGAAGAGACTACATAGAGAGCTAAGAAAATAACTCAGGCTATATGTCACTGCCGCCTTTTGCTGTGACTGTTAGATGTGGTTCTCCATCTTGTAACCTGGATAAAGTTAGTCCTCCCTCCATCAGGCTATTTCTTCATTTAGTCTAGTAAGAGACAAGTTAAAAGCAGGCAACCCAACAAAGTCCTTGTCCAATGCTATTATCTGTAAAGGCTCATTGTAAAGACTGATTTTTATTTCATTTAAGGCTTCCAGCAGGAAAACTTCACACAGTAAGGTTGGAAAGACAGCCCCCTCACTATTGTTCTCCACTTTTGATTTGCTGTGAAAGGATGCTCTATTTTAAGCATCATGATTGTCTTCTTTTAAGGGCAATTTTAGGACTGTTCTCTTCAAGCAGAAGTAGATGGAGGTGGAGATAATAAATCCTGCAAAGTACATTATAAAGGCCTAATAAATGCTAGGGCTGCAGTATGTACTTTAGCCTAAGGGGATCAAGACCATTCTCTCTGTGTCTCTCTTACACACTCATATTCCCTAATCATAACAAGATGAAATACAGATTTTATTATATTTGTGTGAGAATTCTAGCCTAGATCAAAAAACAAGGAAGTGGAACAAACAGACATCTAAATTAAAATGAGATTTTAAATGCTTTAGACAAGCATTTTTTTTTTAATCTGACACCTTTAAGTCACTGCCTCAGCAGAATGAGTCTTGAGATCAATATTCAGAATTTGCTACCACACATCTATTGTTTAATCTAGATTTGATTAAATATTTTTCAGGTTTAATGATAGCAGGATTGCTTGTAGAATTATAATTCAAAACATACCTGCTGTACCTTGTTAAGGAGATGGGAATTAAAAAAAAAATTAAAGTGTGTTTAGATCCATTTTATAATTCCACAGCATTTCTGGGGATTTCCTGACAACCCTAGAGGGTTCCTCAGCTTTAAGTTTTTAATCAACATTTTCCTTGAGAATTTCAAAATTACATAAATGAAAAGGTAAACTCCTTTGTTTTAAACTCTGTCAGCAAAATACATCCCTTACCAGGCAGTTGCAAACAATATCAGCTTTTACTTGGACTTGTAGAGAATAGAAAATAGCAGTCTAGCAAAAAAAAAGAACACCACAACCCACCAAAAACAAACAAACAAAAAGAAGTGGAATTTCCAGGTCACACCAAAATGAGAAGTATGATTTCAGACACACAGGTGACTGTACATTTTTATAAATACATTGCAGTCAAAGGCATGTTGCCCCCCCAATGTCTTCATTTTGTGAGACAGAGGGATATTTATTGTCCAAGCACAGCCTCATGGAGTCTTTTAACATTGATGATACCAACAAGGGCTTCACCAAAAGGAAAGTTCCCAGTTTTTTTTCACGTGTTTAATGATGTTCTAAATCAGTAACTCCTTCCCATGACATAAATAAACTTTCAAAAAGAAAGAGCATAGCACAGCAATAGTTTAAACATTTCCATGATAGCCTCATCAATGCATTTACAGAGGAAAAAATTATCTTGGAAAGTCAAAATCCAAGTGTCCTTTATTCTCCATCTATTACAAGCTCAAGAAACATAATCAGAAAACGTTAGAGTGCTTGAAGCATTTGTACTCAGTGGGAAAGTCTTTGTAAAGGCTGACATTTTTGGAGGGTTCTTGCTGTTTGAGTATTAGGTTGTGTGAAAAATTTCCATAATGATGTAATTTGTGATTTTTTTTTCTTTTTTTTTTCTTTTTTTCCTAGAGTCTTTCCATACACTCTTGCCTTAAAGTGCACCAAAAACTTTCACTGATTTCTGAAGTGGAGTTATGAAACATTAGAATCATTCTGTTTGCACATCTCGATATTCCTGTTCTACTGGTCCTTTTTTATTCATTCCTTTTGCAGGATAGTCTCTCTTTGATACATTTTGCAGAAAGGGATGACAGAAAGTGTACACATGTCCTACTTGAGTACAAGAGCAGGAATACAAAAGGCTTTTCCTTTGAAGAATATGCTTAAACTTGTAGATTACAGAGTCAAGAAAACATGATTGAGGTCTCTGATGCCCTCTTTACCATCATGATCAGTAGCTTCTGAATGATGTTATGAAAATGCAAGGAAGAAAAACATAGATATTGAGATAGATCTTTGCCAGCCACAGGTTTCCATGGCTCTGTCCAACTAGAAAATGGCGAGACAATGTTTTATCTGTGATATTTAACAATGAGTTATCTGTATTGGAAATCTCCACTGAAGAAGCCCATATTTTAACAGTAGAACTAAGGACATTAGTGCAGTGAGAGTGATGAGGAAACCTTAAGGTCACATCACTGTCCATCTCAAAGGAAGGGCTAGGCACAGATAAAATATTCAAAGGTTACACTATTTTATTCTCAATATCTCATTTGTCTACAGCTGATGCCCTTTTACAGACGCTCATCTGAATTTTTAAACATGTGTCCTCATCTTAGTACATCAAGAGTAAAAAACACCTTTTAACAGTATTCAGATATGCTTTTGTTTTCAAGTGTCAGGAATGTCATGTCTTTTTTGTTTTGTTTTTTGTAATGATTTTACTGCTCTGAACATCAATCAGGCTATTTCTGATGTTAAGCTGGCATATGTCTAGAGAATGACCCTTTCCTAGATACATTTTTGATTACCACACAAAACTTGATCTTGTAAACAATGATAACATAACCTCTCCTTCTTTTTGAAATCTGTGATTCCACAATAAGTGGCTGGGGGCCTACTATTAATCATTCATGAATATCAGGAAGAGTGTTCAATTAGAGATGTGCTCTGGGACACTTTACTATTTCTAAATATGATATTTCTGGTGACATTAAATAGTACACAAGTGACACATTCAACTTCAGGCAATAAAACAACAAATAATGCAAAATGATATGAAGTGATTAATCTGGATACATATCTTAAATACCTCTGAATTAATTTTGTATTACCGATGGGGTGGTGTTGCAAATAATATCAGTAGATGCTGAAACTTTTTTCTCTTTTCTGTTTTCCTATCCATATAAAAACTAAGATGAACCGATTAATATCTAAGAGCTTGAAAGCTATTCAGATACTGCTATTTCTATACATATAGATATTTCATTACATTTGTGACTACACCTTGATTTGATTTACTTCAGGAAAAGAGATGAATTTAAAGTATCTATTTTATTTCACATCACAGTTTACTCCTACATTTGGCAGATTCTTCTTTTCTAGCCACCTCAGCTCTGTGTCCTGGGTATTCAGGTTCATAGAATAAGCGGTGCCAACCTTGGCTGCATGAAAGTAATAATAATGTCAGATGTTCAAATAGTTTTCAAGGTACTGTTCTATTTCTGAAAATAGTTTTCCTGCAATGGATAAAATAATCACCTATGTGCAATTTCAGGTTTTCTTGATAAATTTTCTTAAAGACCACTATCACAAAAAAAAATTTTTTTTTTTCCAACTTAATCTCTGGAAAGAAAGTATTAGGCGTTTTTAGGGAGCTTGTGGGGCTTAGATACTCCGGTCCAAGTATTGCAAACAGTGGCATAGTGGTAAATAAATCAATGATGCTTCTCTGTTCAATGAGCATAGGAAATAAATCAAGTTCTGTATCTCTACAATTAAGATGAGAAAATTCTATTTTATCTGCATTTGTGCTTAGCTGAAGGCACTCAGATGCATTACAGAGTTTTTTTTTTTTGTATGACATTGCTTTTTTATTATCACATTATTTTTTTATTTACATTGTGACATTATTTTTATTTACATTTTAAAAAGACATGTGTATTTACTTTTGTGTTTATGGGTTTTTTTGCTTATGATAGCAACATTAAAATGTCATATACAATATTGGAGAATACTAACATGCTCACTCTGAGAAACAAATTGATCACACAAGCTTAATAATTGGGGGAAAGTTGACAAATGTGAGGCGTTCCCAGCTGTTTCTTCCTTGAGTTTGTTCACTCAACAAATCTATCTCTGTCTTCTTAATGCTCTGAGAAGTGTAATTAGTATAAAGTTCCCTTGAAAGTGAAAGATGGATAAATGTGTGAAGAATTCATGAAAGGAGGAAAGGAAGGAGGTATTAATATTGAGCAGGAGCAATCTACAGCAGCCACAGTCAATCTTTTGATCTAAACAGCTGATCATTAAAACTGTCTGAGCCATTCAAATCATATTTGCTGTGGTAAATTTTTCCCACATATATATATATATCTCAAGGGCATTTTTCACTATTATAGCATTTGTAAATCTCTTTTAGAACCAAATCATGAGAATGGTTGAAAAAAACACAAGCTTTTGACTTGGTTTAGGGGTGGACGTGATAGTGCTGGATTTGGACTCAAAGACCTTAAATGTCTTTGCCAACCAAAATAATTCTATGTTACTTGAATGGTACTATGATACTTGAAATTCTAGTTTATTACTTCAAAACATGAATCGTATTGCTTGCAAGAGAACCCTTTTGGAGGATTTTATTCCAGGTTATTGAAATACTATATTGCTTCAATGGCAACCCATTTATTTCAGTTATATTGATGACAAATGTTTCAACAATTAACATTATTGTAAAAATTTAAAACCTAAAGATTTTGTTCTTATTATAGCAAGCCATTTCAATATTTTTTCTTATTAGAATGCTACTATCAGTTCAGTTCCCTGAAGATTTTGTATGACAGTCTGGCATTTGCTGGTGAAGGTACATTCCTCCACCATACAGATAAACTTTGAATCACTTCCCTGCTTTTCAGTTAGAATAGAACCTATGGGAAATTATACAAGACAATTAAGACCAGAGTTAAGGCCATAAATCTGAAGGATTAGTGCAAGTGCATTATTCCAATTTTGGTATATTCATATATGTGATAGATTAACAGCATATATCTCGATAAAGTTGCAGTTTGATCTGTACTGGAGCTATTCTTTCTTCTTAAGCTTTCTTAAATTTGAAACAGAAAAAAAACCAGGCTATAACTACGTAAAAATTTCAGTCCTTATCTTCAAGGAAAACAGAGACTTACACTTTGGCTTTCTAGTTAATATGCAGGGAAGAGGATGTCCCCTAAGGATGGTACAAAACTCCCCACAGCTCTATGTGAAGTGCAATTTATTACAAAAGTTGCTCCTGGCATGCCCCTGGGTGGTGCCTTCATCAATACAAAACATGACCATGTCATACCTAACACCACAGTTTAGAAGAAAATAGTCACTGTTGGCTTCTTTGAGTGAGTTCTAGAGGTGCTTCTGAATTTTTAATCCCTTATGGAATTGACAAAAGAAAAAAAAAAAAAAAAGAGCTTCATTTCTTTTTTTGATGGGGCTTATGTGAGATTTAGATGCAGAACTCAAATCACAGTCAATTTGGGCATTCAAAGAAGGAAATGAAAACTAAGAAAGAGATGCATCTGGAGAAATTAGGCATTTCCAGAATTGCGTAGCAGCTGGATAAAAAATTCCTGGCTTAGGGTTTTACATTTGGAAGGATCAGATGTGCCCACATCCAATTTTAAATCTGACCCTGAGACTCCAGCCTTGAGTGAGCCCAAATATTCCAGGGAGGGAATAAAAAGAACCCAAAATATATTATTTTCTTGAAACAATATCCTATCAGTCTTGTGATTTCTGAGAGCTCATGCTACCCTCAGGCCAGGGAATAGAATATCCATCAGAAGCTTGTATGGAATTATATTTACGGATTTCTTTCATCCTTTCCATTTAACTCCTCTTTCTCCTTGAAAGTAAGCCAATGGGATGGTTATATGTTGTCAAGAAGAGCTTTTATTTTGAAGGATGCAAGCCACTGCACACTGCCTTTACTAATAGTCATTCAGCATGTCACATACCATAATACTGCTCTAAGTGTGTGTAGAACAATATAGGCTGCATTTATCATAAAACTTGGCCCCAGACAACTTGTGCCCTGATCATGACAATGTTCTTCAACACATAGACGGACTGATTTTGTCTCATCAGTGATGACTTGTTCAGTATTGATGACAAAAGGCTTATGCTTAATGATACCCATAAATGTCAGTGGAAGAGTTTTTCTTGTCTATTAGGGTCCTTACAAATAGAAATATTCCCTCATTTGCTTTTGTTTCAGAGATACAGACAATATTTTGATTCCTGGCAAGTACTCAATCTGTGATTGAAAGTGGAGAGGGTGATAAGGTTGTGGCTGCTATATATAACAATCAATGTATTACTTAGAATATCACCTGATGTTTTTATAAATGTCAATATTTCCACAAATATGGTTTCAGTCTTGCACTTGAAATTTGAGTCAAGTAGTGCCATAATTCTGGAATGTCTTCCTGATTTAAAAGCTATGTTTCCTATCAGCATTAGTACAATAATAGTTCTTAAAAAAAATTGTCTATCTTAATTCAAGAAAATATCAGTTTAGTGGTAATCTCTGGCTCCATATTATGTCCTCTAGCTTCTCTTTCTTTCTGGCAGGATGACAACATTACAATTAAATCATATCTTGGCTTGGTTTACTTAGCTGAAGCTCTGAATGAAAGCCCAAATGTTTTTTATTTCTCTATATTCCATTTTCCTCCCAACTCACATGATCTTCTATATGTAGGGAATTCAGAACACAAAAAGCAATAAATTGATGAGTGATAGCTAGATTAGGTCCACATCATGACATGAAAGGTAAATTTTCATAAAAATAAGAGTAATGATGCTTGATTGTATCTAGCCTTTTATTTACAGCTTAGATAGTTTCCCTTTTCTGTTTTGGCAGATATTGAGTAGTGTCAGGTCATAATAGCCTGAGGGATCAACTGCTATATTTAAATGAATCACAGATCTGACCCTAGCAAGCTGACTCCCTTTTCTGACTTCTTGATGTATCTCACAAATGAGGGTCTCTTGTGATGATTGGAAACCCTTTCTCATGTCTTTGTACGTCACTGTTTCTGACAAAATGAAACAGAGACAAAGGGTAAGGCATAATATTTTAAGAGGTTTTAGTAAAGACCGCATACTGTGAAAGACAGGTCATTGCCCAGTCTTCTCTATGCAACATGTGAAGAATAGGGTCACACCAACTGCAGTATTCATAAAAAGGTTAATTGCTTCTAAACAGCCAAGAGTACAATGTCTTACCTTGCAATCTGAAGGCCAACGAGAGTGTTCTCATTATAGAGAACCTTTTACTTTCCTGGGCTTTATTGTGTGTGTCTTTGCTAAAGTTCCTGCTGAGAGAGTTGCATGGTTAGCAATTTTTAAGTCAGAACATTCTTCCTAGTATTTATTTGGTAGCTGAGTTTAGTTATTAATAAAAGACACTTGTTACAGTTCCAGCAGAGCTTTAAAAATGCAGTTACTCTAGACATAGTAGTGAATACTCCTTTTCCCTCTGTCACTGAAATTAAGGATACAATCACACTCACAAAAAAAGTGACCAGTCCAAAAAACATAAACAAAAGTTTGGACTAGCAGGGATTTTCAGGACACTGGTCAGCATTCTCTGATAGTCTTAGGACCACTTGTAAAGTGATGACAAAAGGAGAATTAAATACAATAAAATGCATTTTTTAGGAGGAACTGCACTTATTACATAAAGGTGTGAATTTCCATCAGAGATTTGCAGTTAAAAAGGTTTTAATTTGAAGCTAGTAACTCATGGTGAATGTGTTTTCTCCATCTTTTATTCTATGCTGTACTCAGGGGGGAAAAAAAAAAAAAAGCTGCCCCTTCATCCAAAGACTTTGAACCAAATTCAGAACCTGAAATATGAAAAGCAAGGTGACTAACAGTGGACCAGATCAGATGAGCATATTAATATAATGAACTTAATTACATGGGGAATTTATAATTATTTTATATTGCTTCAAAGAAAAACTGGTGTTGTCTGCAGGGAATGAATAGTCTCAAAACCAAACTGCTGGTAACATTTAATAAATGTGCCAGAAGAACAATTATCCCCTTAAGCTTGTTTAAAAACCTATGAAAAGAGAAGAGCAAGGAATAATACACTGTATATCATAATAGAGTTGTATCTTTAATTGTAATTATTAAAAAGTAATTTTAAATCATCTGATATCCTTTCCTGTAGTTTTATGCACATTCTGAGTACTTTTTAGCCACATTGTTTTTTTATATAAATGTGTATAGACATATATCAGCCTGCAAGTGTGAATAAAAGTGAATGAATTAAGAGTTCTTGTCTAAAACTAAAGCTCTTCTACTGTCTAAATCTAAGTGAGTATTAAAACTCGAGGGGCTAGATTCTAATCTGTTATGCCACTGTAAATTAAGAGTGATTTAAAGGAACTGAAAGTGGTGAATCCTAATTTCACAAAGTGTAACTCAGATTTGAATTTGGCCTTAGGTTCTTTGAGTTACAGACTACAGAAGTATTATGTGTTGAGAAGGAATGTGTTTCCCCTGAGTGGCTGTGGCAGAGTTAGCCCCCAGGTATTTGCTTACGCAAATTTGAAGTAGTGACCTGTCTCGTTTCAAAGTTTCCTATTTTGTCTCTGGCCGTGGATTAGGCAGCTGCTCCACTGACTTTATGGTAATCCTGGGGAAGAAGAGCTATGCATTTCCTTGCTCTGAGTTAATTTTTAACTTAACAAACCTACTCCCTGTGCCTTTCTTCTTAAAAAAAGATATTGCAAATTTGTATTCACGCTTTTCATTCTTGAATTCTGCTTACGCATTATGAGCTTCCCAATGACATCCTTGGGGTTTTACATTCATCCTAACATATGGCATGTATGTGAGTCTCTTCTCAAATGTATTTGAGTTTATGTGTGTTTGGGAGCAGTTAAAAGAGTGAATTGCTGAATCATGGAACAATTCTGGCAGGCATTCTCTGGTTTTGTGGTTTTCTACAAATGATATTTTACAGTGTTACATTCACTTCAGTTCTTGGCAAGACTGCTGAAAAGTAAGTTACAGCTGTTGCCATCTGCTAACTTTTGAAGCAACTTCCCTTGTATGTTTCTGTTGCTCAATAATTCTTTGTTTACATAAGTAACCTGATTTTCAGACTCATAGCACATATAGTCACCTTCTCACTGTCCGTGTGTCTTTTATCCTGCTATCAGACACTGGTTTCTTACACTGTGGCCTACTCTGACTTGGGGAAAAGGTGCAACCAGCTCTCTCATGGAGAAATGTCTTTCCGTAGCTTTTCCTACATCCTTAGAGAACTGGTTTAGGCTGCAGACTCTTTACTTCCACCAAGAAAGATAGAGCTGTGCTCTTGCTGTCTCCTTGCCAGCCAACTGTCCCAGTCACTAGCACTGGTGGGAGATTGCAGCATTCAGAGGAAACCTAATAATTTGCATGAATGATAAAGACAATGGGAAAAAAACTGTAGAATAAAAAAATAGGAAGGTTATTAAATGTAATGGACCCCTGTCTCAGGACACCTCCAAGCTAAGATTGTTTGAGGCTGAAAAATATCTGGAAAGTATTCTCTGCGCTTGCTCTGTGTCAGCTGCTTTTAGAGATGGGACACTGGGTTAGAAAGACCTTTGGTTTGTCCCAGTGTAGTTTCTATTACATTCATACATTGAAAATGAACTTTTGTAATTGAACTACAAAAAAGAAAAAAATTAAAGAAGAGTCATCTGCCCATCTCTGTATTTGAACAGGCAAGGTTAATTGTCAATTGACATGCATTTACAGTGCTTAAGCTGAGCAGGAACAATGCTTGAGAATTGCATTTCTATCCTACATCCTTTTAGCTTTCTTATTTTTCTATTCATCTTATGTGAAATGAGTTTTTGCTTTCTGAATACAACTGGTAAGAGAAAGTTTCTGCCTCTCTTTCCTCTTTTAACTCTGCATTTAACCTCAAAACTCCTTAAGCACCTGTCCAGTAACATCTCCCTGAATAATGTGCCAGAAAAGCATCTCACTGGTGCAGCTAACACAAAGCTGCAATCATGAAAAATAGGCTGCTATTTTGTGGGGCAGAAGACTGGAAGGCAACAGATGATCTTTCTCAGTGTGACAGTTTGCACAGCAACTGGAAATTCTGTCCTCCAGAATTCAGCTGAAGACACAGGGAAGTCTGCAGAAAAAGAAATATCCCCTCAATCAAGATCTGTTATATTTTCCTGCTAATTTGACTTGTCCCACAAGTTTTGTGTGCCTTAAGTGACTTTGGATGTGTGAGTCTTAGTACTTAGCAAGAATTCTTGCCATTAGTCTCTGACATTCTCTTCACAAAGCCACACTTAGGTAGCAAAACAGGAACAAACAGATGAACAACACAGGAGTGAGAAATGTACAGTGCACAGATCACCAGTGTAAAAGACTATTTCAAAAACTGTCTGGAAGATGGTTGAAACAAATTACCTTCCAAAATCCTCTGGTAGACAGACTAATCAATCCAAACAGTAAACTTTGAGGATAAAATAATGTGATCTAAACTGCATGGAAGATAGCTGATTGGGAAGGAAACTTTGGTTGAAATAACTTTAACTGACAAGCTGTTATCCTCATCTAATCCCACACACATCACAATCGTTCTTGCATACACATCTTTGTTTATCTTCCTACCTCCACTATGTAAGAGTTGCTTCCTTATTTCTATCATGTCTATTTGACGAAATTTTATCATGGTAATTTCCTTTTTCAACATTGTAGTATGATATGTTATTAGTGACTCTATTGTTTCATTAATCTGAATAAATCCTGACATAATAACAGGTGTTAGAAGCATTACAATACAATTTACATAAGAAATTTCCAAGCTTACTAGAAGGCAGAATGACCACCCCAGTGCTAACCCAAGAAAACTAAATCTCTACTCAATATTTTTCTTTAGGACTTTATATTTTTCCCAAAAAGGATGAAGGCATGTGGCTCAAGAAAGGCTACTGTAAGGATCGGTGTCTTTATTAAGTCTTTAACAATTCTAAGACTAAACTTTATATGGTGAATAAACACAGGTTTTGTTGTGTGAAACATGGGTAGTCCTTATTTGTTTGGGGTAAATCAATTTTTGCAGTGTAGAAAGAAAGAAGGGAAATGGCACCCTTTCAAATAAGGAGCAGGGAGTACACAGCCTCAGTACTGAGAGCTATGTGTGAGTCACAGTGCCTCTCTAAATTCCCAAAGGTATTTTCCTTACTTCACATTCAAACTTGCAGAATTAATTTGGCTATAGGAGACGTCAAATGCAGGTTTATTTGTCTCCCCTTTCCCATTTTCCCACTCACTTCATTGTGAAAGGAGTTAACTGTACCTTTTTTAATCTCTGCACATCTTGAAGCACTTGCACAGGATTACAACAAGGTGCAATTCTCCCTCATGTTCCCATGTAGTGGACTATCAGCCAAGCCACTATTCTAGTTGTTGAAACAGAGGAACTACAACAAAGAAAAATGTCATTAAAAGGATCATAGTGGAGTACAGTTAAAAAGATGGAAATTAAGGCACATTTTCCTAACAAATTTTGCTAATGAATAATTCATTTACTAATAAACAAAAGGGCTGCCAAGGACGTGACAGATTGGAGATACAGCGCTTGAGTTATTGAAAGTGGCAGACAGGTCACAACTTTTATTTATGTTAATAGCCAACCACCTGTCAGATAAATTGTGAAGTAGATACCTCCACAGCAATGCCAGCAGGTGCCTTTCAGAACTGTGAGAAAGGACCAAGACGATGGACAGCCTGGCTAGCTACTGGCTGGCAGCTGAGAGAGGTCTCTTCTCTCTTCTAGTTACACCTATGTGGTAATATTTGCTGATTAAGAAAGGACTGAATATGCAGTTACTGGTTTTGCTATATACATCCCCAAACAGCCTTTACCTGCTTGTGGCAAACACAAAATTTAACTTCTTGGCAGAGTGATCATCACCTGCAGTGTCAAACACTGACGTGCATAGCACTACAGCACAAGCTGGACATACACAAACATTGGTACTTTTTAAATATAAGTCTTGGCCTCAGACAAATAAATCTATCTTAGACAAATTATTTGGAGGGTGAAACTGTATGGTACTTCTGTTTTTCTACATTTGCAAACTTCTCTGGGTCTTAAAAGATATTTCTAACACAATTTTCTGTAGTTAAAAGGAAACCTAGAGCCTATTTGGGTTCTGAAAGAAAAGACATCTCCCTTTCTTTGAAGTGATCCCATAGGTGTTTTCAGAGAAGGAGGTACACGCTACATAGTTCTCTACTTAATTTAACAGATCAGATAACTGGTCCATTTCTAGCAGTTCTAATTTCAGCTTCCTCCTCTGCTTGACAACATTTGAACCTACCCTACCATTAAAGACTTACAGGATTGATTTTCATCCTACTCTCCACTCTGTTGAAGCTATTTCACTTTACACAGAATAATTAAATACTCAGTAAGCCACAGAGAAAGAGAACAAGAGTGCATATTACCCTGCAGCCCAATGATTAGTGCATTTTGATATAAGCTGTCATCACAGCTACTTGTGCCTACTGTTCTGTTTAAAGGAAGGCCTTTAATCCAACATTTTTGCTTGCAAGTGATGCTTTAAATCCTAGAGTAATGCAATACCAACTATTTATTAATTCAAATCCTTGGTGATTTTTTTTGAGAAGATATTGTTCTGAAAGTCATTTCAAGAGCAAAGTTCTAGATAAATCCAACCCAACCTTGTAAAACTACTACAGGTCTTTTAAGTAAGGACAGTAGTTTTCAGAAGCACTTCTTGTGCTAAGAGAGCCAAACACCTTTGAGGTCTTACATAGTTTCACTGCTTTCTGAAAGCATCTCTCTTTCTCCACTGACCATATGAGAGATGTGGGTAACTGTTGTCCTTTGCAATTTATTTTAATATTGCATGAATATAAGCTTTTCTTAGATTTTCTCAAATTCATTAGAAGTGTCCAAAGTACACTTGTGTACCTTCTTGACCTGGGAAGGATACTGGAAAAAGAAAATTCTTACTAGTAGTTTGATTTTTTGCATTAACAGTAACCTTGAAGCTTCACTCATGCATGGTTCTCCAGTTTGACAGAAAAGATACTCTCTAGAGTGGCAATTAGTACCTCAGAATAAATGTTTATATATGTGCAAACGAAAACCTGTCCCATTGTGTTGTTATGGCTGTTTTTCAGTTGGGATGCTGGTATTTTATGAATGTTACATCTTAGCCAGATGATCAACATATTCCCAATGACAGCATTTGCCAGTAAAATAACTACTGCTGGTTACAGAAGTGTTAAAACCCTCAGACTGAAGTACTGTACATAAAATCTCAGCATTTCTGTTTGTTGTTTCTGTGATTGATAGTAATAAACTTCACTTTGTGAATGAGAGGCTTCTGTGTAAACACTTGCAATGTATTATGAAAATGAGCATGAAAATGTGCATTCTTCACAGAGGCTTTTTGTGGTTTTTGATATGCATCCTTATGCCAGCCTGTGTCTGGCATATTCAGAAATTCAGATACCATATGTCCTTATGATCATCTTCAAAACTTCCAAATTCAGGCTCTCTCTCTTCAACAAGCTTCTTTTATTGATAAGTGCTGCTGCTGTGGCTGCATCTGCTAAAAGCAACTGTGCACAGCTCCAGTGACTAATCTCATTTAGGTTAATGGTATCTGCAAGGTCACTTGGGAAGGATGTGAAGACACTATTATCCACCTGGATGCTGCTCTATAGGTAGAGGTGAAGCACATACATAAAAGAGAGACCTGTCATGATTCTCACGGTTTTATTGATTATTCCAATAGTTCTTAAGAACTGGAGATATTTCTCTGAAAATTGAGGAATTAAAAAGAAGCAAAACTTTTGTACCCTCTGTCTTAGCAAAAAAAAAAAAAAGTTGGTACACAGGCAGTGGTGCTATTCATATGTCAGGACTTCATCAGGAAGGAATACCTGAATCTAATGATGGCCTTGATGCAAAAGATCACTCCTTTCTATCCCACCTGGAATAACAGAAGATCCAAAGCATATTTCTTCAGTGCTTTTTGGAACTTCTACGAAAATTATATCTTGCTCGAGGCTGGGAGTGAATTCTCATATCCTTAACAATTTCTAATTATTTAGCAGAGAGGATTTGGACTACTTTGACAAAAAATGCCATGAAATAAACAGAACAACTTCTGTGTTTTAACTGAAGAATATTAACAAATTAATGTATTGCTGAGTGAATATCATCTGCTGTATATTGCAAAACACAGATGGAAACTGCACAACCTCCACTATTGTTAATTGCTATTGTTAATGCTTTTTAGTTAGTACATGAATTTCAGTTTAAATAGCATTTTCTCTTGTTGCTAACCTTACAGAATATTTGCATACAGCCATAATTTTTTTACTCATTAAAAAACCTCTATTAAAAACTATGTAAGATAATATGATGATAATACTTCAGAAGCTTTTCCTAGCAGTGGAGGAGAGCAGAAAGGAGAGATGATAAATATCCTTCTGCCTCATCATCTGTCTTGCTCTACTCTCACTTTGCCCACACTTTCCCTACAAGAGGTTTCATAGCCTTCAGTGCAATTACTCAAGGTGCTGGAGTAACATAGACAGGTCTTTAATGGCATTCAGCAGACTTGAAATCTTTTCTACTAACAACGTTTTCCAACTACCTTTTCCTTTTATATCTTCCATCCATCTCCAATGGGTATGTGCTTGCATAGAGTTAGTCAGACTGACACCAAATGATAATAACCTACCAATTCCCTTTTATCCTGTTTCTGATTTCTTCTTGGTAATTCTGTAAATGGAAGTGATGTGGTATAGTATGTTCAAATCATTGAGTCATTACTATAGTTCAGCTAATGGTGTGATTATTTAAGTATTCTTGTTTGTTCTGATTGACCTTGTTTCTGCTTTCTGAGTAACTATGTATAAACAGTTTGCTGCTGCAGAATTAAGGTCAAGGAACAGTATACTTTTGTTGATATAGAAATAGATCAGACACAAGGTATAACTCTGTTTATTGTTATTACCTGTGATTTTCATTGTAACAGACTTCCCAACTTGTGTCTGTTCTGTCTTTAACATATATAGCACTTCATTGAAATATGAGATACCTGAGCTCAGAGGAGACAAAATTATATAAACTAGTCCCTGAATGATTCAGAAAGACACAATAGTTTATCAACCTATCTCAGCATTTAAAGCTTTTAAGCAAACTATCTCTCATATTTTGAGAGGCAGAAAGATGAATGAGGAGATGTACTGTAGGCTAGTATTTGAGACATCACACTGTAAATTGCAAACAACGTACCTAAACACATTTAAACTACTTAGTTATACTTCCCTCTTAGTTCTCTTATTTCTACTGGGAATGGGTGAAGCTGTACTTCAGCCTGAAGCTGTTTGGTGCAATTACATTCATTCAGCATTTTCTGTTTCACTTTGGTGATTATTAGAACTGCTTGTATTCTCAGAATAGCACACCTTGCCCTGGGTGCTTTGACTTACAAATTTCTATTTCTTTCAGAGTATATGTCCATTCAAAGTGAGGATACTTTTGCCCTCAGTTGTTACGCTTCCTTCATAGTTTAACAAAGCACAAAATAACAGGTCCTATTCCCAATAAAGCAAAAACCAATACGCCCTCAGACTTCTATGGCAATATATTTTTGTCAGAAAGAAAGAAAAAAAGATCAATGTGACAGAAAGACCATTATCAAAATGGCAGCTGTTATTTTCTGTATTAAAAAAAACATATGTATAGAAAATAGATGGAAATCAATTATAAGGTCTAAATTCTTGAAAATGCAAATCTAAGACAAATGTCTCCAGTTTTACGCACTGTTCTCCAACTGGAAGTGCAGACACCTTTTAATAGCTAATACATTCCTGTCATTTTTTTCCATATTATGCAACAAAATAATGTGTTTTTAAAGGAAAACTAAACAGACATGAGTAGAATCTTTGCACTGAGAAATGGCCAGCTTAGTATGCGAGCAACAACACTGTCTCACATTCATTTGAATGCTTGCCATCTGGAACAGATGCATTAGCTGTGGCTTCAGTAATGACATGGTGGAGGAGAAGACCTTCCTCACCTCAAGATTTCAATATTACTTAATGGGGCTCCTCATGTGAGTAAAGTAATGGTATATTCAGCCCAGTGTTTTATTCAGCTGTCATCTTTACTTTGTAGTGTAACCTAGCCGTACAGTCTTGGTTGAATACATGCAATATTGTATCCTATGTTATAGGAAAGGTGCTATCCCAACTAAAGTCATACTGCATACTTGACTTTGCTCTTCATTGATATTGAATGCATTTCTAGAATGGTAATCTTCTATGTACAATATGTGTCTGAGGAGGTTGTATCTTATTTTGCACACCAGGATATCTTTAGAATTGTTTATTATTCATGTTATATTTTAAACTGATGCTGGTCTATGCAGATTTTAAATGTGTTTGTCATATACCATTAGTCACTGTGTGAAATCTCTCAGTAATAGTTAGTTCTTGAATTTTCTGCAGCTAAGGAGAATTTAACACTGATTGATGGTAGATCACTTAGCTGGTTGGCAGACTTTCCAATTTACGGCAGGAAAATTGCTCTTTTCTTTATGCTCATTCCTTCTTCTGCAGGGGGACAGTAAGATATATGTGGCAGCGTGCACATAACAGCAAGAATCTGATTGGCAATACTGCAGGTCTTTTTTACAATTATGATTTTATCATTTTCAAAAACTGTACTGAATGTCAAGTATTTCAGATGCAATTTTTTAAAACCTCTCTATTTATCAAATGTTGATGATATATCCATATCGTATTTCACATGCAAAAAAAATACCTAACATATTTTTGCATGAGGGAATGAGTAAGCTGTCAGCGCTTCATCCTTATCTTCTAATAGACCCAAATCCTCAGTCCTCTAAAGGCTGATTATCTTTAGAGTGAAGATTAGCAGGAGAAACAAAGATATTGATTTGCTATGTGCCGTCTGCAAATATTTCTCATTAACCACCATTTCAATCAAAAACTAATAAAAATATATTCGTTACTCTTCAGTGAAAGAAAGATATGGGATAAATCCCTTCCCTTTAACACTCACTAGTGAGATTTTCAAAGCCTGTATTTTAAGATTTCGTACAGAATGCATACGAAGAACTGCAATATGTAGGTTTTCGTATCTACTTTTTTAAAGGAGAAAACAAGATAAAAGTTGGCATGTTTAAAAGCATAAAAGTCTACAAAATGCCAACTATAAATTCCAGTAAATTTAGCAATAGCTTTTTTATAAGGAAAGTCTTCTTTGTGAAGAAGTGTTTCTTAAGTTTCAACTGCCTGCAAAGACTGAAAGAAGAATCCAACCTTTACCACTTCATAACGTTTACAAGTATAAGAGGTTCAAAATGCTGTATGAAAGCGCTGACTTTGCACACTGTTCTGGAACACGCAGAGGTACTTTCAGAAAAAATACACATAAGGGGAAAAGTAATTGCTAAATTATTATTTCAAAAAGAAATATAAGTTATTGCTGTTGCATTGCAGTTTTAGAGCCATGGAGCACGGCATAACTGACACCTCCAAAACACAGATAGTAAACATAGTAATGAAAACAAATGTGTTAAAGTGTGCACTAGGGCCCAATTATGCACTTGCTCAAAGACTTCAGTGGGAGTTGTGCATGTAGTACGGCTGCCGAATGGTTCCCACAAGGAATGAAGCAACAAAGAAGGCTGTTATAGCTACTGTCCCAACAAACCTATTGTTTGGGGAGTTCATTTTCAGCAGCTCCACCCACATCCCAGACTAATGGCAGACCAGCGGCGGTACAGCTTGAAATTTATGCAAGATCAACCGTGTAATGAAAATTATACCAGTTCATAGTTATTATCTTTTATTACTACAGATACTGTGTGGAGTTTATAGAATTGCAAATCTAACAGAAGAAACACTTGCCATCCTCTTTTAAAAACAAAAATGCAGACAATTTTTAATACTGAAATTAAGAAAATGGCAACCAGGAAAAGGAAGGCCAGCACTGAAGGAATAGAAAGGTAATATCTTGATTGAATTTTTCTGTTCTATCTCAGACAGAATCTTTTACATTGGTGCCTGTCACCTTAGCATCTTTTCCGTAACTACTCTTTGAAAAATATTTGTTAGCAAATACCCATTTCATAAAAAACGCATTTTTAGTATTAAGGTCATAAGTTTTCTGAAGTATTGTTATGATATTCTATCTTTTAGCATATCACCTTCATCTCTAAAGCACGTAAGCTGTCGCACACATAGAACTGTCAGCTTGCAATGGATCAGGTCGGTAGTAAGAATTGATCTTTGGCCATACCTGATGCACTGGGTCTCATCACACTGATGACAGTGGTTAGAAATCACTCACAACTTCTTGTATCTCTGGAACTGAGTCTATGATGGTAAAAGCAAAAAATCAGTCCTAAATAAACCATGCCAATCTTTGAAAGAAAACTTGAATGACTGCTAGAAAGGTAGGGATCTAAGTATGCTTTATCAAGCAGAAACTAAGCCCCTAAATCCTCATCTGGAGACAACAGGCTGAAGTATAGCTACCCAAACATCGTGCCTTTGGTACTGAACAGTAAATCATCAAATGAGGACAATCTGTTTTCTGACATCATCAGAAAACTTTCAAGGCAGGATGTGGGACAGAAGTAGGGCAAGCCCTGACAGCCTTAAGGATTAGGATTAGGCCAGGAAGAAACTCCATTTAAACATTGCAGCTTTACTTCTCTGAATAAGTGACCTGGTAATTTTTCACGTTTGGACATTTGGTTTACTTATATGTACAAGCAAAGCCGAGGCTTCAACGTGTCCATTAAAGGAAAACACACATCCTCAGGTGACTGATTTACTGACATTTCATTAGTCTTAAAATTGGTAGTCTTGCATAGTCTTATTTCTTCTGTATTTTTTGCACAGTCTTTGTCCTAATCCTGAAAGCTATCTATGAAGAAAGAGATGTCTGCCTTAGGGAATACTTATCTAACTCTCAGGATAACTAAGTTACAGAAAGTCTGTAATGAAAATTGTAAGAGTCAGAGATGAAGCTTTCTTAAATAAGTAGCTGCACATTATGGAATGAGCTGTCAGAATCGTTTGTATTTGTCTGTTGCAGTCTTACTACAAACAGTTTATGCATCTATTCACAGAAGAAATCTGCCACCATCACACAGATAAGGAAAACCAAGCAAAACATAAGGTTTTATTAATACCAGTTTAACATAGAACTCTCCAGAAGTTTTTCTTTGGCAGCAATCTGATATATTGATTTAGCACTCAGATCAAAATTGAGATTCTTATCCAAACAACAATCTAAATCCTTTGATGCTGATGCTGCTTAAAATCAAAAGATCCAGGTTGTTTTCTCCATAAAAAGCACTTCAGAAAAATAAATTCATTTCTTTTATTTTTTTCTATAAAATTAGAGAAAATATTTTATTTTAATGACTTTTCTGTCGAAGTCTATTAGGCATAATGAGTGTCTCTGTGTTTCACATCTGCAAACACGAAACTTCGATGCATGTGGAGCTTCTGATGGGTCTCTGAAGTGACGCTCCATGGAGGAATTACACGATATTAGAATAAACATAATGAAATCATTCTTCAAAAATGTATTAAGTTGCACAAGCCTGAGTTTGCAATATCCTAAAATGAGGAGAAAGATCTATTTAAATATGAATAAGTGGGAGATTACTTGCAAGAGAGGGAGAATTGTAGCTAAAAGCACAGGTGCTTTAAAGTGAAAACCTGTGCCATTAAACTCTGGTGCAGCTGTTTCATAATAAATAAAGAGAAACAAGAGAAACACCCATTAAAGTCTCATATGATATAACCTATGAAGAAAAAAAAAGTAATTTGTTTGTAAACTACCATCACATTAACAATGGAGGCCAATGGAGAAAACGTCCATGCCTGACAAGATGATTTTAAACTAAGAGTGCAGAATTGTTTATTAAGACTTTGAGTGGCAGTCTAATATATTAAATCAGTTCAGAAGATTGTAAAATGCATTAGCATTAGCAATTTAATACCTCCAACAAATTTAACTGTCACTCATGAGCGTATCTGTCCTTGTTAAAGAAAAAAAAAACTGAAGCGCCATCTTTGTCTTGATGGACAATAAAGTTAGAAGAGGCAAAAGCCTTTCTCTGTACACTGGTGATGAGAGAACTGTGTTACATTTATCATAATTAACTTTCAGAGTTGGCAGCATTTTTTTGGCAAATGTGTTATTTGCTCAAGCTTGTGAAAGAAGTTTTAAGAACTAATCATTGGAGCCAGGCCTTAGCCTGCAATCGTTTCAGGGCTGGATTTTAATCAGTTTAGAAACTTAATTACATGCCAAATGTGTACACAGTTACTTTGATTACACACAGAAATTGGGCAGTTTCATAGTCAACTAACTAATTGTAGGCAGTTGGGTGCAAAAACACCTCATCTGAACGAGCAGTTGTTTTACTAACCTCATGTTACAGTTTTGTGTGGAACGACGTAGCAAACGTCTTTAAAAATCAGGATCTTTAAAGGGAATGTTTTCTGCTAAAAACTAAGCAGAAAAAATAAATTGAAAAGACCACTCAAATATACTGTGTGATTACTTTTCAGTGTAGCAATGCAGTGGATCCCAAATGTAATGTCCATTAGACTACAAGGACTTCAATACAAAAACCAGAGTAAAGTTGTTTTGATTTTCAAGGAAACAGACTTAACAAAATGCCAGACGATTGACATGAATTGCCAAATGAATGAGATGCAGTGTTTAGCCTTCTGTAATTAACATGCCTGTGTTATTCAGGAGTGCTTAGATAACTACTGCATGTTTATGAAAATGTTCTTGTATCCTAATATTTGTGTGACATCCAGTATAATTAATTTGACAATTAGTGTCAATTATTTGATGGGTTTGTGTTTGAAAACTTTGAGATCTCCACTCAGGGAGCAGNGTCTTTGTCCTAATCCTGAAAGCTATCTATGAAGAAAGAGATGTCTGCCTTAGGGAATACTTATCTAACTCTCAGGATAACTAAGTTACAGAAAGTCTGTAATGAAAATTGTAAGAGTCAGAGATGAAGCTTTCTTAAATAAGTAGCTGCACATTATGGAATGAGCTGTCAGAATCGTTTGTATTTGTCTGTTGCAGTCTTACTACAAACAGTTTATGCATCTATTCACAGAAGAAATCTGCCACCATCACACAGATAAGGAAAACCAAGCAAAACATAAGGTTTTATTAATACCAGTTTAACATAGAACTCTCCAGAAGTTTTTCTTTGGCAGCAATCTGATATATTGATTTAGCACTCAGATCAAAATTGAGATTCTTATCCAAACAATAATCTAAATCCTTTGATGCTGATGCTGCTTAAAATCAAAAGATCCAGGTTGTTTTCTCCATAAAAAGCACTTCAGAAAAATAAATTCATTTCTTTTATTTTTTTCTATAAAATTAGAGAAAATATTTTATTTTAATGACTTTTCTGTCGAAGTCTATTAGGCATAATGAGTGTCTCTGTGTTTCACATCTGCAAACACGAAACTTCGATGCATGTGGAGCTTCTGATGGGTCTCTGAAGTGACGCTCCATGGAGGAATTACACGATATTAGAATAAACATAATGAAATCATTCTTCAAAAATGTATTAAGTTGCACAAGCCTGAGTTTGCAATATCCTAAAATGAGGAGAAAGATCTATTTAAATATGAATAAGTGGGAGATTACTTGCAAGAGAGGGAGAATTGTAGCTAAAAGCACAGGTGCTTTAAAGTGAAAACCTGTGCCATTAAACTCTGGTGCAGCTGTTTCATAATAAATAAAGAGAAACAAGAGAAACACCCATTAAAGTCTCATATGATATAACCTATGAAGAAAAAAAAAGTAATTTGTTTGTAAACTACCATCACATTAACAATGGAGGCCAATGGAGAAAACGTCCATGCCTGACAAGATGATTTTAAACTAAGAGTGCAGAATTGTTTATTAAGACTTTGAGTGGCAGTCTAATATATTAAATCAGTTCAGAAGATTGTAAAATGCATTAGCATTAGCAATTTAATACCTCCAACAAATTTAACTGTCACTCATGAGCGTATCTGTCCTTGTTAAAGAAAAAAAAAACTGAAGCGCCATCTTTGTCTTGATGGACAATAAAGTTAGAAGAGGCAAAAGCCTTTCTCTGTACACTGGTGATGAGAGAACTGTGTTACATTTATCATAATTAACTTTCAGAGTTGGCAGCATTTTTTTGGCAAATGTGTTATTTGCTCAAGCTTGTGAAAGAAGTTTTAAGAACTAATCATTGGAGCCAGGCCTTAGCCTGCAATCGTTTCAGGGCTGGATTTTAATCAGTTTAGAAACTTAATTACATGCCAAATGTGTACACAGTTACTTTGATTACACACAGAAATTGGGCAGTTTCATAGTCAACTAACTAATTGTAGGCAGTTGGGTGCAAAAACACCTCATCTGAACGAGCAGTTGTTTTACTAACCTCATGTTACAGTTTTGTGTGGAACGACGTAGCAAACGTCTTTAAAAATCAGGATCTTTAAAGGGAATGTTTTCTGCTAAAAACTAAGCAGAAAAAATAAATTGAAAAGACCACTCAAATATACTGTGTGATTACTTTTCAGTGTAGCAATGCAGTGGATCCCAAATGTAATGTCCATTAGACTACAAGGACTTCAATACAAAAACCAGAGTAAAGTTGTTTTGATTTTCAAGGAAACAGACTTAACAAAATGCCAGACGATTGACATGAATTGCCAAATGAATGAGATGCAGTGTTTAGCCTTCTGTAATTAACATGCCTGTGTTATTCAGGAGTGCTTAGATAACTACTGCATGTTTATGAAAATGTTCTTGTATCCTAATATTTGTGTGACATCCAGTATAATTAATTTGACAATTAGTGTCAATTATTTGATGGGTTTGTGTTTGAAAACTTTGAGATCTCCACTCAGGGAGCAGCAGCAGTAGCCCAGTTCCTTTGGTGACCAGTGATGGAATACATGATCAGCAATGAACAGATGAAATGAATGGTTGTTTAATAATAATCAGGATTGACAGGTTAATAATAAAGTCACTACCTAGAAAGAACTCACATTTGTGACTATAATTTGAAAAAAATTACTTTAATTGCTTCTTAGGATAAACGGTAACAATATTGCACATAAACAGAGCTAGAAGAGGCATGATATTAAATAGCTTACTCAAGTTTGCACCTACAATGTTTTTTATACCAATTTATTCAAGGTACAGTCACTCACAGAAAATTATATCTTAGAGAGTTTTGTAGGCAAAATAGGAGGTGAATGAGAGATGAGAGCAGACGCTTAGGTCAACAAGCAGTTCTTATTCTTCCTGTGTAGGAAGAAATAATGGGAAGCAGGGCATGCCTGTTCCTGCTTGTCACATGCCCATTGCAAGTTTTGCAGGTAAGGAATTATCCCATCAGTCTTTATTTAGTAGGACAGCAAATCAGAGATATCCCTAAAAACAGATTTTATAACTAAAAATGTTGACAAAACGTTTGTTTTCTTCTTTTCTACCAGTAGCTAAACAGCAAAAAGCAAGTAGAATTGTTAGCTGACAGGTTTTGCTGCTCACTTGTCAGTTAAAAGATACTTCCAAATCAAGCTGTTTAAAATGACTGCTGAAACCACCGGGCAGCTGATGGCTGTAAGCGAACTGGGGATTGAGCCACTCATTGGAAGCTGTTTATCAGAACAAAGGCCATGGTATACAATTAGGTGTGACACAATTCTTGAGGTGCAAGCAGCAGCCCTCACAGATGATGACAGATCAGGCTAGGAAATACTTATCAGTTTCTCACTGAAAAATGTTCCTACTGTTAGATAATCATCCTAGTGACAGACTCTCGGTGGTGCTGGTATTGGTAACATCATGCAGCTTCCAGCTGAAGTAGCTCTAGTCTTCTCCAGGTCTACTGGTGTCTCACAATTGCTTTGTCCTGTTTTCTGAGTTGTCATGAGTAACTTGCTTGTGTTGGAGCATGACTTGGTCTCTGAGCTGGTTCACTTGGTCAAAGGATATCCTTCCTTCGTTACAGTTGCTCTGTGAGAGCAAATCCAGCCACTCATTTTGGTGTCTTTTCTCCCTTTGCTAACTAAGCCCTTTATTGAGTTCACACAAGGAGTTTGAGACTGAGTACTAAAGGGAAATGGGGAACTGTAATAATAATAATTATTATTGACCTTGCCACCTCCCTGATGCCTCCAATTGCCCATTTAGTCCCAAAACAGTTGTCCTAGCTCAGCTGAGGGCACAGCGTGGGGCCAGGAATCAGTGTGAAAGCATAGGGGACAACCAAAGTCAGCACTTCCCCTGAGGAAAATGCTCATCAATCTTCATCCTGAAAATGATAATACAGCAACCAGTGTTAATATTGAAGACTTTAAATGTAGAGCCTTCTCCAGCTAATTTATTATTCAACTTCACTGTCATTTTATATCTCCATTATTGGTTTATTCCTCTTCACCACCAAAATTGTATTACCCTGATGAAAAAAAAGAAATCCTAACTCCTTTGCTCATTCTAGTGCCTTTTGAAAGAATTGCTGTCTCCAAACGTTCCCATCTCTGATACCACAATCAACTCTCCATACTTTCTTCGCTTTTCATCTAGCAAAATGAGAGGGAAAATTCTAAAACTTGGTTTATTTGGAAAATAAAACAACAGAATAAGTATGATTTACTGCAATTTAACCATTTAATCAGTTCTCATCTGTTCTCTCTTTTCTGTCTTAGAATATCATAGTCTTAAATTTACTCTATGTAATGTCTGTTCGATCTCTGGATAAAAATCTATAAAAGAGGTGTGATAACTTAAGAATAGGAAATCCTACCTGTAACCTCCTTTTTACCAGCTGATGTACAAATTAGGCCTCCCCTTTCAATTATTATTAGAGATAGACCTTCTTTGAACCGGTGGGTTTTTTTTTTCCCTAAACAGTATAAGAAAAGCAGTTTTACCCCTTATTGTAAAACTGCCATACGTTTTAAAAGATATATACTTCCTACATGATTTTTTTATCAAAACTGTACCATTAAGAGGCAGTTTAGAGAAATGATGACTTTTTACAACTTGATCTTAAAGCTGAGCAAAGTCTTCTGCAAAATGTAGATTACAGACCTGAATAATTCGTTTAATCTGCGAAACATGATTGAAACCATGTTTAGAAAGAGCTGCCTTGGGCTTCCAAGGCCAAAGGGAAAGTATTACATTTGAATCAGTTTGATTTTGTACTACCTTGAAACATAAAGTGTCAGCGTGAGTGCAGAGATAATAGCAAACCCTCACAGGGGGTTTGTCAGGATAAAGCCACTCAGATTGTGAGGTGCTTTGATAGTACAATAATAGGGGTCAAATAAGCGCCTAAGGTAGGTAGGTACATCCAGAACAGAATACCTTTGTAATATATTTCCTAAACTATGTAGCATTTAGAGACAGGTGGTGAAATTTCAGGTGGATGCTTCAGCAGTTGCATTCCAATCACACTAGCTGAAATCCAGTTTGGACACCAATGTCACGCTGTTCATTCAAAGGTGTCAGGACTCCTAAGCACAATGCCCCAAAGCCCACTCTGCAGCTTTGCTGTCAACAACAAATTTAAAAAATGAAACAAAAGAATATCCTTCCTCTAAAATACAAACAAAACTTAGTATCAAGTGGTTTTTCAAAGGATGAATGTTATTGTGAACTTTGCTCTTTCCCTTGAGGTCCCTTTCCTCTGATGCAGTTTTAATTCCAGAGCAGGTCATGTACAAATACACTGCTCCAGTCCATAAGATTCAACCGTTTTCAACCATTCTCTAATTAACAAGTTTGTGGTTGGTAGCAGAAAAATATTGAAGTTTATAGAAGTGCTAAGCCTATTCCTCTTACAACATGTCACATTCAATTTCTTCTGCCTTCCAGAATAAGCAAATTTAATGTGTAATGTCATTTGGTCAAGCTTTGGAAAGTGAATTGTGGAATTGTACTCACCTGCTGGTTTTTTTTCAAGATAAGTTAGAATACCAGAAAACGGCACAAGAATACATTGTTCATGTTCAGCAAGCAAGTCTTCAAAAAAAAAAAAGGTGGGGAGGAAATATACCTATCAGTGAAAAGTGAAGTGTGCTGAATGTACAAGGCAACATATCTTTTCTGAGCTTGCAGATCAGTGTAATATAACGTTAATCTAAGGAAAGCTGGTGTGCTACAAAGACTTTCCCTGACGAGAGGTGATGATTTATTTTTTTTTCTTTTTACTAAGAAAGATAACCAGAACAAACATGGTTTCAAATGGATTTTGAAATGGATTTGTTTTCTTTCTGGGTAGGTTTTTGGATAAGTTTGTTCTCCTTATCGGTATCAGGTGCCTTAGAGAAGAGGAAGTGGTATTTAAATTCCTTATTCTCCACAAAGTACGTTTCATCACATTGTTAAATGAGTGCTGAATGCTTCTGTACCCTGAACATTCAAGAACAGTCAGTAAGGTCTGGAAGGCACTCAAAAAAAAGAGAAAAAGAAAGCTTCAGATTATCAGTAATGCACAATATATAGAGGCACTGAAAGATAGTTTTATGGCTGTTTCATCAGTGTATGAAACCTTCAGAAGGAGTATCAATTTGGCTATTTTAAACAAAAGCAATGTTTATGACCATCAAATATCTGCATACTAGAAAGCTACAAAATGCATTTGAAATATGGAATTTAGGTTCACATGATATATTTAACTCCTATTGTTTGCTATTTGTCTCCACTGGGTTCAGTACTATATTCTTGGGGGGGAAAATTAACATTGTTCAATGATACCCTAAAGACAGGAGGTACAGTCATTTATCTTGTATTGCTGTTTGTTTTCACTTTAAGCAGTGGAAAAGGCACCCAGTGCATAGAATATGCACCTAGGGAATATTTCAGCAATCTGAATAAATGATACAAAATAAATACTGTTATTGCTTCTCCACCTGTGAGGCAGCATGGCAGTGCTTGATATTCAACAGTGGATATTTTCTATCAATTTGATGTAGAGACAAATCCCTTTGCTAGTTGAATGTTTCTGAGGACGTTTTAAATTAGATGAAAAGAGATACTGTTGTTGTTGAAATAATTTTAAGAGGAGAACTTCGAGTTCAGAAAGCCATTCCACTCGAACACACACTGCAGCAATCTACAAACAGCAGGCTCAAGCACAGAATCCTTTGTGTTAATGAAGATGCCTCACAAATTTCAGCTGGGCTCTTTAGCAGCCCTTTCCAACACCTCCATTTTGAACCTCAGCATCTACTGAAGAAACCTATGATATTTTTTTTTTCTTAGACTGTTTATTCCTCCCCATGTGCAAAGTCTATAGTGTAACAGCTTTGTTCAGCAGATCAGCATGATTTTTAACCAGTACTATTGCTCTAAAAGCATAAATGTCCTGACGTGTGGCTGCAAGGAAGAGTTCCATTAGATTCTGGTAGCAGTAAATATTGCTAGTTTGGTCATACTGACAAATACATACATATATATATATATATATAACTTTTTAAAAAAATGTTTTTTCTTAGAAGATGACTTCCAAGCAACCATAGATATTAAAATATAAAAACACAAAGAGATATTATGGATTTAATTCAGTGGTTTGAAATATATCAGCCAATGTTAATTCCCACATCCCTTTCCAGTCCATTAAATACTCTATTTTTTAATTGAAGTTATAATATTTATTTGCTCATTCTCACCTGTTTTGGTATGCTACATTTCTTCAGTAATTTCTCTAGTGATTTGTGCTTGGATTAGTCTATTCCTTCCATTATCTCTGATTTAATTGTCCCCTATCATATAGAAAAGGCTGTGTGCCAATTTCAAGTTGATGTTACATAATTTCAATTCAACTTTGTTTCGAAAGTTTCACTTGCAATGAGGTTCTCATTATTTTATAGAAAATAATAACAACCATCCTATCTTTTCAAGAATCCTGCCATCAATAAACATGAGACCACAGTATTCAAAGATCAGACTTTCATTTCAGCAGGTTAGAATTTTCTTCCTCTGTCAAAAAGGACATATTAGACCAGTCTTTCAATATATTGTAAAATATATCATTTAATCACTGAAATATTTGTTTGTTGAAAAGAGCATCCAACTTTGACGTGATTTGGTTTGGCTGCATATCTCTGCTTAATAACCGTCACTAAAGGGAGGAAGTCTGAGTTTATATATTTACATTACAGTGATTCTAATTTTTGCATGAATCATGTGAGATGACCGAAGCTCACAAGTTGTAAGTTGATGCTTTAAGTTCATTGTTGCAATAGTAATTTAACTAGGGAGAGCATCTCTGTACTCATCAAAAATCCAGGAAATGCTGCAAATTCTGGTTTTTATTAAGCCAGTGTTGTACAGAGCCACTTTATGCTCCACTGCTAAAAGGCAGTGTGTGAATTACCCAGGACAAGGTTCACCTCTTGTGATTAAGAGAAAAAGTTAAGGCTGTTGTGTTGTCTCAAGCCAGCTATGACGTGTAAGGAATGTCAATGAGACAAGATGAATCTGCAATCTGACCACACCTGGCTGCAGTTTTAGCCCCTTGCTCCTGCTAGCAACTGGAAAATGCTAGAGAGCAGTGTATTTTAAAATCAGCCATACGACCATATAGGCATTTAATAATCAAAGCAAGACAGAGCAAGCACTTCTGTATGAGCATTCAGAAGCTAAGGTTTTGTAAAAAACAATGCTCCTAGAAAGATAATAATTTCTTCTCTAAAAATCAACCAAAGCACTCTTGCTGTAGTAAAACAAGAAAACAAACAGGAATATCACATACCCTTCAGTGCAGTTACCAACAGTCCCTAGGAAAACATGGCCTGTGATCTGACTCGATCAAAAGCAGTTGCACTTTGCAGTTTCAGTAATTCACAAGAACATGAAGTGCTAATTCTACCATTGGAAATTTATTGCAGAATTGAAATCTGTTACATGTTGTTCGACTTAAAGGCATTCATATAGACTTTAGTAGCTCCTGGGTTGAGACTAATATCCACGTTAGGGGATGATGTTACTGTGAATACACTTACAAAGAGCATGTAATTTAAAAAGCAACCAGAAAAATAGCATCGTGTATAAATATATATACACACATCTAGTAGAAAGTTAGTTTCCTGTGTTTTGACATCCTTTCTAACACACATCTGAATAAATCCCATTTCAATAACGTGTAAACCCAGTAACATTGTAATTCCAAATTGACAGATTGGTAGGAGGCTGAAATAATAACAATGACGGGTGAGGATGTTGTGTTTGTTTCTTTTTTAAAGAGAAATTATGGAATTGCACCAAAGCCAGGTTGTAGGCATCATGTTAAGGTAAAGTCTCTGGGTTGGATTCATCAAAGAGATAGCAAGCAGATTTTCTGACAGTTTGGAATTTCAATGAAACAACAGTATCTTTATTTATCATGTAGAAAGGCAAATAAATGCTGCATATTTCCAGCAATAATTAACATAGGCCAGATAAGCTCATTAAAAACATGAGGAGCTTGAAGAAGTAAACCTCAGTGAGGATCCATTTGCAGACTCCTTTCTAATCCCTTCATCATAAGTCAAGATTGGACCCTTGAGCCCAGCCATGAAATGAAAAAATCCTGCAGATGATCCATGTCTTTCTGTCGTTGCACTTGCCAAAACAGACTGCCACTTGTTTGATCAGGATGACTGCAGTGTATCTCATTTTGATTACTGATAAAAAGTTGCCAAGGTGAAAAATCATCTGGAAAGACAGTATAGCCTGGAGTGATAATATCTGTTTTCAGATGTTTCCATCAGTTTCATGGGCTTCAAAATGCATTATTTTCCTGATGTGATTTTACTTATAGAATACAAACAATCCCAGAAAGGTATTCTGAAAATGAATGAAGATAAATATCAGGATTTTTTTTTTGACAAGTAAGTTCCTAAGTTTTGTCATACAGAAAATGACTTGCCAGCTGGCATTTCATTTGTAAAAGTGGGATTGTAGCTCAGGTATTTTACTGTAGTTACCACGGCTAAATGCCAGCACAAGGAAAGCAAAATCACAGAGAAAAAAAAAAATCACATAGGACCTTATAGATTAAATCCCAACCCAGGAAAGTTCTGCTTTCAAATCTCCTGATGCTCAGGATTCCTCAAGTTTTTCTTGCAAATAGTTATTTATTTAGTGCTTAAAAATTCATGTCAGATAAATCAAGCCAAGAAAACAAAGGGAAAACTGTCCATACTATGGATAACTGTATTCAGAAAGTTACATGGAGATATGTTATCTTTCACAAAGTCTTGAGATCCAGACAATTTTGAAAACATTGCTAGCTCAACCAGAAGTATTGAGACAGCAGGTTGGACTGATCTCCTAGCTTTCAATCGTAAAAAAATTATGAATCTGAGAAAATATTTCTAGAATTTATATGAAGTATCACTGTCCTTTGGTAACACATGCAATCACTTTGAGGGGACCTGTGTATAAATACAGACGTAATGACTAAGATAGAAAACGAGGGAGAATGGGTTTTGATAAATTAGGGATACCACAGGAAAAGGCAGGAGTGTCAAATTAATATTGAATTAATATGACAGTAGAGGTTATGAACCAGAAGTTCAGGGAAGACCAGAATGTAGCTGCTTAGACTGCTAGCACAACAACACTGCGTATTTGAATCCTCAATATTGTTTCTTGTTAGTGAAGAACAAAACAAGAACAGGAAGACCTTTGATAGAGAGAAAGGAAAGGACTTTTAAGGGGTCCTGTCGTGAATATATATTCAATTTAAAACTGATCTATCTGCATTAGCACATGCTACTTTGTAATAATCTAACAATATTTGGGTAGGGCAATACTTTTTTCTTAGCAGAGACAATTGTAGGTGTTCTTGTTCTGCAAGCCACTATTTTCATGAGATAGATATTGTGTGGCACCATGGAGTGATTTATGTGTGTAAGCAAAGTCAGGGGAAAGTCATAGGTTTTAGTATTCTCCAGTACTTTCTTTAACTTAAGCAGTACTTTCTGCCCTGTTTCTTTGATGTACTGGATGCTCGATATTGCTAGCAATATAAATCCTTGCTTCAATCTTATTTACATAGGCAGAAGTTATGTAGTGACAAGGTCCCTTCAAGGCTTGAATGGTTTGTTAATAACATGTACTAAATAGCATCTGGTATCAATCTTGTCCTACAGACATGCCTGTAGTGATTTAAAGCTTTCATTCTTTGAATTCAAAATCTAATTTTTAATGCACTTTCTGTCAGCTGTCTTCACAGCTTTTAAATGAGATTCTGTCATCTTGACATGTTCACAGATACATTGAAATTTAACTAGAAAAAAAAAGACATAAAAATCTCTCTTGTCTAAACAAAATATCTGTTCATGCTCATATATATTTTTTTTATTGGCTTTCCTATATTTACAAATATAGAAATCAATAACATATTGTTTACTTAATGTTTAAACAAAAAGTAACTGCTTGTGTGATTTGGACATGTCTGCTTAATTCTTTTCCAATATGTTTTTATTAGTTAAATAACAAAACAGTCATGGGCCTTCATTTTTAAATTACTTTATTTGTCAAGTCCTCAATTAATAATTTTACCTCCAAAGCCACACAGCTCCATGAATGCAATTGCACATGTTTAAAAGCAGAAATAGAGTAACAATAGAATATCTATCATTGTAGGATGCTGCAGGAAATTCTGTTGTAGACTCTTTGTCCTTACTGATACTTGTGTCTGAGCAGCCATTTTAAAATCTATTTGATATTCAGTGAAGCTTGCATCAGTTTGGGAAACTCCTGAGATGGAGCATATTGGTATTAACACTTTGGAACTGTGCAGCACAGATGGGTGTTGAAAAGAATGCCTTTAGCTGTAATTAAGCCACTATGAAGACGTCTTTGGCAATGATGGTGATGAATATTTTTAGTTTTCATATCACTAATCTATGCACATATTTCTTAGGATAAACCAAAGCTTTGACTACACTTGAGGCCAGTTTCAAGCAAAAAACAAGCACAGCATTTGCTTCAGCCTTTAGGGAAGGTAAGGAGAAAAGAATTCCTAGGTAAACTAAATTAAATAGCAATTGTTCAACTCAAAGTGTAAGTGGAAGCAAAGACATGCTTACTTCTTACTGTCTTTAGCCATCCCCAGGGTACAACCTGACAGGACATAAATTGGAAGGAGAAAATCAAGTGATTTTCATCACTCTTTAGTTACCTTCTGTGTCTTCTGTCTAGAAATGTTTGATAGCTCCATAAATGAAAATATTTGACAATTGATCTCTCTGTGATGCCACTCGGAGAAAGTCTGGAAGGTTCACACTGGTGCTTCATTTAGAAGAATAAGCAGGGTTGGCCAAAGGAGTCACAACCTTGCAGTTCAGCTGTCACAAGTGATGAAGGGGCTCTGACAAAGTTCTTCAACACAGTGGCAGTGGTAGTGCCAAGCAGACTTTTCCCTGGAGTTAACAAAGAAGTGGACACATTGAAATCCCATTGCTGATTTGACTGATGTGAACAGAGAGCTGCCTAGAGTCTTGGAAGCAGTGATGATATTTAACAGTCCTTCTGCATTTCATTATGTCATCCTTCATTGAAGGGTATCAAAATGCTTTACAAACTTTTATACGGCCTCAAAATATGCTAAGGAACATTATTTTCCTGTTTTACAGGTGGCTATAAGTCACAAGTCACAAGTGGATCAGTGGCAGACTCAGACACTGAATACATAAGTCCCAAATCTTATCCATCTCCGATTACTGAAATATCCATTTTTATGGTGTTGAAAAGAATAGAATAGAATAGAATAGAATAGAATAGAATAGAATAGAATAGAATAGAATAGAATAGAATAGTATAGTTCTGGTCTCAAACTTACCTCACTTCACATTAACTTATTGTGTTTGTTTGCTTGTTTTGTAGAACATTAAAACCCAGGTTAAAAAAGCGCAAAAGTGTTGGATACAAGGCTAGAACTGCTAAACACACATGATGAAAGGTGACAGAGAGTTTAAGCATATGATACAAATAAAGTCACTGAGAAATAACTGTTAAAAAAAAAATCTTTATTTTTAAAATGAATTGTTACAGGAAAAGCCAGAGGGGCCATAAGCGTCTAGTAATTAATGTGAGGGATAGCATATGTCAAGGGATCTTCTATGCTTCTTTCCCAGGATCACCTCCTGCATGTCCTTAGTCATCCATATTGGTTGCCCTTTCAAACTCCATATGTAGTCTTTTTTGGATGTCATACCTAATTCATTTTATATTTTTTTCTGAGATGATACATATATGTCTTGGGGATAAATTAAATTATCTGTGAACACTTACATTTAATTGCTGCCTTCCTTATCTCCATCTCTCTCTCCGTATCCTGCTCAATTTCTCTCCACACTTCACACATTATTCTAAAGTTTGTTCTGCTTAAATTAGTATCTTTAAATCTATAATTCTTTAATTCTACATTGTGTCCTTTCTTGTGCTTCTTATGCTCTACATAGAAAGTGTTGGTGAAAAAAATTGCTGCTTTGACACTCACGTGGACCACTGTCATGCCCAGACCTCCTTTCTGAAGCTCAGAACTCTAACTGAAGGCCTCCAAGAGATTCTGGTACCTATGAAGACCCATCTTTACCTGTAAGAGAAGCCTGAGCTTGGCTGAGTTCCACACTAATAAATTAATTCCCTGAAGTCACCAGTTTTTACTTTTGCGATCTTGGTTTTTGGCACATAGTAATTTTGTGGCTTTTTTTTCCCCCTCAAGCGCAATTATTCTATCTCAGATGGACTTCCTCCAAAGCCTCCTTTCTATATACTCTCAACAGATCACTCTGAACTATTCTGTGTGTCTAAGGTAGACAGGAAAACACATTAGACATTCGGTAAGGATGGCTGAGGTGGTAAAATCTGCATTACTGCAGACTTTTAGAACAAGTTAGGCAGGTAGGCATGGCTACAGCCTAACTTTATGTTGGTAAAGGACTAAAACATCCCCTCTTATATTCTATTACTTTTAAAGGGAGTATGACAAATTATTCTTCATTTATTGAAGTCTCATGCAGATTTCTCTGCAGAACTCCATTGTACAGATCTTCTAGTTATCCTTGCTCTGATATCATTACATATATATAAAAATTTAACTGCATAAGATTCCTCTCCTACACTGTCCTGTCTTCTTTCTTTCATCTGACAATAAAGCCTCTACAGTAACAATGTCTTTTATTCTGTGTGAATTTAAATTCTTTCTTTTCTAGCTTTGATTTCACACACAAACGCCTTCTTTTGACCAGGACTGGTTCGTGAAGAAGGCAGGTATGAAGAGTCCATGTCTCCTTATAAAAGCATTGAAATGTAAGAAGAAAATGTGCTTTGTTTTTGAGAAAGCCCTAAAAAGGTTCTAATTTAGAGATTAGCTGCTCAGTAATAAAGGAGATGTTGAATATTTCTCATCTCTCATCAACTCAATATCAATTGTTATCTCTTCAATATCAATTGTTATCTCTTTTCCTGCACTTTCCATTTTATGTGTAATTATAATTCATCATACTTATGAAGTCTGAATTATGAATTATTCATGAATTAATGAATAGGTTAACATTTGAAATTTAACTTCCAAAATGCATTCTGTATTGCTCATTTGCACTTAGTCCCTTGGATTCTGTACTATTGTTTGTCTCTTAATTGTCACACTAATGTCTTGCTGTGCTTGGCTTTGTCATTTATGTGGTTCAACACAAATAGTCCCAAGACAGGATCCTGAAAGCTTCTTCAGGAGTGCTCTATGTCTTAGTTGAAGAGGGTCAAACTAATTATGGATACCCTTTAAAATAAATTGTGGAGAAGAGTTCATGAACTTTGACTCAATAAAAAATGGAAATAATTTTCCCCTTGATATTCTTTTTCATGCTTGTTTCAATTCAAGATATGCTCCTGGAAGAGGAAATACAACCAACTTTTTAATGTCTTTTATCAGGTGGAAGACAATGGAGGATTCAGATTTGATAGAATATTCAAATTTTATACAAGTACAGGTGAAATATTTAAGTCCTGCAGTCTATATTTAAGATTCCTTCACTGTATATATTACAGCCATTTCCCTGGTTTATTTTGTTAGGCAGAATTTAGTGATGAAGATTAATTTGTCCAAGTACTTAAATGTTTTTCAGGTAATGCTCACGACAAGCCAAGCATCATTAAGATCTCCAGAGTCTTATCATTAACTACTCTTCTCGTGGTGCTGAGTTTACCATTATGAACTGGCAGAATTCAGTTAGGCTTAATAAAATATATACATTTGTCCAATTTTGGATCAATAGCTCTTGTTTTGTTCTTTAGCTCAATGGGCATTAATACTTAATCATCTTTAGTCAGGAAATGGTACGATGACTCTCATTTGTCTTTAGGCAAAAGAACATTCATTATTGGATGTAAAGTCTGTTAGGTTTTCCTTCAACAGTACATTCCTATGGGAAGACATGTAGCAAGAAACATTATTTCAGCAGTTTTACCATTGCGCATCCTTAGTTTTAATTGCCACAATACACCACTTACAGAGCTTAAATTTATCATGCTTACAACTGAGGAACTGTGTTTCTAACTTCTAGACATTTACATTTATAAACTTCACTTTCCAACCGTCTCTTGTGCAATAAGTGAATTTATTAACTTTGGATAATTTTCACTTACTTTTCTGTAAGACAGCACAAACTTTTTACAGAAAATTTTAGTAGTGGCAATTATCACCATTTTTGATTACTGTGAACTTGTATTAGCCTTTTTTCAGTATAAAAATGAAATGAAAGCCCTAAGGGATGCACATCTAATATTCAAGATTTTATCACTTTAAAGACTTACTGCAAATTGTGTAAAAGCAAACTCTGCACCTTCTCAAGGCACAGAGTTTTAATCATTTTTATATTTCTTTTATGAAGAGATTTTCTTTGCATCTAAAATAACCTAAAAGTGTCTTCAGGATCAAAATGACTTACTTTTTTGCTTCTTTTTCATAACTATTTTTAATATTGTGTCCTTATTTTTAATACTATATTAACTGTAGTTTTCAGGAACCAAGACTCCCAAGCTCCTTAAGCAGTAACTGTGTCTGGCACAGGCAGACATAGTCAAACATCTTGTTCTACCTCCCATTTTAAAGTCTACACAGGAGACTGTTTTGTCACAGGTGCCTCAAAAACCATTTCCTTTCCCTAGGAAGGCAGGCCACACAATACTGCCTGGCATTACCTGTTTTTTTTTGTTAGGAAATGTGGCAAAACCAGAGAGGAATTGGAGCTACACCTTCATCACTCCTCATCAAGCCATTCAGCTTGTAGGTTGTTTGATACCTGGCTCTTTCACTATCTTTGAATGTCATTTAAATCTTTGGTCCTAATTTTGCATATTAGGAGAATATACCAAGAAAACTGATAGAATTATACCACAGGTCAACTCACTGGCATATTCTACAACACATTTTGTAACAACAAAGTAAGTAACATAGTATTTGTTATGAGAAAAAAAATCTGTATTATAGTATTGCAAGAAGTAATTCTAACTATAAATGGCCTTTTTAAAGATGTAGCAGCATCTTCCTTTCATTGCCTGCCATGCTAATAGGAGAACAGCAGATGCTCAGGCAAGATTCAATTCACCTTAATTTGTTCAAGCTTAATTAGCAGCTGGGATGCATCTGGCAAATAAACATGAAAATAGTGACAGCCTGAGTTAAAGGGAAAAAGTAAAAGGCTTTTGTTCATTAACCACATGTTCTTGGTTATATTATATGCTGAGGGTGCAATAATTTTTAGACTCTTTTTTTTTGGTAAAGGTTAGAAACCCTCAGACCAACACTTTCATTCCCTCTTTTCTTGCACAGGTGAGTCATGCAAAAATGGGAGCAGTCCTGCTATGAGATGTTCCGATGCAGGTAAACGTTTGTACCATCACAGCTTAAATATATGGCCCAAGCTTGTATAAACAGAAGAGAGTAGTTTCTTCAAGAATTAGGTAGGCAAAATGGACCCCTTGAGATGTAATTACGAATTATTTACAACCCTGAATAATGATCATGCAGTATCTTGCACAAAGCAAAATAAGCAAAGCCGATTCTGAAGAGATCCCTGCTGTCATTAAATATGTGACTAACTAGCAAAATGAGGGGCATAACTATAAGAAATGTGCAATGTCTTTGCAGTAGTTTTAGTTCCAATGCTCTTGCCTATATAAATTCCATATTTGTGTATTAGCTGTTGCTGAGTAAGGGATGAAAGTAGCAGGGTTTTTAGAAAGTAGAACCATTTTAAACACAGAATTCCTTGTGTTTACTGTTAAAAGACTTTTGAACGATAATGGACAGTAAAGAAGTGTCAAGATCATGTAGTATTAAAAGTAAATGTCAGCCAAAGCTAAGTGTTAATTCCTAATGTGGTCCAGAACAAGGCTTTGGCAGGCAACAAAAAGACAAAGAGCTGCCTGCCACCTGTGGCATTAATTTCCCAAATTTATCTGTGTTTTATAAGAGTTAAAAAAGGAACCTTTATTTCTTCTTATTTATGCAAAACCAGACACAGCACCTTCAGCCTATTAGATATCTTCAATCAAAATCTTAGACTTCCACTTGCATATTCTATATTAAAAAATCCTGTGAGAGTCAGGATTTCATGACACATCTTCTAAGCAGGTCAATGCAGTGCTGCTGGAAAGGAAATAATATGAATTTTGCATTAAAAGATGAAAAATTTTGAGTAAGAATTACGGCAGTATGGTAAGTATGAGCTGGAAGACCACTGAAAGCTGAGAAATCCTTATTTCAGAAAGCTGCACAACTGTGGGTAAAATGGCAATTAACTAGCTACTAGATGCTCTCAGTTTTTTCAGATTTTATCTTCTTCATAGAAATCTTCTCCAAGATTGATTTAGACACAGAAGATTGACAAGACAGAGTTCAGCACAGAGCTAACAGCTGAGGCCTTGTGCCATCTCTGGTATATACTATCATAAACGCTGTTACACAAACAGGTACAGCATTTTTAAAGATAAAATAACGAAACTTGGCTCTCTTCTGGTTTTCACATGTCCAGGGTAGCTGGCCTGTTCAAAAGCAATACTATTTCTTAGTGTATCAGCTAACTTTCAGAGTTTCCAATAGATTCCAATAGATTTTTTCCTTTTTTTTTCCTCAGCAGACTGTAATAACCATCTGTGTTTTAAAGAATGTTCAGCTTCACTTTAAGTGTAAAGGCAGAATGTACAAATTAATGTATGAAGATGAAAAGGCATCAAAGACAGATTTGAAAGGGATAAGATTTGATACAGGCGATTTTATTGGTGTTTATTGGCTCATGGTAATTTCATAGTGGCTCTTTGTCAACTTCAGCTGCATTTCATCCATGGCAAATGAGTCAGAGCTAAGCAGATGTGTGATTAGTGTTCACCTTTGGCATGATGGCCTTCAATGAAGATTTGAGTATGTGAATACCATTGCTGCCAAAAACATGAATAGCAGTGTATTGTCTCCTGGGTGGTAAAGAGTGGAGAAGGATAGTTTGGGGTCATACTGTGAGGTCTCAAACTGAGAGTAATCTAAAGTACTTCTTAACCCTGATGCTTCTACTTCTGCAGGTAGTGTACACAGCTTAAAAATGCACCTTTTAAATTGACTTTTTCATTAGGTGTACCAGACAGCAAAGTGATTCCATTGGCTTTGGTCAGACTACAAATGTACGTAGCTGTACGTGGTGATTGATGGTATGTGCTTTATCCTCTTCTGACAGAAGCCAGAAGCAAAGTTCTCAGCTACTTTAGAGGTGCAGAATGAGGCCAACAGTCAATTTTGAGATATAACTGTTTTCTGTGCATAGCAGATGCTGATTGATTAATTATTTATAATGGCACTTTCTGGATTCTGAATACAGATAAAAACTCAGGGAATGCTATTGAAAATGGAGTCTAGCTTTTTTATAATGTACCCGAGGATATTGCATTTCAAAAGTATTCTAGAAGTAAATCTCAGTATTAAAGCCATTTCCATAAGTTTTTAATGTTAAGCCTCTTTAGCTCAACAATGAAAACACTTAACTTCACAGTTTGACAGAGAAGTATATTAGCAAATGTCATGGAAGGACTATGTCATGCCAGTAATTCATTCTCCTTAGAAAAATTATCCAGCAAAGTCCTTATGATTTATGAAAGGAATTGAACCAAAATTAGCCATCAAATAAGTCACTGGGCACAATCACTTTTACCCTTATATTGTTTGAAAATGAGCACCCCATAGACATGCCAGTGTATTTTCATCACATTCTGTGATTTGCTACTTATAAATAGCTTGTTGTCTGAAACTAGATCTGTGAAGGACTGATTAATTATACACTCCTAACCAGAACTTAGTCTCAAGGACTTGTATTGGGAATAATTTATGTAAAGTCTTTAAATTTATAACTGTGACCAGAGACATCACCGAGTTACACTGGCAAGCAAGTTTTTATGGGGCTTTACTAGGATTTACTAGTGATTCACTAGGGGCTCACTAAGACCAAATAGAGAAGGAACTTGGGGAGTATGGGAGATAAAGCAACTCGATCACAGTCATTTAAAGATGGGAGAGTTGCTGGGGAAACACCAAACATTCCTAGACTTGAAGAAGGATTTTTATTAAATGAATGGGCCAATATATCAGGCAGCTCTTACTGAACGAATTGTTCTTTCTCCAGCTTTCAAATTTGTCAGATATTATAGTGAGCTATTGCAGCCCACTACCCTGGCAGAAAGCCACATCAGCCCCTCTCAACAAATAAAATTTTCTGGCAAAGCCAATTAGTGCTGCTTTATGAGGTACTGCTGTTATTTATTGGGTGTAACATCATATTACACAAATGTTCCACTAAAATAAATAGTTCTGGTAGTTTGGGACAGAATTTAACATCAATACAATCAGACAATGTGGGTCTGATTACCCTAAGCACAGGGTTCAAGTTCTGCTTCTAGACTGGTGATTTAACAAATCATCTAGTATTGTATATACTGTGATCAGATGTGCAGTTTAGGTTGTCCTTTGGGGGAAAGAGAATATTTTAACTTAACATTACATTTTATTAGTACTACTATTAAGTAAAGCTCATACACTCAGTGTGTTCATTGAAAGTGAGTCCAAAAAACTAATAAACACATAGTTGAAGCAAAAATGACCTCTGAAAGTCAGCCTCAGCAAACCTTTTTTAAGTCTTTTCTCACTTCCTGCCAGAAGCGTTTCATCAAATGAATTCTTTGCCAGGTTATTAAATACTGTTAAGATGGGTCTGTATGAATTTCTTTTTCTTCAAGCCTTGTCCACCCAAACCAATATTGACCACTATTTGGTCAATAGTGAAGCAAACACCTCTCCAGTACATGGATTCACCTTCAATGGAACTATGCAGGTTTGCAGTGGCTAAAAGTCTAGTAGTCTGGACTGCACAAAAAGGATGACAGGACTATGCAACCTCCTGGTATAGTGAGGAGAGCTAACATTATCATATAAAACCAATGCTCAAGAGAGGTAAAAATAGAATGGGCCATCTACATCAATTTCTGGTCTGAGAAAAACGTGAGGCAAAAAACTAAAGCGATGAATGCCTTTAGCAGCTATAGATTAGAGAAATAAAGCTAATCTAAAAATCTTACATTTCAAGGAGATATTCAATATTTATCTATTGAAGACATTGCAGACTCTTAAAGGGATTAAACCTACGATTACACAAAAATGGCACCTCATCTTAGAGGCTGAAGGAAGGGCAGTAAGGAGCAAGCATGAGGAAGGCTAGGATAACACCACCAGAGGAACTGGGGAGGAGGCTTGTGTTCTCTACACCAGCAAGAGAGACTTGAAAGAGAGCTTGGAAATGAGGTTGGCAGCTGTTAAGAGAGATACTGCGAGGAAGATGATGGGGCTGGGGCAGCTGGGTGGGGAGGGAGAAATGGAAGATCTATTTGTTCTTCTGTCATCAGGATAAATTGAAAGTATCTTGTGCCTCCCTGATAATTCCAACAGGTAAATTTAAGTCCTTCCTTTCTCAGCTTAGTCATCAGAGAACACAGTGTGAGGCATAGGCAGTGTTTGTAGTAAACAGAATAATTAGAATAATGTATAGCCTACAGTATGTATAAATATATGCATGAAAAATGAAGAAACCACTATTTTTTTGCATGGCATTGGAAATACGTTGACTTCTATGTAATTAAATTGCTTCCTCACTATCTGTGCTTTATTTAGTTTCTGCAGAATGAAATGTTACTTTTTGGATAAACATTTCTGCATTATTTCATTAAGGTTATTAAATGGCAAAGAGGAAAGAAGGAAGATTTCTTCCTAAGGAGTTGTACTCTGTTTTTATTTTTTTTTATATTAAAGGACTTTAAATGGCAGAACAGAGATGGCCTGCACGTCTAATTGCCAAAGCCACTATTAAAGCAAGGAAGGAATTTAGATGGGATTTGTTCAAATGCCATGTACAGTAGAAGGCAAATAAGAGTCTAATCCATTGTGGTGATTCTGGTAGGAAATAAACAGACATGGGTCCATAGGATCCATTCTCTTCATTTTGGAAATTAATTGCCTTGAAATGACAACTTCTTTGAAAAGGAATGACACTCAGAGTTTGTTCCAGGTCTCACCAATGTCAGTGGGAGGCCCTTCAGTCACTTCACAGAAATTGAAGGAAAAAACTGGTGGAAATGGCCTGAAAGATGTGTTGCTTTTTTACTGTTATTTTTAAGTTGAGTGAGAGAAGTTACTCTGTGTTGCATGGTTTTCCAGCATATGGGCACAGAATCCAAAACTACTGTCATTTTTTTTTTTTTAATTCAAGTTCTTTTTGGGTCTTAGAGCACCTTCCCTGGATCGTATTTTCCATTTGACTCAAATGTACGAAAAGTCTAATATCAGCATGGCTAGAGTCAGCTACAAGCTTGATCCTACTTTTTATGGGCCCTTTTTTGGCTGTTCTTGACAGATGACCAGAAGAACTAGTTCATCGCTTCTTCCTAAGCATGTTACTTCTCTGCATGTACAGTGAGTGGGCAAACTGTATCCACACATTCTTATATGTTGCAAGTTGGATGTGCTCAAGCACACAGCTTAATCATGAGCAAAATATAAAACAGAATACTCTGTTGTTAGAAAACTAAGCTCCCTATATTGTTAGTCATGAAATTACCATGTATCTCACATGTAAGATACCATTGCAACATTTGTTCTCAGATGTCTGAGATTTTTCAGGTGGAAAGCTTCCAACTGAAAGGTGCCAAAACATATTCTTAATAAAAAGTGCTGGTTCCAATAGGAAAAATAATTAAATAATTTAAAAGATTGGAAAATGTTCTGCTTTGGTTCAGATTTTAAGAAAAATTTAAATGAAGAATGAAAATTAAGTCTTGCACAGTTATCCACATCCTTGGCACTGTGCAGAAAACACTGAACACACTCCTAGGTACACCTGCCCTTCTCCTGTGAAAGAGAAAACATTTTTCTCTGGGGATGTCACTGTCACTGATGTTTCTCCCCCAGTCACTGTCAGAATTGTGACTTCCATATGGAATGCAAGCAAAAAACATCTACTTGCCAAAAATAAACAAATAATTAGCCTTTAATAGGGAATGTGTCCACTCAGGTGCTCTGTAAACATGTTCAGAGACAGGGTGTTGCTTCAAGAGCTTACACAGATGTGTTGCCCAGGGAATTAATATTCACAAATTACTAGATTTGGCATTTGGAAAATATTTTTCAGCTAAAACCTCCTACCAAACACCAGATGGTTTATACAGAGTATGCCAGGTAATAAGTAAATCTTTCAACTCCATTATATGTGCGGGAGAACTGAGGAGCAGAAAGGCCTTCATGGCTCTTTCAGGTCCTCACTGAGAACATCTATGGTGAATCTGTAATGATTTTTTTATTCCCCATTCCAAACTAAGATTAGGAGACAATTCTGCTTCTTTATGCCCAAAATGCTCAAAAAGCAGCAATGAACTGAGAATGCAGAGACTGGCATTTTAAAGATACTAGCTTAAGTGGAGAAGCTTAAAAAACAATTCTAAACTTAACTGAGGGTGATAATTAATATAAGGATCTGATAGCATAGCAATGATCTCTGTTAGCTGGTCTCTCAGTTAAACATTTCTGTATCAGTTATGTCAATGTTTGGTTCAAAGGAACTGCAAGGACTGAATTGTGTTTTAGAGCCTCAGCATTCCTGAATGTGGAGGAAGCTTTGACACTGAGATCTTTAGACTTCCTGTAGTTTTCCACCAGTGCAATAGAGCAGAAATTGTGCCCAAAAGGCTTTTTAAACTCTCTTCCTACTGCTACTGACTAAATGTTTGGTTTAATCTGTATGCCAGTGTCTGTGAAGTGTCCCGATTTCAAATGGCATGAAAGAAAACTGTAAAGGTGCTAAGAAAGGTGACTAATTAAAGATTATGAAAGAGAGATTAAAATCCTGCGGGCCTTTCTGAAGGGTTAAGTGACCAAATGACATGTCCTCTCCTGTTAGAGGGCAGGGAGTTCAGATATGTGCCCTGCAGCTTTTGAACTAAGCCTGAAGGAAAGCAGTTTTAAGGTACTCCTAGTAACTTTTCAATGGAGGATCTATATATCCCTTGATTAGTACCATAACTTCAAAGGACATGAATTTGCCCTCTTCCCCTGGCCTTGGTACCCCAATAGAAACTTGAAATGATCATAGCAATTCACCCCATGCCTTTTTTCTTTTCTTCTTTCCTTTGTAAGTCTGATGCCAAATACATTATCTTAAACACTTTCAATTTTAAGTAATGAAAAGAGGAGAAATAGTAACTCTGTGGGAATATTTCAAGGGGATTCTCATCCAATATAAAAACAATAGCAAAAGATGCTGATGTGTAAATTGTGGCCAAGAGGTAAAAGAGAGTGAAAGAGACAAAAGATGAATTGCAACAAAGGTTTTAATATAGCAGAAGACAAAGAACCTGTTGCTAATCTCACAGTACATTTCCTCTGGTGTAATGAAATGAGGGCCCATGTGCAAAAGTTAAATAACACAAGACTAATGTTTGCTACTATGCAAAACAAACACTGGTCTTCTAAGAAGAAAAAGAAAAACTAAAAGAGGCCAAATAATAGTATTTCAGGTTTCCAAACTGTCAAGAAATGCCCTTTGATCAGTTTTATCAAAAGCTGCACTGATTGTCTTCAACTAGAGCTGGTTTTGAAAATATTAACTCTCCAGGGTTCTGTTTTGTTTTCTACTAAATCTAAAGGCAGTGTAATGAAAAGGCCATTGGAACTGGATGTAGATAACATTTTACAGCCTGATCCTGTGACATACTGGATTTTCTCAAGATAATGCAGTTCAAGGGTTCTTAGCAGTTTTCTCAAAGCTTAGGAAACACATTTTCAAAATATTTATCAAATCCATCCCTTTCAAGGTATTTAAATGAAATGGCCAGATTGACTTCTGCTCTGTCTTGACAAGTTTTCAGTTAAGAAAAAACATCCATCTCAGAAAGACTAGACTAGAACTATAGGTACAGAGATGGGTGACAAAACACAGAACATCTTGTGTCCATATTGAGATTAAATGGATTAATTTTTTCACACTGACACAAGAATACAATAAAGACTATGATAAAATTGTGAGTAGTATCAGGAGGGTACAGGAAATGGGCATACACTTTCTCATGATAAAAGAATATGGTAATATCAAATGAAGTTATTCAATGGTAGGAATAACAAAAAAAAATAAAGCTCTTTGTCACAAAAAGCAAGTTATTTAAACTCTGAAAATCATTGCTGCAAGACAGTGTGAGATTTGAATTGGAAGTGGGTTAGATTATTTAGCCAAACTGCTTGATGAAAGGAGTTAGCACTGTTAATACAAGTCATAATTTCCTAATAGCTAGGGAAGTTTACTGGAGGAATACCACTGTGTGCTTCTCATACATAACAATCAAAGCTGGGAATCTGAGTTAGATATACTTTTGACCCTGAATGACCACTATTATGTTGCTCAGAAACAAACAAACAGGAAATACTGCTTGCAACCTATCTGGAATGTCTTTGCTAAAAGAAGCAGAGATAAAGGATGGTGTTAAACCACTGCTGGCTACTAAAATATGGGGCTAAGCCTCCGTATGAAAAAGTATATCACCATTGTGCCATTAGATTCATCTGTCTTTTCATTTTTCCCATTATAGTATTATTTACAGAAGTGACGTGATTCAGACATGCCTTGAGTATTCATGCTGAGCACTGCTCATATTCCTGTACAGTTGGAATGTTATATTCTAGGAAAAAATCAATGAAGAAGTAGGAGGCAATAGCTTAAAATACTAATGATTGATTCATAAGTGTCTTGAATTTTGATTATAAGGAAGCTGCCTGTATATCTTCTTCGAGTGTACCACTTTTTACAGTTAGCACGCAGAGGTTTGGTTCTTTGGTTTCAAGAGTTATATAGTTATTACAATTTGAGCAGAAGATAAAGATTGACTTTGTTGTTGGACTAGCAGTTTCTGCAGATGAATCGTTGTATGATCTTTGGCAAGTTACTTGATGCATGAGCTGAAATTTTGTTCTTGAATGGGAGAGGAGTTTAAGCCTCGATTTGCACTTACCTTTCCTTACGTTCTTGGTGTGGAACAAGTACCCAATCACTCAAGTTAACCAAAATGGTGTTGTCTTGGCTCCTTACACAGCAGCTGCCTGGGAAATCCATCTCCTCTGATAATAGGACTTGTCTCATAGTCAATACCATGGCAGAACAAGATCTTCTTGAAGTAAGAAGATTATACTATAAATTCAAGATCTTTTATCCATAAAGTGGAATTTTTCTGATATACTGTTAAATCAAAGGAGTCTCTGACATGTGTTTTATAGCTGAAGAAGTTGAGTGAAGGTTGTTTGCCCTATGTGGAGAGTTTGGACAAAAACAACCCTGTAGGAAATGAACTGAGATTTGAGTGCCACTGTCCAGGCTTGAAAAGAGATATTCTGTGTAATGTCAGGAAAGAAGGGATTACTATTTTACAGTTACAAAGTGATTTGAAGAAATTCAGTGTGGAGACCATGCATTCAGAAACCTCACATCCTCATTTCCAGGATTTACACATACTGGGTTCAAATGAAGTCTCTGGGTCACAATGGGAAAAGGCTATCTTGTGATTACAGCTCCAGCAACCTTCAAGAGAGACAAACCAGTTGCTACATTGGGAAGCTCTTTAAAGGCATATGGGACTCTTACTAAAGCTGATCAACTTCTATATTTTTTTTTAACTTGTTACTGTGCTTCATCTACAAAGCAACATGTTCACTGCTTGAATCAGAAAAACACCACTGCGTACAGACTGGTTTGGAATTATGCTTCAGTGAGTGCTTGGGAGCTCATACTGTTATTTTGTTTGTCATTCTAACACAGTGCACAGTTAATCTAGACAGCACAGTGTGGAAACTGTACAAGAATGCTTTTCATGTTAGTCTGTCCTTGGATGAAACTTGAATATGGTTAGAAATAGGGTTTTTACCATAAAGGCTCACACTTTTTTGCAACTACTTTGTTAACAGGGAGCACCTGGCTAGTGCTTTTCAGCAGAAGATACCAGTTGTATATGAGGCTTTGTGCTGCCAGCTCCCCACTTAGCTGGCACTGTTCAACGAGAGCACATCTGGTGTGACTTGAAACTGTACATGCAGAAGTTTTGTATTAGGAAACTCATTTTGATAAGTGTTTCATGACACCTGTTCTGAGGATTCCTACAGCTTTATGTCTGAAACACCTCAGTTTCTTCAGGGATCTTTAAACCATTCTCAACCTGAGGTATGTAAGACAAGTGTATATGAAGTTCTTACGTGTGAAATATGAAAACAATATCTACTATAATATATTGCCCATGTCTTACGCTTTCTGAAGGGACATTTGCCAAGTCAGCTTTCAGCTCTAAATTTTCCCTAAGGATTGCTTCAGGGTTCCCTTCAGGTTCTAATCTAACCCGCTCTTCTCCCAAGGCCTCCTTATTCCCTGAATTTTTGAGAGATTGTCCTGCATTTGTGAATGCTGATGTTGACTCATAATTCCTTACTACCCAAATAGTAACACCAATCCCAGTGCTTTCATATACTTGCCCTCTGGCCAAAATGTATTTTACTGCCAATCTGTATATTGCTTACTTTGCAGAGGGGTGCTTTGTAACATCAGGATTAATACATGCAGATTACTGGTTATATTTGAGATGAAAAACAATGCTTAACTTTTGAGGATATAAAGAGTTTGGTGGCAAATGTCCCCAGATCTCTTTGAAGGACACCCCAGAGAAATAGCTGTTTATTTTAGTAATTGAAATTGTGCCTATAATAAACATCTTTTTTCATCTGTAGAGGATTCTGTTAGGTTGTGGACATGCATTTCTGTAAATTGGGATATTTGTTCAAGTTAAGCCTAATTAAGAAAGAAATGACGCAAGAGTTATTTGTAGGGCTATCCTGATTCATTTTAAAGTATTTCCACTTGGTGGAATGAGACTTGCAAGGCAAAAATCCTTAGAGAATTAGATGAGAATGATTAGGATGATGCTAATGACTTATTACCAGTAGTAAATGGCTCGTTAAAGTCCCATATGGAAATAGGCCGAATGGACAGAACTAGAATTTTTACAACACAGAAGTATTGACAAAAATATTAGTCTCTAACGTCTCCTAATCTACATTATTTACTGCTCTGTTACTTATCTTCAAAATCATAAAGATTTTTCTTCAACTACAACCTAACAGGTATTAGGAAATTTTGTCCTTCTCATGTGGAGAATGAACAATTAGTATTAGTCATGAGATGCAAGGCATAGTATCATAAATAACACCTACATTCACATCTTTGTTCAACTATATTATTTTGTGCATGATTTATTATATCTCATTTAATGTTTTTGTTTTTTAATTGCACATGTCTATTTTTTACAGGCCAGGGTTCATGCTCTACTGTGTCTTATTTCTCGGCTTTCCCTGGTGTGCCTCCCTAGATGAGCCGAGTTACCTTTTAGTTGGGCACCAGGAAGCAGAAAGAGCTGGGAAAAAATTGCTTAAAAGGGCCTGAGATTATATTATAACTTTTCCATTTATATCTGGTCATGTCCCTTGCATCTAAGTCACTGTATCAAGACTTCTGATGTGTGAATCTTGAGATTATTATACTTTTCCGTCAATTAGAATGTCACAATTATGAGAAGCACCACAATGTAAACGTGGCTTAAATACCTGTAATGCTGCTAAAAGATTTATGCCAGCTAAGTATTTACTTTCCTCTCTGCTTTACACACATAAAGTGTTGTGGTTTTGAAAGCAACCATAAAGAAACACTTGTCTATTATTGTTGTGTCCCAAACCTCAGTATAGTCATTTGGTGAATATTTGATAATCTTTTTCACTTCTACACAGCCTTTAGCTGAATTATTAATTTCTAATTAGATTTCAGGGATAAACATTTCTATATACTCACTGTTAATAGTGTTGGAACAAACTTTACAAGAATTTTCAGATTTCTTTTTCAGATCATCTCCCAGTTGTGACTTCTTGGTTAGCCATCCCCAGCACACTGTGCTTAGCAGTTTCTGCTAGACAAGAATTCAGCTGACAGACTGATTCTACAGCTTGCTGGGAGTTTTTTTCCAAGCCTGATAACTGCCACCAATTTCATTAGGATTTGACATTATTCAATGTTTTCCAGAGATTCTTAAGAGTCATCCTTTATTTATGTTGATATCATGTTAAAATAAGTATTGTAAGAATTGTAATTCAAGCTCTTGGATAAACATCTGAGAAGTCAGTAATAAATAGTCCTAATTAGTAGACAGAAATAAAGTACTTTAATCTAAACTACATGAGCACGAGAAACAGATGGTCTTAAGTGCAAATAATTCTCTTTTTTATAACAAGCTCTTTTTTCACTTTTTAATATCTATTACTGCAATTCCATTTTTTATTTGCCAAATATATTTCCAGTGAATCACAAGCTAGTTAGGAATGCTGTTCAAGTTCTGCTAAGGAATATGTGGTTCTTGTTAATTAAATTAATCCATTCTAATTAATATCTCTGTACCCAGGAAGTAAAATCCTGAGTTTGCTTCCTTCCTTTATTCCTTTGAGGAGTATGATTTCTGTATATGTAAGGAGGATTTAGCCCTTTTGAACCAAACAAAATTGTTTTTAAACAGATGTAGACACAATGCTCTATTCATAATAAGCATTCAGTATAGCATTTCTACAGCTTATTCATAAATCAAGTCTATGGTCTGATTCACTTAGTCCAAAGTGTGTTGGACTACTATGCATTTGTTATATAGTGCTATGTACTTGTAAAGTAGGTCATATACTTCAAAAAAGCATCAGACCGATTTAGGGCATAATTGAAATATACAGTATGACTGAAAAACTCTGATTTTTATCTAGAAACTTTGCAGTTTTGCACCCAGTCTGAATGCTCACTGAGTCTGCCTAGGTAATCCTGGGAACATATGTGTCAAACCTAAATTAAGCTATGACTTCTCCAGCAGAAAGTCCAATCTTCCTGTACTCTGCATTTTTTCCAGTGATGCATAATCACCAAATCCAACCATTGAGTCAAAGGACTGGGTTAAAAAAACAAAACAAAACAAAACTAATTATTGCACCACTTTCTCATCCTTCAAGGCAATGAGTCATGCTCCTCTCACTCTAACTATGAGAGCTGGGCAGCATGGGTCTCTTCTATTCTGAATTGTCGCAAATAGCACTTAGTATTCACTAAAAAGCTATTGATCTCGCTCCCTCAAGTCCTAAACCTCCTTATAAATCAGTACATCTCATTGAGTGAAGCACTGGAAAATAATAAGAATGCCTGGATTTAACAGTTATGCTAAAAAGCTACTAGACCCCTTAGCAGTGACCAGTGCTGTTGACCTGGTGTCCCATCAGTGCTACAGTCCACAGACAAGGCTCCTGGTTTGATTAAAAGTGTTACCATGTGAAAGATTCAATTTCACCTCATACTTACATCCAAAATGAGATTATATTGTTCAGTGTTTGACTCTGAACTCCCATCTGGCTGGTAGACTTCAAAGAACACTGACAACTTTCACAGATTTGATCCAGAAGGGGCTGTGTTAGTGCCATTGTTAGTGCCAAAGAGGCATTTTTACCCAGTTTACCCTTGGCTTGCAGGTGCCTAGGTTAGCGCCTGAGACAGATGTAGCTGAGCTTCCAGGATAGCTTCTTCTGGATTCTCCACTGGCTACAAAAGAATCTTGAGGACATATCTTTGCAACTATATGAGATGCATAGTTAGATATGTGGAACACCATTTCCCATCATCTCATTTTCCTGTAGGAAGATTTTCCTTCTAGATTCAGATACGGTTCAGTTTTGGGATACCTCAGATGGCTACTCAAACAGTCCTAATTTCAGACCTTGTCCTTTTGGCAGCATCTTAGGACTCTCCAGATTGCCTTGTTTGCTGATCTAAACATTGCCTAGCCAAGCTGGAAGAAGCAGGTGCTAGTTTTTAATGTTTGCCCTACCTCTGGCTGATCACTCTAATCACACTCCAGATTAGTGTGCTGGCAAAAAAAGTTGTTTGATGAATGTATGTTTTGGTGTTGCCTGAAATCCGTTAGCATGCCCGACATTATCCAAGGAGAGAACATGAAGTCATAATTTATGTCTAAAGAAATTTCCCATAAGAAAAAAAACACATTTAAGATCTGAGCCATTCTCTCTCTTCCCTCATCTCCTGTCTTCATGACATTCAGATTCCAAACCTGTTTCAGCTGGGTTGCTTACAGTAATACATCACTTACTGATCAACAAGGCTGGCAGGAAAAATCAAAGAGGGTGTCAAAAGACAGTAGCATAATCCTGTTCGCAGCTGGAGAACTCTTCTTCTATCTTGTCAGAGTTACAGAGACACGATATGGGTCACAGAAAACTCGCTGTACTGACAGTTGCTACTTTTGGGATTAGATCGATATTTTTCTGTATCCAGGAATTAGTAGAACAACTGCCTGCAGGAATGTATTTTGGAACTGATTTCCTATTAGTGCAGGATGCTTCTGAATTTAATTCTGCTATTCAAGACACCATTTATTTTTCTAATACTTGAAGCTATATGCACTGCTCACAAGAAATCCTGCAGGTAAAGAGAAAACAGAAGAATACATGTTAGAGGATTAAACATAATATGGATTGTGAAGTCTTATGTAAAACAGAAAATCGGGTTTTTTGAGATATTTTGCAAAGAAATTCTGCACTTGGCAGGGTATTTAAGTTAACTGTCATTTACACCTTGAAGATCAGCAGAGAAAACCTAATAATGCTTACACTCTTAGCAATGATTGCCTTTGTAAAGCAGCTATCTTTGCAGCATTATACAAGGGGAAAATGTCAGGTTTGTCATCTCCAGTAGCTTCTTTCTGAAGTGCAAGTGGCTTAATTTCAAAGGACCAAACTGAATATCATATTTTCTATTTCTAAATCCTTTTCTACTGTACTCATTAAAAAAAAATCTGTAAGAAAAAAGACCAAATATGTATCACTATTATGACTCAGCGTATTGTGACTACTAGTATGGATAGACTTCTAGTAGGAACCACTGTGCTTCAGATGTGGAACTGGAGGCAAAGCTAGGCTCAGTTCTTTGTTTTTCTTGGATCACACTTTTCTAGTCTGTAATATGACTCTCCATATTTAAAGATACTTTATGGTCTTGAAAATTGTTATTAATGGTCTAGTTAAGCAGGGAGTGAGTTACTACTTATCTATGTTGTATTTATTCCAATTTCTGCTTTAAACATTGTCTTATGTAAATTTACCATGGCATTTAATTCTCTCCATTTATACACTTATTACATTTTTTACCAATACTTATTACAGCTATATTGAGTATGTTTTGCATATTACCTAGCTACACAGTCTAACATATTGTTCCTTTTTCATTCTCATTCACTGTAGGAGCTGAAGTAAACTGATGAAGGCAAGGTCAGGTAGATTTGAGCATGGAATTAAGTGCAATGATCTAAATTGTTATAGAGCATCAACTAGAAGTACTGGAGGAATAATCAATCCAGGAAGAAAAACATACTGAAATTTTACCTTTCTCCTTTGAATGCTCTGTGTGACTGTATGTGCTAGCCTTAAAGCAAACTGCTTTGGTTGTCGGAAAGTCTAGATAGAATAACATGTTGTGGGCTAATTTAGCTTACTGCTGAGCACTGCTGCCCTGCCCAGCAGAGCTGAATAGATATATCTTCTGTCAGTCTACGACTCTGAAAACAAAATTGTCAAGTCACTCCCACAGTAAATGGTTATTTTCCCTGCACAGTTAATGCAGTTGTATAGAACAACTAGGAATACAGGAACATGAAAACACAGAGGCTGGAATCTTCCAAAGTGTTTAGGCAACAAAAACCCGTCGATGGTGAATTCTCTAATAGGATGATTTTGGCTGTGTTATATTTGTCTGTGTTGTAATACAAAAACACCGTTTCTCTCTGTGTCTGGCAGAGGTCATAGCACAGTATGGTTAGATCTTTGTAGTGAAGGAATAGCTGCAGTTTGTCAACAGAATCCTTCTACTGAAAAATGGATCTGATCGCTACATCTAAGAGACTGAGGCTTGGCTCACAGAGGAATGGTAATACTAAACCAGTGAAGCTAAGTGGAAAGATGTGTAGAATTATTTGAGCACTGTAAAGATGCTGAGAAACCCATGACAATAAATAATCTATTCCACTTCAGTGACGGAAACTGATTTCAGATGTACCTAGAGAGATGAATATGATTAACAGAATTTCAGTTTCAAGTCTATTAGGAATCAAACTTTCAGACTGACAGCCACAGTTTGATTGTTTTCTACTTTTTTACTATCTGATTAATGTTGGGGTTTTTTAAGCAATTTAAATTTTCTTTGTTGAATGGAAACTTACGGGACACAGTTTCTCCATCACAGAAGCAAATACCTTGGCTGAAGATAAGATGAGCTATTAAAGAAGAGCCGTATGCAAAGGCAGCAGAACAGCTGTACTGAGATTTTTTTTCTAGCCTAATAGGGAATTGAATCTATTTCCAACAGGGACAAAATACTGCATCATTTGCGTTTGAAGAAATGACTGCAGAACATTTGCCACAATTGATCATTTACTGCTGCGTTTTTTGGATTTAACACTCTGAAGTCCTACTTCTTGAACACTGGGTTGTGTGAATAAAATGCACCCAAGTGAATAGTTGTCTTCAGAACTAGGTTTTGCCAGTACCTTTTGCACAGTGCCCCTTTAGAGTGCACTTAGCATTTTGAATATAGAGAGTAGGAAAGGAAAAAAGTGCTTCTTGATAGTAGTTCTGCAGTGTAATCAGAGTTTAAATGTAAAATTTATTTTCAAGAAGAAAACAAATGCCAAGTTCTAGTGGCCAGGAATTCAAGCACCACGGGTGGAAATTACAATCTCTCTCTCTAATGCTCCACTTAGAGACTATGGAAAAGAATAGTTCATTTTCCTGACACTACTCAGCCACTTTATCTTTGAACAGGAAGAAATTTATTTCCTTACAAGTGATCAAATATTCAGATTACATGTGTGTGTTTTTTGCCTATTGATAACAGTTGATCACAGAGGGCAAAGGTGATCAAATGGATTTAAAACAATACCGCACAAGTAATGTTCCACTCACTAATATTACATACTTCATTGCACCTTTGGTTATTCATTCTTTACAGCAGTCCTCTGGGACAAAATCAATGAGACATTTTATGTTATGCTTCAAAGTCATCATAATTGTTTGTTTTGAAGTAATATTTTTTTTTCCCCTTTTATCATCCAAGCAATTTGCTGAAGTGCCCAATTTTGCAACAAATAGCGAGCAATGGAGCCAGAAGCTTTTTAAAAATAATTTCAGGAGGGGAAAACCCAACAGCAACAAAACCCTGTTCTGAAGTGATGTGGTGTTTATAACATGGAATTTTGCCCATCATAATGTGAAAAAAAGAATTCCCCTAGCATGCACTTCAAACATGAGCATTAAACTTTATTTATAGTATCTGTGTGACAACAAGGTGCCTTTGCATAATTAAAGCACCTTGGAAGATGTCTACATCAAGACATCCCACTGTCAATTAGTTGGTTGAGTGGTTAAGTTTCCATATACAAGTTCTGCATATTACTTCTACAGAGAAGAGCAGCACTTGGCCTGTTCTGCCTTCCCAAAGGATGATACTTTATTATTTCCTGCACTGTATTGCTTATATTTGAATCTGTGCTTTCTATAAATGCCTGAGCTGTTAAGTTTAAAAAAATGACTAATTAGTATGATACCTGTGTTAACATTCAAAAGCCCTGACTGAGATTGCAAAGATAGTGGTTCCTTTGTACAAACAATTGGTAATGAGATCCTCTAGTGCTTTTCAGCAGATGTCAAAAAGCTTTACTGTCAGTGCTGGTCCATCTTGTATATATAGGAACTGAGGCAGACAGCAGTGGTGTGATTCCCTGTGGTAGGCCAGGAGGTTAGTATCAGATAGGGAAGAAATGAGGCTTAAAAAACAGGCAAGGCTTCGTCCATGTTGGCCCCAAAATCCTACAGCGTGGAGCCTGGAAGAGGCACCTCAGATATCTATCTCTGCAGTCCACACTCAAAGCCTCTAATTAGGAAATTGCTCAGGAATGGCTATAACTGAAGCATATTTGAAAAAAAAATAAAGGAAGAAAAAAGGCAGAAGAATATTGTTAACATCCCTCTGCCATAGTGAGACCCTCTGGGGATGCTACTTGGCTGCTTGAAAGTGTATTTAACATAAAGCAGAGATGATTGAAAAATGTAGCTTGTAGCTCCCTGGGGCAGTTTGCCATTCACAAGATATAGGACAGTGAGCAGTACTGGAAGCCGTTGCAGGCAGCACTATCCTTGAGGCCCCGCAGGCAACAAAAGGCTCGTGTGTACTCTGAACATGATTTGATGATTAGATCCTTTAGCACTTGTGAAACCACTTGTTTACAACTCTTATTAAATTGTTTTGTGTGCTGTGGTACAAAATATTTGTTTCTTAAGATTTGATAAGGTGCATAAGCCTGCACTGCATTTTAAGTGCTGCATAAATGCAGAGATGGTGGAGCAGTAAGGCCAAATTCATTAGTAGCATTCTATTGAGTTCAGTGGGCTTATCCCATAGATGAATTTTGCATGTATTCTGTAAAATAGGTAAGTATTTGACTAAAATTAGCCAAATCCTCCAGAGCCTAATGGAGCGCTTATGGGCTCTGGCAACTTAACCCAATGTTTAATTTGCACTAATCTAGCCAAGACTGCGGAAGCATGAAATATACTCTACAGGGAGAGACTGCTCTTTGAAGTTAGTGGCTTAATTCCCATTGTCTCTGATGGGAGCAGGGCTGGGTTTTATGTGGCATTTACCTCTGTTATTGTAGGCAGAAATCTTTTTACATATGAAATAATTTGGCCTGTATTTGAGGAAATTGAAGTTTTCTGAATTTACTAAAATCTTGTTAACTTCCAGGAGAGCCTGCACAGCTGCATTTGTGAGTTCTGCATATTCTCCATGTGGATATCATGGACCTTGAGAACCTGCAGGTTTCCCTCCTCAGTATGTAAGTGTGTGCAGACTTCTAACTAGCTAAGAGTGGGGGAAAAAGAAAGGAGGAAGGGAAAACTGCTCTTTCTACAGCTTCATGAAATCAACCAATGTAATCCAATCTCTTCTTTATTAGGGGGATTCTGTAAGTACGAACAGTTCAAGAAGGATTATTTGGTGATTTGTGCTCCCCTGCTTCCTTTGGATTCTCACAACTTGGAGGCCAGCTTAGCCTTTGCACTGTGCTGGTTTGGGTCAAGGGTGCAGAGCCAGTGCTGGCTCCGCTGTCCCAGCAGGGCGAGGGGCTGAGCTGAGAAGTGATGCTGGAGCACTCTGCTGTGTGATGCCTCAGACAGATAAGTGACTGTTTCAGTTTATCCTTTTGACAAGAGCAGAGGTTTTTCTATTTTAGGCAGTCACAAAAGGTGAACTCGTAGTGTTTAGGGGGAAGGCAGTTCAAGCAGTGATCTGGACACAGAGAAATAGGGAAAAGGAAGAAAAAGTGTCTTTGAAATGATCTCACTTAACCATCAAGTAACTGTAACCATGTCACAAACCCAAATTGATATGCTGCCTCCACAACACTTTGATTCACTCCTGCAGCCAGGTGCTGAGAGTGACTGTAATAATACAGGGTGTTTCAACAGAGAAGCGCATAGGGGAGCAGACAAGGAAGACAGTAGTCAGAAAGCATGCTGTCTGCTGTACAGGCAAGGCAGACACTTCAAAGAATGAGAAAACCCTTTCAAGGAAGTTATTGTCAGAAGATACACAAGAGTTCCCCATGATGTTAATGCCCCGTATTATTACTGTCTCCCACCAAAAGGAATTTTTGTCCTGGTGAAGTGAGTTTCTCCATGGTGGGGTGACAACCAATCCCTGATCCTTTTGTTTTATTCCACTTAGTTGCAGGTTCCCTGCTTTTCTAACCCATGGTTACCGCTTCTTTGACTTGAAAGTTCAAAGTGGCAGAGCCACTAGCCTCATTTTACAAGTGCAGAGATACATGAAGCGTTTATTTTAGTCCTAGGAAGCACCACAGAGTCCTGCACTTTTATTCTTCCCCTTAATCTATCAGAAACCTCAAACATTCAGTAGAACTGTATATAAAGAAGAGGGACTGCTGTTTCCTTTCTGCATCTTAGTTTCAAGAGTTTCTACCAGCAGATGCTGACGGTAACCTACTACTGAAGGAATCACTGCTGGCTTTAGATGCAATTTCCCAAGCCTGTTACCTGTAGGCTACATTATGACACACTTCTATTGTCTATTACTCCAGCAATTTCTGGTATTTACCATAACAGCTCCCATGTCACATCTGCCTTTCTTAAGGTGCAGCTTGAGGCAGGTGGAGCAAAGTCACACAGAGAAATCCTAAAGCTGCATGCTTTTCTCTCTTTCATTGCTAACCTGGCATGAGAAACGCTGCTGTGGAAATGGAGGAGGCAAAATACTATTCAGGAAAAAACTGGAGGCAGGTGATACGGAAGAATGCTAATATATCAACCCCACTCTCTGACTGGTACAACCCCCCCCACCTTGTACTGAGAAAATTGGTTTGTATTTGATTCTGCTGATGTAGCAAACCAAAACAGCAAGTCAATTTGTGATAGAAGATTGAAAAAAAAAGAAGTGACCTGGTTTATTAATCCCACAAGAAGCAGGACTACATTAACCAGACCTGTAACCTCCAAGAATGAATCAATTTACTTTTTACACCCTTATCTTGATTTTTGACTCTCACAATCTGGATTTGCATGCACTGTAAATTTTCATGGTATGCAGATTCCCTTACAGCATTTCCACATGAAAATGGGCAAGGTTCTAGTCTGTTTCATTAAATCTTCACAGATGATCCATGTTTGAGACAAAATTTGTGGCACATAGTCAGTGTAGCTGACTGATCATTCTGTTATGGTTGCCTATTCTGAGGCAGTTATTATATCTCAAAGCATTTTAAGAGATGGAGTCATTTATCAGAGTACCTTTGAGATGATTATAACTACAGGACAAGCCCTTTAATTGGGAGATTGTGTAAGATGATATTGTATCCTAAATGCAAAGGAACAAAAAGAACAGAAATAAAGGGAATAACCTTCAAAATGAAAATGTCATGAATAAAAAAGGATCATCTCTAGATTATAGTTGTATTTCATCTTAACCTTACCAACATTTCATCTTTATATCACATTTTTTTACTCTAAAATATTGAGACTTGGGATTTTTCTGGCTCCTTCTCATGCACACTTTAATTTGATCTATGTAGAATTCTATATAAAAACCCACCACAATTCTACCTGTAAAGGACAATCTGTGTTCTAGCAAAACCATTGTCTACTGTCTGCAGGAAGTAGACACCACCTGGATGAGTTCGTGTGTGACCTACTCCAGGTGGTCCTGCTCTTGCAAGGGGGTTGGACTAGATAATCTTTTGAGGTCCCTTCCAGGCCTTGAGATTCTGTGTTTCTGTGATCATCCTATTAATGCTTGTTCAGACTAAACTAAATCTCACTTTTAAAAGTACCATGATTCCTACTGTGCAACTGGAGCGGGATGCTTACCTGTAAAATTACCCTGCATTAAATGACCAGAACTACTGGGGAGTAGGACTAACATTGGTTTGGTATAAAAAGACACCAGTAATTCCTTGGATGTTGTTATAAGCCAGGGAGTCCTGATGAGTCTGGCCATGCTTGGGTGACTGACTCTGGACATTAGGGGCAAAGGCCAAAGATCTTGTAGTAAATACAAATGACAATCCCTGATGATTTTTGCAGTGCAATATTTATTGAGACAGAGAGGCTCAGCCATGCAGATTATTTCTAGGCACTTGTAGACTTTCCTTAGCTGATTTAGTGCTGCAGATAAAACAGATAGCTCTGTAGTGTTTATTGGTTTAAAATTTTAACATCAGCCAAGTATCGTTTTTCCTTCAGGAAGAGTGAGGTATTATGTTGTACTTTGAGTGGGAGAGAGATTCTGCCTGAGGAAACGTGAAGTGTAGGATCTGACAGCAGCAGGGACGACTCAGACACTGTGAAGGAGAAAAGGATGCAGTAAGGCCCCCAGCTGAGATAAACTGATTCATTGCTGTGAAGCCATATCACCTGACAGGTTAAACTGGTTTCATGGTTGGAACATGCACGTAACAGGGAAATTAATTGCTCTGTTGATTTTAAAAAGCACTCCAAAATAAAATGAGACATATTCTTCTTATATTTTGTACTATCTCTAGTGACAATAAAAATATAATCCCCTGGTTTAGTCTCAGCAACACAAGGACTTACTGATCTCTTGAGGGAGCTGCTTTCTAATACCATATGGACAGAATGGGACAGCAATACTTATTGATGGTTAATTTATTTAATATTTGTGTTGCTTTCACTTGCACAAATTCAATACTCCAGATACATTTATGCACTAACTGTACCAAATATTCTGACTGTTCTTTCCCCCTCCTCCCCAAAAAAGCAGATATTCATTAAATACCCAATGCATCTTTTGTCCAATTCATCACATAGCAGCAGGAGAGGACTATTCTTAACAGAAAGGGTATTTTACACTTGCCTAACTTACATCCATTCAGATGGTAAGTATCTCACAAAAGCTTGTGATATGTAAGACTGAATAGAGCCACAAATCTCTGCCATTAAGTCTGTCCTGGTCCTGTTCTAAGGCCAGCCATTTGCAACTAATACAAGTTTGATAAATGCCTTTTAGCTCTAACTTGCTTCTATTATCATCATCATTCTTGACAGGCACTGTGTGGCACAGCAGAGAGAAGGAATTTCCAAATGACTCAGTTCTGTATCATCTCCATGGCACAGCTCTAGAATTCAGTCATACAAATGCATTTGCAAAACACATTTTAAGCCAGTATATGGAATCTTTCACTAGCTTTGCATTAAATCAGAGTTTCAAAATAGAACTGTACATCTTGCATTATCAATCCCAGCTCAAACATTGTATCAAATAGTCACAGTCAATCGTTGATAACCAGTCAAGGAAGTTTGGGAAAAATATTCCTTATGTAAATATTAATTAGATTAATACAAATAATCTATTTAAAAATCACAAGACATGTAATACTTAACCAGGAAATCAATTATATGACTAACAGAAATCAACATCTAATGAGTATGAACAGCATGGCTCTTCTCAGTCAATGTGAACAGTCATGTTCAGAAATACATGCTGTAGAAATTTTAGATCTGAAGTATCTGTAGCTGCTGTAGCTCTACTGAAAGTGATGCCATAACAAATACACTACAATGTCTGATTATCTCAGAATGTCAGTGATTGTCACTAATGTTGTCCTCACTTTTGTGTCATTGAGAGCCACAAGAACCAGAAAGTTATAGATACACAGGCAAGGACTGAAATTACTCCTTTGCCAGGCTTGGCTACGTTATCGTGTTTCAACCTGGAAAGTAAGTTACACATAAACTAGGCCTTTTCAAGACTTGGAAAACACTCTCCACCCATGTTGTTTTCCTTCATATTTAGCAAGGATGACAGTAGTTTCCTTCATGTGAGATTTTAGGCAGAAGAAGAAACGATGTTCTGTATTTTGCTAGTGAAATTACAGTGGTTTGCAATCAATGTTCAAAAACTAGAAAACTTACGAACGTATTGAAACTTTTGATGGAAGTATATACATTCTTTACATTTATGTGTAAAAGTGGCACTGGACTATTTAATATTTTTTATGAAAATGTGAGATACTGGACTCTTGCTTCTTCTAAGTCTAGATCTATTTAGTTCCTATTTATCCTATCAGATAAATATATTTTTTTTCACTCCTTGAGTTCTACAGGAAAATAATTCTGTATCATAAACATCATGCAAAACACATTGGCATTTATTATGAAACTCTTCTGATTTGGTTTTTGTTTTTTTTATTTTGAAATTTAGAACCAAACTGTTTCAATGTATTGGTTAAATAAGAAATTCCAATCTCTGTCAGTAGTAGTCCGAGATGTATGGTTTAGGAGAATGTTGGTGGGTTTTAATTCAAAGGAAGCTTTTCTGAACTTTCTATTGCATAGAAATTCTCAGAAGACAGCTGTCAGAGCTGGAGTAAAGGATACATTCAGTACTCTTGAAACTGAATAAGACAGAATACTTGAGCTGGTCAGTATGTAGAGCAAAAAGGGAGGAAAGCTGAAGGAGCATGTGACATTTCTTAAATTACTGTAACAAATGTACCTGTTCTGGAAACAGAAATGCTTCCTTGTGACAATACTTAAATGATGTTATTCCTCCATTTGCCTGCCACCTGTTTCCTTTCTTTAAAAAAAAAAAGTCTTAATAAAGGTTTTCCATTATTAATCATAGTCGTGACTCTGCAAATCAAAATGATTAGTGAACTTTTTCACTAAACTTCTGGGAAATCTCGATGTCCTCCAGTTTTCTTCCTAATGCCCAGTACTTTGCAGATTCAGTATTAAGTGATCAAATAGCAGCCCAGAGCCATTCAAGGTAATTGAATCCCTTGATCTGGGACCAGGTGTACAAAGATGTTCAAACTAATTATTTAATAATTGAAAACAATAACCAGTGTAGTTAAATCTCTTGCTGATTTTCTAATGTTTATTAATTTAGGCACCTGTGTCTTCTGTACCACTTTCTTTCAAAATGCTTACAAGGATATGCATAGCATATAAATTTAGAATGAATGTGATTACCTTGATACACACTCTAGGCGCTTAAGTGATTAGAAGAGCATTATTATTTTAATTGTTATATAGATTTCATTCTTATGAGTCTGCTTATTAAGTAGTTGTTTAAAATCCTAGAAAGACATCAAGGCACAGAATTCTCATTAAACACTCACTCTGCCATTTTCCACTACCTCTTTAAACATCCTGGTGTAGGAAGAATCGTAGCAAATGTTTCCTTAAAAATTAGGTAAATAAAACATTCATGAATAGTTAGGCTAAATAAATGAGAAACAACGTTGACTCTGGCAGCCTTACCAGAAGAGAAATCATTGCCTTTCACTACTGTAATTTCACTTCATTCTGTTGTTTATGCAAACTGCATTGAGAAGTATCTGAAAGAATGGAGCTTTATCATTATTATGAAAAATCAGCAACATCATCTTTTCTAAATCTATCTTCTTTCCAAGGTCTTTGTGTGGTAGAGCAGAGGTTAAACCTTGCACATTACTTTCACCTACCTTTGCTTTACTTACCTATGTATATTATTTTAATTACCTTCCATACCTTCTTACCTTTAAGGCAGTTCCCATCGTATCATTTTATTTTACTTATGCACTTGCTTAAAGGTAGAAAACTGTAAGTGGGGCACTTGGGAAAGGGTAAAAAGGCACTAAGATTAGATTTCTCAATGTCTTTTCTTTTCCACTTCCTTTACTGTGACTAAATAATAACTACTGGAAGGAATAATTTTACAAGAGGGAGTTATCTGTTATTTTTATTTGGTCCCAATACTGCTAATTAACAGTGGATACGAAAGGTCCTGTAAAGGTTTTAAAAATCTAACAAAATCTGGCTTTACCTTCTATTCTTATTAGAATAAGAATAGAATTCTTACACTACTGTGAAATGGACTGCTTTATCCTTAAAGTAATAGAAAATATGTATGAATATAGCAGAATAACTACATGATTTATCAGCATGAACAACATAAATGGACAGTATTAAGTGTATCATTCCAACAGTCTACGCAGCAGTCCTAATGCCTTAACAGAATGTGTGAAAGTAAATGAAATGGCAGCATGATTACACTGATTACAGTGGTTGCAAATATGTTAGGCTACATTCATGCTTCAGTGGGGCTGTAATTATACTTCAAAGAAATGCTGTGTGCTGGCTGCTCCCTTCTTATGGCATCCCTGCTGTTTGTTTCCTCTGATTTTGTTCTTAGCATCACGGGCCCCAGCCCTGCAGACACTTACTCATAGGTGTAACTCTTTGTTTCAGCAGTGGGGAAAAATCACCTTTTGTGCATATCACTGGTATTAGCTGTAAATTCTTCCACATCTTGTACGCTGCTACGGAAATGCCATCAAAAATGGGGCTTGGGATGATTTAATATCATTCCTAATTTCTTATTAAATAAACTTTTTGAGTTTTCATTCAATTGGTTGGTAAGGAGCGTGGTGAGTATGGCCTCTCAGTATTAATCTGTTCTTCTCCACCTTGTCCCCAAGTACTAATACTTGGGGAAACAGAAATCCAAACCATTGTGGTTTGTCTTTGATTAGTGCTGCCTCATGCTGCAAGCAGTCCTTCAGCAAGAAAGACAGATTTGTTGCTGTTGTTTCTCACTTTCCATTGACAATGCATGGCAGCCCCTAGCCTAAAGCTAACCATTACATTTCACTGAAGAAAAGGTATAGAAAAGGAAAATACCTTTTGATGTGTCTGAATTTTGTTTATACTTCAAAGGCACTGACATTTTAGAGCACCTTTTTTTTCTTTTTGCCCCTCAGATAATGATGTGACACTATCAAGGCAGAATACAGAAGCAGAATATGATAGTGTCCAGGGATGGCTCTCAAGTTCTCTAATTTCTCTTCATTGCTCCTTGCTTTCCTTCAGATACCTGCTGGCAATGGTAAGGTAGAGTTCCCCTCACTGGACTGTTCTGTGTGGTTTCTTACTGTGATTTGCAGAACTTGCTCTGCATCTCACAGCTGAGCTCACGTTTGAATGAGATCCGGTGTGGATCTGAGCAAATCTAGCTCAACTGAAGGCTGCAAGTGTACTGTAGAGCAAACAACAGCCTGAATCAAAACCAAATGGCCCACTCGTTAAAAAAATAAATAAATGAAATTGTTCCTTTCCAAGTAAAATCAAATCTTTAGCTCTGCTTAACTTGAGGCTGAGTGCTACTAGAAAAAAACCTAAGTACTGTTGTTGTCACAGAGAAAAGGAGGTTGGGAATGCTGAAACCATAAAAGAGATGAAGAATCAAATCACAGAAAAGCCAGGATAATTTGCTGTGACTTTGCATCTTTGCAGAGAGAGCAATTGAGAAACAGGCAATGTGTTTCAAAGGGAAGATGGGACAACTGCTACAGTGGAGGTCCTTTGGCGTCTCTGATTCATAACCAGTTGCAGAAACTTTACTGGAGCTTTATCATCTGCTCACATTTGTGTTCATGGATGTATGCTCCCATTATTCATAGAACTGCAGCTCAGACAACAAAGAAGATTTTCAGTATCCTCCTCAGGCCACAGCCAAACCAGCTGAACCAAAACCAAATCTCCACCTTCCTGAGAATGGAGCTAAGCATGTTGTAACTGAAAGTTGCTCTCTGCTTGTCAGACAGAGTGATATATGAAGGTAATTGCTTCCATGTGCATTTAATTACAGTATTGTAATTAGCAGGTTGCAAGAGCAGATGCAGAGGGTCTTTTCACAGCACAGACTCCGATAGGCCACGAGAACATCTCAAAAAGAAAAAGGCAGAGCAATGTCACATTGTAATGCAGCTCTTAGTGCCTGGAAAAGAGGGTTAATTAGTTGATTGCTCCACTCTTCATCTTCATTTCTTAAGGTGGAGGGAACATGGTAGAAAGGAGACTAATTTATCTCAATGAATTTTTAGAACTAGCAAATAGCACTAAAGCATTGTTGAGCCCAGCATCGTGGCTTGGTCTTGATCCTGGGGCAGGGACCAATGAACAAGGGAACAAAAACTCCACGAAGATCTTCCCCTCTCAGGGGAAAATGAAAGTAAGAGATACAATCTCTGAGTAGAGTTCACCATGGCAACTAGAGCAATCTTTCCTATCCTTTCTCCTCACGAGAGAGCTGTGATGATTCTGGGTTAATGTCGCATGTGGGTACTTGTAACTCACCTGTACTTCCTCAGCACCTATTAACCAAGTTCATTTTTCAAAGTATCCCTTACTGCTCTGTGGCAGGGAATAGCAGTGAGGTTACCCAGGTCAGCTCTGGTTCAGCTGTGGGGAACTCTTGGAAGGTTTTGCGGGTCAGTTAAGTCCAGAGCTATTTGACAGGGAAATTGTGTCAGTACCTAATGACAGGCAGGGTGAGGATTTTGCACTGAGTGAGATGTGGTTCCAAGTCCTCTAATAAAGCTGTGGTCTTAGTAGCTGTGGGGGAGGAAGTACAGCAGTGTTCATGTGGCAAGACACATCAAACCTGAATGTAATAGTTCAGCAATTGGTTATTTTGCTTTAAGTAAAAAAAGACCACTAAACTAACCTTCTCTCCTATTAGAAAACTTCACATCTTCTCGTGTTCCTTAATATGCATCCTTATCCAACTTCAGGATTACATCCCAATATTCAAATTTACTGAAGTTATCTAGTAAAGGGATTGAAGAGTGCAGTCCTTTTAATTGTGCTTGCAGAAGTCAGTACAAATTGCACATTTAATTATTGTGTACTTAAAATCTGATAATCACAGAAAATCAAATACACAGCTTGGTTGATTCAGAAAGTATTTTTAACAGGGCACTATTAAATTATAGAGTTAAACATTATTAGATATATTTATTCATGAGGGATAATTTGATATGTAACAAAATAAGCCAATACATGGTGTAACCTCTTGCAGTCTAATTTTCATGGATGAGCTCTTGCATATTTAATATCCTTTGAGGATATATTTTAACCTAGACTAATTACTGCTTTCCTCTTATTTCTGTTCGGTTTGACATTGACGTTTGGCTAAAATAATGTAATATTGTTATTACTGAGCAAATTAAGTAAATCTAGCTTATTAAATTTAGAGCCATTGTTGATAGTGTAAATAGCCTGATGTAGGTTATGACAACAAGCAGTGTACACAAACAGAAATTGCTATGGGTGAAAGAAGACTAATACAGTAAAACCATCTCTATAAAGAAATCTTCAAGTTGCGTGGTGAACACCACCAGGAGTATTTTATAATCTATGAAGCTGTTGTGTTATATCTGTTTCTCATATCATCCTGGTGAATTTATGAAGAGGAATAAAGTAAGAAATTAAGGTGATATAACTTATTCTTGTATCATTAAGTAGGTTTAGCTAACAAGACTATCAGGATAGCTGGGGACCTTGTCAGAAACTTTCAATAGACAGTACCTAAGCACAGAGATTTTTTATGTTAAAGTAGGTTAATTAATTAATTGAGAACCTGTGCCATGACTTTGATATATACCTCAATTTTGTGTCTGAGAAAATTTTTAATGAGATGTTTTAATTTTGTTCTCAGTGACATCTTAATATAATGCACCAATAGGTCAGGTTATATGTTTGTACATTTTGGTACCATGCCAGCAGTGTCGACTGGTTTAAGCAGATCAGCTTTGCTCTGCTTGGTTCATCAGCCAAACAGCTTGCTACATTTTGTTATCTTTGGATCTTCTATTTTTTAACATGCTAAAGTTTTAATAGGTCTTTGTTGTATGAAAATATTTTACAAAATAACAAAAATAGTTTAAAAGAATATTTATATTGATGTAAGTCTAAATTGCATTTGATTTTACAGTTATGATAAATGCTACAGACTAAAAGTTTTCTAGGTGAGTAGTGCAAAAAAATTAGTAAGATTACTAAGAGCTGAAATTCTCATTGCTTTTTTGTGAGGCTGAGATCCTTCTTTATGTGTTGCATCAACTAAAATAAATAATGATTTTTATTACTTGCAGGTCTTTTAAATTTTTAAACCATTTCAATATTTTCAGAGTTTTTCAACCATCCATCAACTAAATTTCAGAACAGGAAAACCTTCATGGAGAAGTGCAAACATCATTTAAAAAAATCATGTTTTGGATTCTTAAAGAAATTTAGGAGTGGGATCTTGAAACTGCAGAAATCATCTAAACTGACTCTTTCTCAGAGTCAGTTTAAAATTTGAAGATCATTTAGAGATTCAAAGCATCTTTTGGAGAATTTCTGACCCAGCTGGTTAGAGGTTTGAGGTTAGTAAGTTCCAATCTGGGAGATATTCATTGTTTTAAGCAGAAACTTAAAGTGATACACAAGATGAAGGGAGTCTTAGTAAGTAGGCAATCATATATGCAAGGATTTGACTTTGTGCCTATATGTATCTCTGGACTATCTCCATTTACACTGAGGGGCACTATATTAGCCAAGTGTGATTAAAAATCAGCTGTCTGAGCTCTCTGGAACTTCAGTGATGATCTCATAACGAACCATGATTTAGAGAAAGTTAACAAGATGATGTAACAGTTAGTAGTTTAAATAATTGTGCTTGATGGTAAAAAAATGGTATGAAAGCAGATAGCTTCTTACTGAAATGATGTCAGATGAATTTTGGCAGCTTTTAAGGACATACAATGTCTTTGAAGGTTTCAGAGCAAAGCTGCTGAAGAGTTGATCCATATGCTAATATGAAGAACATAAAATATATTTTAGTAATGTCATAAACCTTTTGTTTAAAACTTTTTCATTTATTTTTTGTTTGTTTGTTTGTTTTAACTTTTCAAGTTACTTCAGAACTTCCAGTTCACTGCTACTTCAAGTATTACATGGTTTAGATTTGATAGAAAGATCAGTGTAATCAGTGGGAATCTTGGCCAGCCTATTATGACTGCATGTGACTGTCAAGGTCCCACAGCAAAACACAGACAATGAACATTGTAGTCAGCCAGAATGAGACATGGAAATCTTTTCTGCAAAAGCATCAAAGTTCCCTCTGAAAATGTGTTTTAAGGGCTTATTTAGACTGAAATCAGTAATATATATGGATTAAGAGAGGAAATGTGATTGCATTGGATTTCCTATTAAAATTCTGATGTTGTTCTTCCAGGAGTTTATCCTAGAAAACGTATCCTAAAGAACTAGAATCCAACACTAGATTCAGTTCTTGGATCAGTGTGTTCTGAATTTTGCTGTTGTGCTGGGCTGTGCTAAATAAGGACCTTGTAGCTATCTAAATCAGATGAAGATCTTCTTGATGATGAATGTTGACAAAAAAACTCTCACACCATGGATTGTGTGCATTTTGACATGTTGGTCTACTGCCAAGAAAGGGTTCAGATTTTTAGAGCCAGGGATACATTGAAAACTTCCATTATTTCCTATGCTGTAGAGAAATTTCATCTAATAACTAACTAAATCTGATGACTTCATCATCATGCTGTGCTCATGCAGCTTAATAGGAAAATTGCTGACAATCTTGGTTTTCCCTTCTTGAATTTATCAGGTTACTGGTGCTCTCAGATTTTTCTGATTTTGTCATAGCAGTAAAAAAGAGAAGATATTAAATTAATGGGCTGCTTGGGATTGCCTAGCTTGGGGCTGAGGCCAATGACGTACGGGAATGTCACTGGCACAGGAGTAACCAAACCAGCTTTACATTAATTTCACAGATCTAGTCATTAACATCAGCAATTGTGTAAATCTGCTTCTTGTCTTAAAGTGAAGGATCCTTCCCCGATATCTAGAATGTATTTAATAGAATATCCCATAATCTTCTGGCTGAGAAAGAGACTTATTGATCTTATCTGACACCGTACATCCGCAGAGGCTACCTGGTAGGAGAGGGATCTGTGCTCTCCTTGCCTCTTAGCCAGAATCACATGCAGAGTTTCATGTAAACTTGACTGGCCCAGAGCTATGAGCTGATACCAATATCAAATATTTTTTTCCCCTCTATCAGCTACTGAGAAAGCAAAATTGCTTCTAATAAAAAGGATAGCCCTCCCTTTGCAATTGTTTGCTCAACTATTTTTCTGACTGGTCTGCTTGATGGGCAAATGTGCAAGGAGATGGAAAACTTAATCTTTCAACATGAAAGAATACCAATGCACTGTGAAGAATTGTTTCTACCTCACTTCTCTCATGTGGATTCACATTGCTGCTAATTTCCTAAAATTGGCTACCAGGTTAGCTTCTAATTTGTTTGATGGTGCATGTCATGATATCTGGGAACGCCCAGCAACATGCCAGGGGCATTATAGGATTTACTAAACCAAAGACTTTTCTGCAACTAAATTAAATTGCATATTAACAACGTGTCAAAGTTTTAGAAACTCTGCATTGCTCTTTTTTTGTTGCCTGTGTGCCTTGTTCAAAGTGCACACATTATTTCTTCCCAAAGCAAATCATCCAGTAATATACACATTATTCAGCTTGCATCTTTTGAGACCACGTAATCAGCCATTAAAGACAGAGAACCAAAGCATATTATACTTCATTTTGCTGACACCTTACATGAAGCAACATCAAAATGTGGGGATATTTGGTAACCTTTTCTTGTGGGTATTTGGCACCTGTTTTTATGAATTGGTATACTTAGCAAGTCGTTTTTCCTCATATCTACTAAAAATAACAACGTGAACTCTAAGAGGTTGTCAACGTATTACTTCCCAAGGGAGAATTTTGCTCTTCTCTCTCATTTATCTAGGCATGTGTAGAGGCTTTTGACCCATTTAGCATAGATAAATGACCCATGATGTGAAATTTCCCAACAGTTTAATAATGCATTTAACTCAAAGTGACACTTGCTTGCAGCTGCCTTAAAGCAGTTTCCAGGCTATATATGTCTCTTTGAAATGATGTATGACAAGCAGGAAACCTTCCTTGATAGAACCCCAAATCCCATGGGTGAGTTACAAGAAAATCCTTTTTAGATTGCCAGCAGCAAATTTATACTTCACAAGTCTTTATTTAATTTTATCTGTTTTTCAATATCATTTACAGTTATGACCATTAGTCTAAAGCTCACACTAACTTCTATACAAATTATTTTTTCCTCACAGTAATGCACTATAAAGGCCTTTACTGATCCCATTTTTTTTCACAAAATACCAGAAGTAAACCCTCATCTGACCACTGCAAATGTTTTTGTAATCCTTGTAGTAAATTACTTGTATCAAAATCCTATCACTTCTGAAACTCAAGTAGTGAAACAGTGTTTCACTACTTCATCTGTGTTTGTTTCAAATCAGGAAACTTTCTTAAGAAAACTCCCTTATACATCTGAAGACACAAGTCTGAATAATAGCTCTTAGTTTTTGCTTGCAGAGTTTTTAAAGCATTGAATGTAAGGAAAGATTTTTTTTTTTATTAAATCTGTTTCTGGTGTAGTGAGCAATTTCACATGATGCATGTCAGATTATTAGGAAGAAAGATTTAAAAAGCCAAGAAATAAACAGACTTAAGAGACGAACACTTCTAAGTAGACAATCAGATTTATTATTTAATACTGTTGATTTCTAGTATTAAAATACAAGTCAAATAACCAAAGTTGGATCCTCTAATGTCTAGAATCATTTAGCATAGAAAAGTTGTATAGGGTCCCCAAAGTCTACACTCAGAAAACTCAATTTCAGATAATAATAGAAAAAAACAAACCAAAACAAAACCAGAAAACTAAACACAAAAAGAGAATCCTGTGCACAAGGAAAGGTTAATGTGGGCACAGGGAGAAGAAATGGACCCCGAGACAGCCACAAGCCAGATGATTAAAACAGAAGCAGAGAGGTCAGAGCATGCTTGTTACCTAAGACTCTGATCATTTTCCAGCTCTGTTGCTTCCTTTGCCATCCCAACTTTTATCTGGTTTATGTTTCTCGGTCTCAGTGATGTTCCCCTTGCTTTGTTTCCCTTGCAGGATCCCCAGACTCATAAAGGTCCAGGCTGTCCAGTGACACTTATGGTTGGTTGTACAGCATGTGAGAGTATTTGGATCTGACCCATACTTATTTCATACAGGTATGAAATAATGGGATTGGGAAGTTTACTCCAACTCTTTAACAGAGCTTAGAAAATAATAGTGAAAGAGTATTCCAGAGAAGAGGTAGCTCCTGTGTGCAGCACAAAGGCTATTCGGCTGCTTGCTACTTTCCTATTCACAGCAGTTTAAGCCCTTGTCCTCTGCTCCATTTCACTGTAAACTCAAAGAAGTTATAGCTTAAACCACAGAGTGCTTTTGATTTAGATCTAAACATGACTCATGTTTGAGCTCAACTGGACTATCATGCTGAGAGGCACGTGGAGCAGCCTACCTGGAAGTTATTCAGAGAGGATGGTACACTCAGAAATCGGTGAGCATGGCTATGTTAGGCCTCACAATACCAGCAAAATAATTGGGCACAAATTGCCTGAGCTAATTTTACCTATCAAACCAGAGTTAGACATCTGTGCCCTTCAGTGTAGGAAAAGCGAATGGCTTTCCAGAGAGGAATCCACTTACCTCAGCACTGGTCATTTATGTTTGAATGCAATGAACCAGGTTTTGCAGGGTTCTCTCTTTTGTTACTGAATATAAGACAGTCTTTCTGTTAGACCTGTAGCTGTGAGTTAATGTGACTAACATGAACCAACAAAACAGAGAATTCCTCCCTAAAGCAAATAAAATCTAAAGGGCAAAGAAACTCAATTCTGCTCATGATGCATCTTATCTTATTCAGGGGACAATATAGCATTCAGAAGTCTTATTGCCAAAACCCCCTTCATTTGCTGACATGAAATACATGAGGGCTGGGAGAGACTTGCAGAGACTAATGCTTTCTCTCCTAGACAAAGTCCACATCACCATTAACAGCACTAGTTGCCAACTCCCTGTGCTTGACTGGCCAGTGGAAGTTGACTGTATCGTGCCTCACCTTTGATACAGAGCGATTCTTCCTAGTTGGGGATGAGAACAGCTTTTACAGTGTAAGCTTGGATAAGCCTGCTAAAAGGGTGAAGCTGCTGACTACCCTGTAAAAAGATAAGCACAAGAAACAGCAAAAGTGAGGCAGGGAGCCTATATCAAAGTTAATGAAGAAGGCACAGGGTCTAAGGAAAGGAGGAAATTCTTCTAGGAGTTTGGGTTTGTATGAACTTGGAGAGATCAATTTACTGCTGAACCATTTGAACTGAGCGACAGAGTTCATTTTGAGAAAGACATACAAACCAAAGCTTGCACAGCTAGTGCCTCAGATCAGAGTGACCTGATGAGCTGTACTCTGCGAGAGTGGAGCTCTGAGGCTGCAATACACTCAGAGCTTCAGTGGCAGGAAGCAATTCCATTTTGTAATGTCTGCCTCTGAGAATCCTTGTTTAGAAATTTTCTTCACAGTTGAATTAATTAGAAATAGCTTATTTACTAGGGAATGAAACAGATGCCTATTCATCTTCCTTTCTAAGATATAAAGAAAATAAGTGATATTTACACTTTAGCTTCCTCTTCATAACTCCAGATACTGGATTTACAAATATGAATACATTTGAAAGAAATTATTGCAACATTTCTCACAAATCTGGTTTTAAACATTTGTGCCTACAGATTTCCCTAAAATAAATAAAAGCAACCCTCACATAGAATATTTTTGCAAGCTGCTTCTCTAAAGTGCAAGTTTATTTTATTTAAGCTTCTTTACCAGTCATTGTTAATGAATAATTATTCAGTATTTAGTATGATTAATGCTCATGTACAACCTTATTCTCATAATTACAAAATATAATAAATTCCAAATATTAATCTTTGCTACTTGAGTACCAAAGGCCTGAAAAAACAAATTACATTTCAAAATAATCACAAGACCCAGGTATAATAATAATCTTGAAAGGCAAAATTATTTTTCATCAGCATGCTTTACAAAGCTTTGGCAAAATAAAACTTATATCTCAGAGACAGATAGAATGAGTCTACTAAAAGCATGTATCTGCTGAAACAGATACTCTTTCCCTACTTTTAAATATTTGGAGCTGTTTTAGATTGTTCATGGCAACAGCATTTGGCTTTTTGGAATATATGGAGCATATTTTACTTCTAAAAAGCTTTAATAAGCCTCATTTCTTCTGCAAGTTTTTGATTACTCTTTACTGCTCCAAGGATAAGGCTCACTTTCCATTGCACATGCCATGTGTTTCCATGCTCTGCTGAAGGCACAGCAGACCCAAGAATGCAGGCCTTGGTATGTTTTACATTTAACAGCCAGTTTCTTTTTTCTGAATTTATTGGTTTGATTTCAACTAAACTGATGTGACATCAGAGTGATTACTACTGAAAGTAGCTTCCTGCATCTTGCATCCTAGGAGCTGCATTGAAAACAGGTGACATTACTCATATCGCCAAATAAATCAGAGGTAACAGCTAGGTTTCATCAAGGCTGTCAGGAGAAAAAAGCTGGGGAAAGACTGACTGGAGAATCAGAGCATCAAGGAAATTCCATGTTCCTGATGTTGTTTGTTTGGTTTTCACTCAGGCAGTTCCTGAAATCAATAGAGTAATCAAAGCCAGTAATTAGCCAATACTTTTTTTCTAAGGAAGTAGGGGAAAGAATCTCAAATGGGAGGGAAACATAAGTGAGCAAACGAATTATTGGTCATGGCAAGAGAGCAAAAGCAAGCACAGTTCTGAGGAGTCTTGAAAATGTGTAGATAAATCATAAACGTAGGCAGAACGCAGAGGATTTGTTCCCGCCTTGAAAAATGACTAGGTGTCCTTTTATGCTTGCTTTGGTGTAAGTCAGATAATAGGGAATCTGTTGCATCTCTTTCTGCAGATGAAGTGACATGTCCAGGCTGCCAACTTGTACTTTCCTATAGCACTATAACATTATTTTGATTTGCCAGCATCTATAGCTCCATAGAGCCACGCTTCTGCAATAAGGATTGTTTGATTTTTTCCAAGCTATTATGTCTGAACTAATTAGCTTAAATGTTTCAGTAGTTAACATATTGAAGAATTCACAGAGGCGAGTTGTGGCAGTCCCTGCATGTACATATGTGACCTTGCATAGGGAGAGAGGGACTCTGCATTACACTACTTGGCAGCACTTACACACAGTCCTAATCATTGCACCTAAAGAGTAAGGGATTATTCAAGGCTAGTTTAAACTGAAGCCCATGACAAACAAAGCGGGATCATGCAAAGGCTGGTGGATATGATTCCATATGCTATTTAGAAGAGAAGATCTACGAGGCTGTATACAATATAGCTGACTAAATCACAGTAGAAGAGGAGACAGGGAAAGTAAGTTGCAATGTGTCTAAATATGCCTTGCAGTTTGAATACTTAGGAAAAGGGAAATATCATAGTGCTCAGGACAGTGGCTTTATATCGTAGCAGAGTAAGTGCTTCCCAATATCTGTCTTACATGGAGCTAAATTATTAATCAGAGACTTGATATGAATCCTGAATCACTCACTATTTTGCCTCTTTTGAAGTAGTACCCACTATTCTAATGAGTCTTATTTGTAACATCTGATTAGTACTTTTATGGCTGGCTGATTGTGGCAGGATGGGTGCAAGCACTGTGAAGAGATTTGTATCAAGGCTTTCATTAAAAAGGTGAAGCTTACACAGACTTTTTGATGATGAGACAGATAAATGTCTATGGAGGTGGGGTCCTACAAGTGCCATATTGGCTCAGAGCAGGTTAACAAGGGCCAATTAACCCTGTCTTGTTACAGGCATCAAGACCAGTGAGAGTTTAGCTCAGCTGCCTGCTGAAAAGGAAGACAGAAAAAAAAAATCTCTGTGGTAGCTGGGGACTGGAAACAGCTGGATGGTTACATGAGCCTCCCATCAGATGGACGAGCTCAGGGGAGACTGCCTAAATAACCATAAAATAGAAAATAGGCCTTGGGACTAGTCCTTTAAAAATATTTGCTGAATGACTGTATTTTTAATTCTTGTGTTTGTATTATTCTCATTTTTGAACTCTAGCTGCTCAGAAGTGGAACTAAACTGTTTGAGGAGGAAGGCTATGATACTCTTGTGCTGGACGTTGAGGTCTGTGGTAGCTGGTCACTGGAGACTGTGAGGGAGGGGATGTTAGTGGGTTCTGATGGGATGAAAAGGCAAAAGCAGTTTGTGCTCACAAAATCAAATATCCCTTCACATCAATCTCCCCAAAAACATAGGGACTACAATGATATTCGTGGTACTATTGGTTTTCAAATGACAATGCCTTCTTTAAACAAAGTACTGCTTAAAAAAAATACAGCCTCCCCAAAATGGGAATCAGAGAAAATTATGTGTGTAAAAGCTGACTGAGCTGAACTTTAAGTTTTCAGCTCTTAAATATAACAGTTCAGTATGGGGAATGTAAGAGATCTTGAAGTGATTTAAAAAATAACAGCAACAAAAAGCTCTGAAGTAAATGAACAGTATGTTTCTCTATGTGGAGATATTTTATCCAAGTTTGTTGACAAAAAGCTTGTAGACTGTTCACCAGTGATTATGAAATTAAAAACCATTAATAAATACAGGCTGAAAAATTGTGGCTACCTATATATGTCAGCTTTGGTGGAAAAAATGAGTGTGATTGTGATGAATGTGTATGGGTTCCCAAAACAAAATAACTTGTATATAACAATAATGCCAGGATGAAGGTAAGTGATGAGCCATGTGCTCTTTTTCGTCTCTACTGAATGCTACTAATAACTTGAATTAAGTGCTGACAAAAAGGAGGGATGGGAAGAGATTTTAATGTGAAAAAAAAAAAGTGAATGAAAACAAGGAAAACAATTTTAAAAGCATTTTGGATCCATATTGGTTTATTGTCAGATCTGAGCAGTCTTTCACATCACCTACAAAAGCCAGTGTGAATTGTGAGAGGTAGAGCATGGCCCTTTCTGTGTTCTGATAATGGAGTCCTAAGGACTTAGTGAGCAGACTCAGCAATTCTGTAATTGAGCCATGGGTCACACTGCATTTCTCATTGGATTGATACAGCAGCTTCTGACCTGCGGTTACCAGCAGCGGTCACATCCCAAACTCTCATTCAGTGGCTACCTCTCTATTGAGAGAAAGTGTGGAGAGGCTGTGAGGCAAAAGGTAAGCATTATTTCACCTTCTGTTTGGTACTTGTTGTGTTGTGGGATTTCATCAAGTTTCCAACAATTGTCTTCCATGAAAAGTAAACGCTTGTGTTGAATCTGAGAGCTGACTGTGTAAAATCCTTGTTTGCATTGTGTGCTTGATAAGTATTACACTTGCTCAGAAGAGATCAAAAGTCACTTATTTTCTCTTGTGCTTATAAAGCTGAATCATATAAATGCTAGTGACCTGATATTTAAAATCAATTAAAGTGTGCAGCATCAGCAATAGGAAATAAACTCAATTCATTTGTAGTTGAGACAATGTTCTAAATCTTCCAAGTTCAAAGTGATCTGCAGGCATCACTGTGCTGTTTACTATCATCCCAAAACTGTAAGCACAGGGAGCTGTTTCAGTGAAATCTATAATATAAACGTCAAGGTATCACCTTTTAGAGGCAGAATGTCAAACACCATTAAAGCAGGCCAGTCCTCTGCTTTTTTTTTTTTAAAGTATGTTTATTAGGTATTTTGAGCCTGAGCAGGCCCAAAAGGTATGCAGAGCTCCTAATTGGGCATTTGCCTATAAAAACGATTAACTAAACTAAATGTGGATTGAGCCTTTGAGATTCAATTGCAAGTATGGAGATCAAATCTCCACAGGCAAGTTTAAATCTACCAATTATTTAAAGGGTTTAATTAAGTTGCAGATCTTTCCGTAGGCTGATTTAAAAGGACATAACGTAACATTTGTAGCCAATAAAATGTAAGGAGTAAAAGACTACTTTTTTCATTTATTTCTACCATAAAATGTATGCTGTAAACTATGAGGAACATCTGAAGATATTTCGCAAGTAGTACCATCTGTCATCTTGGCAGACTCTGCAGGCAGTGTGGGTGGTTTAGTTACTTGCTTATGAATCTATAGCATTGCTTGCTTAGCCTGCTGGATGGAGCTGCCCCTTCCTTGTTTGGCACAGTTTCAACATCTCTGTTTTGGTTCCATAAAGCTAGTCTCTTTATTTTTTTATGTGGCTGCTCTGTGCACCTGTATAAAATATCTGGCAATTTGCTTAGAGTATGCTTACCTATAAAGGTAAGTCTCTTGGGCCTCATAAAGAGAATACTTCTGGCATGTGTATATCTTTCTATGTAAATCTCTGCAAGTTGTGAAAGTTTCTTCATTTATGCCACTTTCTAAGTGCATCAGGGTTATAACCGGTACCAGAACAGAAAAGTGTTTCTTCTCCTTTTGTCCTGTAGAGAAACTTCTCCCTGAAAATGTCTTCATGTTTGATATTAAGCTCTAATCCTGAAGAGTTTTTCATTATTAACTTCAGTTGCCAAATATTTAATCAGTCCAAAAATTCAAGGCAGGCTCAACACCACTGACTGCAGTAATGTATGTACATAGCAGAAAGATTTATGCTGGAGACATCATTCAATGAGCCTTTGAGGGAAAGAATTAAAGCGAAGTAATACTGTATGTCTTAGAAATAAGTGAATGCTGTAAGAGATGTATTCTTCATAAATAAATTCACTTACTAGTTAAACTACACAATTCTCTTCATAAATAAGTTCACTTACTAGTTAAACTACACAGTTCTCCATGTGCCTTCTTCCTCTTGCATGTTGTTCCTGTATAGTATTGCAGTCACTCAATAACAAGGTTTTAAGCTGTTTATCTTGGCTTTAAAAAACAAACCAAAACAAAGACAACATCATTATCTGTATATTGATCTGCATATTGAAAAGAAATAAAATATTTGATGGCATTGTTTTACAGACAAAGAAGAAATAAGTATTTTCAGGCTGTCAGGATTACAGTGAAAAGAGCCCCATTTTGTCTGGCTTCTGTTATGTGGTAGCACACACTGTGCTCTTAAAAGTGCAGAAAACCTAGCAATTCCTCCACTGCAAGGATTAGAGACAGTGAGTTGAAGAAAATACATACATTTACTATTTCTTGAAAGGACAACCTGTAGCAATCAGTAACAAGTAGACTGTCAGGGGTGTGTAGCCTTCAGTGTTTTGAATTGTGCTAGTAGAAGGTAGTAATTGCCCCAGATTCCTATTTAATCTTACAATAGAAAGCTACTGCATTTATTAGGAAATTTCTATTTCATTTATTGCTCATAAAGTAGAGTAATTTTCCTGACTTTTTTTGAAGGAGAGGCAGCTTTTTGATAACTAGGTGACATTTTTCATGTGACCTAGTGAACTTGTACACTATATACATGTGCAAGAGTCTCAGATGCTATCGTGATAAGGCCAGTTAATGTTACTTAATTAATGTTACTGAATTTTAACGTCTTAATGTTTAAGGCTTTTGGGTTTTTTTCTATACACATTATTAATCTCTCACCTTGTGTCTTCTAATATGAAAGAGAAGATTTCTGATGACTGGAGTGAGTTTTAAACTGTATTGCAAAAGTACCTTTGTGTGCACTTTTGCATATTGAAGTTTAATCTCTCTCATGGCTGATGAGATACCAAAGTGGAAAGTTTGTGAATATTGCTTCTAGTTTCAGAGCAAAATAGTTCAGAAACTTCAGCACTTAAATGCAGGAAAAAGAAAGAGGAAAAACAGCTATTTGTTTCTATACATGTCAATATATTCTGCTATGTAGAAATAGTGCTGAAAGTTATATGATGCTAGAGCAGAAAATTGCTTTATGGCACATGCTGTCTATGTTAAACTACCAAAGCAGAAAAAAGATGAGTTATTCCTTGCCCACTTACTGTTGCTGAGGTTTTTGGGTGGTTTTTGGTTTCTTCTTAATTGCAAAAAAGTTGAGTTTTACAAGAACAGCTGGTTGCCTTTACAAATAAATTAACTCTAAGGTAGGAACAGAATTTATTCTTTCCTCAGTAAATACTCATCAAGAATCTTCTCAATGACAAGAATGTTGTAATGGTATCTTTCTTTCAAGTAAAACCAGATTCAAGTTCCCAGCTGCACCCTAAGGGAAGACAGATTGAATGAAATCCTCCTCAGATGTCTGGATTACCCTCATCGATACAGAAATGATCATCTTGGTAGATAAATTATAATAGTCTTCTAGTCATCCTAGGCAACAGCACTATCACGCTATTGTTATTTCACAGAGATATGTAACTCTATTGGGGTATAAATGGCAATTCAGATGGCAATAACATGCCCTCTACTATCAGCTACTCTAGATATTATTCCTTTATTAAGTCAAGCAGAGTTTCTTCTCCACTGCCTAATGCCTGCCCAAGCTTGGATTCAGCAGTAGCGTTAACATTCAGACTCTGCATTCCAGATACTTCCCTCTGTGAAGGAATTGGCAGAGAATGGTCATAGAATTGGCTCCACACCACTGCTTACTAATGATCAGAATGGCTGGCCAGGCATGAAGAGGAATGTCAGCTGCAATCATTTATTTCCTTCCCTGGAGCAGGAGAGGAGACGCACAGGCCTGGGAGGAGCACAGCCTGGAGATGCAAGATCTCCCTAGGCTTCTGGAGGCAAGGGGCAGCTTCCCCAGTGCTTCTTGCTTGGGGCTGTGCCTAAAGGCACAGTCTAGCATCATCTGAATTGCAGACACTTTGAGTTGCTACTTTATATGCAACATTGACATTCTTTTCATTGCACACACAGTGTTCATCAGGCATTTGAATCTGGATAATGAGAAGAATGCATAATCCAATTGCAGTTCTTCATTTCATTTCCTCTCATGGCTGACACATTGCTCCAAATATTCCCAAAGACTATCTGATTAGCACTACAGCTCTGCCTTTCAGAGGAGAAACATAGCAGGAATGGGCAGTTGAAAGAATACCTTTTTTTTTCTTTTTCTTTTAATCCTGCCTTTAACAGAAATGACTAAATATTTGTCATTTCAGAACGGGAGGAAACTGGTATCCTACTTATCTCACTCACCACTTCATTTGAAATTAAAATGATAATAAAGAAAAGGAGGAGATGTCTGCAAAAGCAAGTTCCTGCTACTCTAATGATTGGTTTTGATTTGCTGGAAATTTATCCTGTCACCAGCATCTACTTGTTTTCTTCAGTTTTTCCTGACAAAATTAAGACACCAGCTTTCATTTTAATTCAGGTTTATGCTTTCAGTGTAATTAGAAAAGGTGAATTATTCCATCTGGGTGTTGCACAATATTGCTAACACTCATTGAAGATATTTATATATAGAGGCTTTTTGGTGCTGAGTATAAAAAATTTGCCAAGTGGTACCTTCCCACTGAGGCAGGTATTCATTTGCTACTATAAATGGCTTGTAAAACATACAAAATGTGTCAGGATCCATTTAGGGGAAGCTCACTTCCCTCCTATTTAAGATATTGTGAAAACACAAGCAGTACTTTCCTAGTTCCTTCAATCACAGCACATACAAAGATACACCTTTGATCAAAACACATGTCATTAACCACACTGGCCGTGCTGAGCTCAGTCAAACAAAATAGTTCTTGCAGCTGTAAAAGACTGAGTTTGAATTAAAAATTAAATCAAAATAATATTTATTAGAACACATTCTGGTAGATATTTATCTTATTCTTCCTGCTGCTCTTTTTCCAACTGGTTAACAATAACACAAAACTGACCTAATCTGGATTTTTTTTTCCCCTCTACGATTTCTTTTTCTTTCTTGCCTGTCCATTGAACAGTCATCGTCTCTTTTCCTAGTGCCTCTAACTTCTCTTGCATATATTCTATGAACTGTACTTCTTGAGAGGCCCAATTCTTTCTGAACACAGAGAAAGTCATTAGAAGAGGGAATTTGTCTTAAGTATTTTAAAACCCCAATCCTCTCCAAGGAATCCTCAAATTAGTGCTGGTTTGGGAAAATACTGAGAGCTGATCAGAAGCAGCTGGATTTCACTGGTTTGATTTTAATTATCTTTTTTTTAATTACCTTTTACTTTATGTTTGCTTTCTGTGTGTGGAACTAAGGCCGTTGTAACTCACGGTTCTTGTAAATACCCATTATCAATATGGTGTCTTGTGCATGTACTCTGCTTTCTTTAATGGCTCTGATTAAGTTTATAATGCTTGTTCAGTGGTCTTGCTTATCCCTGAGCCTCTGTTGTCATATGTTTCCTCAGCGAACCCTTATCCACAGAGAGATAACTTCTGGGCACTGAACAAAGTCACTTATCTTTCTGCTTTTGGGAAAAGTGATAGTTCTTAAACTTGTCAACAGGCACAGAAAGACAGATGAATAGAAAGAGAGTTTTTAAGTGTTTGAAAATTGGAGAATTCTAAGAAATAGCAGTGCACAGCTCTTTCACCCCAAGGTGGTGAAGCACTTTATTTAAAATGAAGTGTGGAAACCCTGGACTAAAGATTGAAGTGCCTGTGGATCACCTCATTCCTTCACTGGTTCCCTAAATGTTCCTATGAGGACTTCACTGTCCAGAATAGATTAAAAGATGCTGTTAGCTCACAGAGTATAGGAAAAACAGCCTGTCTGTTACAATAGGAAAGTTAATGACCTTTGACAACATATGTTTATGGCTGAAATGAAGCATTCACTGCTTAGAAGTGTTTGATGCTTCAGTTTTACACTGCTCCTAACACTCGAATGACTGTATAGACAGCAAAACATTTCTTGAATTTTCCAAAGAAATGCAATGAATTTGGACTATTTTTGAGAGAACCAAATGACATCTTTAGAAACCATTGAATTAAGGATCCAATGAAAGATGAATGAGCTCATATAGCATAGAAGCCAGCTCTTCTCTCAGGACCAAGTGGAGTAGATTGATGTTGGTTTCCAAAAGCTTAATAGCTACGTATCTTGTCAAATCAATTAGCTAAGATAAGGGGATTTTTTTTTTTTTTCTGCTGATCTTACTGCAATCAGAACTTAAACCCAAAATTTGCAAGAGTCAAGATCTTTGTTTGGTAGAAGGATATAAGAGCTACTGAGATACATTATGGCTTCTCTGGTTCTCTTCACATGTTCAGCTGTTCTAGCCTTAACTAGAAATTTAATGAGCATTTCTGGACTTCCAGAGAAATGATCTAAAAGTTATGATGCACAGCCAAATACTTTTTTTGTGTGTGTCCTTAAGCTGCTGCATTTTTAAGTGTTTTCTGTTCAAATGTTTTTCACAGCATGTCACTAACCTGAATAGCCTGAGTTGGTAGCTAGAGCAATCCCCTAAGAGCAAGAGCTTTGAACGGCCTCTCTCAGGTAGGCAATGTGATTGTTGTCCTGCTTTTGCAATTAAGGAAGTGTATGGGAAGGCTCCTCTTGCTATTAGCTCTCTGAGGAGGGAGGAGGAATATAGGGAAAAAAAGACATACGTGTATTTTTCTTTAGGAGCAGTTTCTAGGTGCCGGATCCTGGATGGATTAAGGCAACTCCCTAAAGCCTCTAATAAACTCCTTGTGCTCAGAGGTATCCTGTGGGTTTCTCCAGGTATCTAGAGTTTATTCTGTTTTCTGTCACTGTGTCTTGTGTGAGGATATGCCTATGAACTGAGACATTTAAATCTATACTCCAGTTCAGGGATCGATAACTAAAATGTAGATACAGCAAGACCTGACTTTAAGCACCTTCAGTTCTCACTCAGATTTCAGTATATGTGGGCACTAACTCAAGAGACCTGATGTTATAGAATCAATTCATGATTTCTAGCATGATATTTTTCAATGCAGTATTTATTTTTTTCTTAAGGATTTGTGCTTAAGAGTCAGGAAGAAAGGTTGGAAAAGAGTTGTGAAGGTGATTGTTAAGCTCAGAAGGTAGCTTTTCCTATGATTAAATCCTCTTCCAGAAACTTTTATTCATCAGATGTTTAAAACATAAAAAGTAAAGGTGGAATAGTATATTAACAAAAAAAAAATCCAACAGTGGAATTGTAAATAGCTAGGATGGAAACAATATAAATGAGATGGAAATAGTTCAACAAAAAGGTATTGCAATTCTTAAAATCTAAAAATGCTGATTGAGGTATACTGGAAATGCTAACATTGCTGATTTGATTTCTGCTCTAACAGAAGACTATTGGTGTATGAGTCTACCACAAAGTGAGTGTGTAATACTAGACTTAGGATTAAGTAATACATCAGGTATGATTGATGACAAATGTGAAAGGAAAACTGAGAACCAGTAAATATATTTTTATTAGGTCAAATGTGAAGACAGGAATGAAAATTAAAGGTAGAAATCTAAGACCATTAATCTTGAGAGAGTCAGACTCTACCATATATGAGTCTAGTCAAACTGGATTGAAATAGTGCGGGCAGCTAACTTAAAAGGAAATGAAAGGTGCTCAGGGTAAAATGTCCCAAGCACAGGCCGGAACAAGGCCCAATCCAACACCACATATTTGGAATGGGGAAGTTTAGATGATGAAAGGCAGAACTTGCTTTCCCATGGGTCCATCTTCGAGACAAATACATTATTGTTCTTCATAAGCATCCAAAGACTGTGATGATTATTGAACCCAATTAAACTTTTCTCTGGTTCAGCAACCGCTAGATAGTGGAATTTACATTCCCTTGTCAAAACACCAAGGTATTGGCAAAATGCAGCAGCAGAACTTTTGCTGAGCAGCTTCAGGGAAGGAATGGAAAGTGAGTGACACAGATGATTAATGAGCCTATTAAAGCTCAAAGGCTGACACTGTAAAGATAAGCTGGCAGTGAAAATGACTCCTACCATATATGTATCAAGGGCATCGGAAAGAATACCCTCTGTATAATAGCTACCCACCATCATTAGTGGCAGGACATACATACCTAGCATGTGTTGCCTCATTGCCATTTAGTCTGTTCAAGTATTTTGAGGTGAAAGGTCTTGAGCAGCAGTATGAAGTCTCAGCCAAAGTTACATGAGACTTTGTAAGTATGGTCTGATTAGAAAGGACACCCACATATCATTCATGAAGGACCAGATCAAGCAAAGCATGGAAGATAACAAAAAGAAACAAATACGCAAATATGATTTTGTATCTGTGTAGTGGCAAAGCAGGAGGTATGAATGATGAGGGAAAGGTCTAATAGGAGAGATAAAATCCATGCTTTCCTTGAATCATGCTGCACTTGTGTTAGAAATTGTCTTTGTGTGGTGATGGTGGTGATCTGAGACTTGGCCTTCATTTCTCTGCCTCTGACTTCCAGTAAAACTCATTGCCTCACTTAGATACACAAAACATCTTTCTGCACAGGATTTTCCTCACAGAAGTACAGCCTTGTGCTATACACATGTATGCATATTGAGTTCAGTGTTCCTGGAAAGTGTCAGATGTACTACTGTCACACTGCACAGATGGCCTGTGCATGCGCACTCACTCTGATGCATTTGGAATCCATCAGATTTAGCAGAAACATGGAGACCATCTGTGCAGCATATATACAAAAATACAATGCTTGCTATTAGAAGTTTTAGTCTTGCAACACAAGCGCTGCAGAGTTGTGCTGTACAGTCCCTGGAAGTACAATTTGGATTTCTGGACTCTTCGCAGCTAGGCCAATTGCTCTGAAATCTTAGAAAATTTGGCACGGTCTCCAAATTTCACCCAAACACAATTTCTGCATGCAAACTCCAAACATTCTCAAAAAAAAAAACCCCAAAGTTTATTTTAGCTATAGTCTGTGGCAGTTATTTTGTGCCAGCTTTCTTCCTTAAAATGTTAGCTTCATTTATCCATCTCTAAAGTATACATATCAATATCATGCCTTCTACCTCTGTTATGCCTCTTTAGGCAATCATTCATTTACAGAAGTGGATATGAAAGTTTCATACTGGAGATGTGTAGAAGCATTTAATACAAACAATAAATATTATATTTTGGTCTTGTACAGGCAGGTGGAACAAAAAGATTCTTAGCCTGCAAATTTGGCACTGGATATTGTCATACGAAAGCACTCCTAGTGCAGTATTGCTAGAGAGTGTATTTGCCAGAGTTGCTGCTTGAATGCTTGATTTATTCCTACTGCAGTGTTAACTTTTATTGTCACAGTTTACAAATATATCCATCTTCTTCCAGCCTGTCACTGTCGTAATTTCCTTTCACCCTCGGAAGCGAAAAACACTATTTTTTCAGTAGATCCCTGTGGTAATCTTCAGTTGGCAGTGCTGTTATGTGCTTCTGCTCCTGAGGACTAAAGCACAGAAAACACTAAGTTATCAAAAAATATTTGATAAGTCTAGCAAATGCAGCCCAAGTGGAGAGGAATTATTGTACCCTAAACAGACCCATCAGGCTGATTCTAACCGGCATACAATTTTAAGAGGTATAATGTGAAGGCTGAATTTTGCTTCTTTTCTGCAGTAATGCCCTAGCACTATCAATGGGGTGATAATAAATGACAAATAATGTCTGTGGTCCTTTGAGATGAAAAGATAGTATAATTAGGTGGGGATAAGGGCAGAGATGTTTTTCAGTTTTGATATTGCTTTTTTTTTTTTAACCCTGCTTGTCAGAGATACATGACAAAAGACAAGTCCAACAAAGCAAACAACTCCAAAATGATATATCCTTATTGATGCCTTTTTTTAATCTCGTGGCAATCAGTCTTTTGGACTAAAACCCACAAGCAATATCCATATGAATTTTTTTATCTTTATATTTTAGGCATATAATCACAAAAGTTAATTCTTGAAAACTTAAAAGCACTGGGTAAGTGACACTCTTATTTGATTTAGGCCCTCTAAAAAGCTCCTATTTCACATAAATATTAACGGCAAAATGAATCCTCCAATCTGAAATCTATGTTGAAATGTAAATTGATAGGCATCAGCTGATGTATTTGGGTTTTTTTCTTGACATAACTATGCTGGTATTTTATTGTTTAATTGACTATATAAGAAGCAAAGAGTTACTAGTTATTTCTAACTGGTGAGACTAAAGGTTGAGGAGAAGCATTCTGAGTTCCTCACAGAGCTGTTCACTTTTTCCCTTTTCATCCCCACATTTACTTGGGAAAGAAATGTTGAGCTTCAGACTGAAATAAAATCAGAGCAATTCAAGCAGGTTGAATTGATTGATTGCTTGCAATAGATGATCAGAAGATGAGAAAACTCAGCATGCACTTGTCATACAGTTGAGACAGTGCTTATGAGATCTCTCTGTCCTGGAAGCTGAAAGCAAAATTGATCTGATCAATGTGGAATTTGTAGCCAGCAAAAGGTAAACTGACAACACAATAACAACTATTTTTATTAGATGATACAGTAAAATCTCCATCACTTCTTATAGGTTTTCTATTGAGTTCTGTTCTCTTTGTAAAGCTTTGTCATTAATCAATGGAGCACCAAATTACCTAAACCACCACTGACCTAACTTAGTCAATGTAGTGAGGAGCCACAAAATCATTACTTTGGATCTAGAAACAATATATGTAACAAGTTCCATCTTCTCTGCTAGTTTTGAAAGTTCATGTCTTCCCATCTTCCCATCTGTTCTGGATTTATTATGTATAAGCTAAAAATAGAAGTGTATGTATTCCAGAGCTTTAGATTTCATTTTTTCTTTTGAAGAAGTTTTCAGCCAAAACCATTCTAGCTTTCAGAAGCCCATAGATTAAAAATTGCTGCTTCCAAAAGCTAAATAGGTTTTCAGGGGTTTGGTTGCACAAAAGAGAAAAATGTATCACACAGTTTTAAACTAGGTCTCAATACTGCAATATTCTTGACCAGTGGTATGATTGCATTTGCAGAATGACAGACTTACTAGACCAGATCCTCAATAGTAGAATCTTACTAGACCAGATCCTCAATAGTAGAATCTTACATAGCTGTTCTGTATTAATGGAGTGACATCAGTTTATGCTGTTTGACAATTAAATCCAGCTAATATACCATTACCTTGGGTATTGCTATAAACAAGGGAGTGTCACTTGGACACCATAAAATTTTGGTTTTAACTATGGGCTTGTTTCTGTCTTACTAGCTCATTTCAGCTAAAAAAAAATGTCAGACAGAACCAAAGGTCTCTACACAATGAGTTTGGAAGCAGTGTCCCAACTCTGTATTTTGCTTATCTTCCACCATTCTGTATGCATTAAGGAAAACGATGTGTCCTCACCATGTTCCGCTCACCATTTTGCTCCAGGGAGTGAGATTCACCTGTTGCTACTCAGCAATACTGAAAGCACAGCACCAGTAAATTGGACATCCTTGCTTAGCTAGAATAAAATTAATAGATACATTATAATGATTTTTTTTGTTTATATCAGGACACTGAAAATCTATGTTGCTGTGATAATAGTTTTCTGAAAGCAATAAAAAAGTATTTTAATTGTTTTAATTTAGCATGTGAGACTACAAAATGTTCAACCTCACACTGCCTCCATAAAAAAGACACTGAATTTATATTAATTGAATCTAATCTAGGATTATTGACTATATAAAGACATATAAAACAAGTCATGCAGTATACGAATATTCTAAACCCCATGATTAATAAAAATATTTTTACTTTTTTAGTCCTGTGGTTTCTGTGCAAATATATGGTCTCAATAATATATATATAAAAGAAATCTTGTTACAGAAAGCAGTAGCTATTTCACAGCAGTACGACAATATAACAATTCAGACTTAATGAAACATTTAAAATATGCTATTACTGATATTGTTCATTTAAATATGCTATTACTGGTATTGTTTCATTACACATTTTCTTGTACACTGTTTTCATGCTTAAGTGACCTCTAAATTGGACTATTGCAAATCACTGCTAATAGGTTTATGATGAAATACTGGATATGGGTTTCTACTGGGACACAATGTGACTGAGAAAGTACCCTTATCTCCATTACACTTTACAAAGCGTCTTGGAAATCAATACTATATGCAGAGTTTCCTAAATTAGGGACCCAGCTCCATTTCTGAGCAGCAAGCTAAGAATGGTGACAAGGGAGGGAGAGGGAAAGAGATTCAACTCGTCTTTCTGCTGATGGATAAAAATGAAATAGGTTAGAGGGGAGAGAGCTGTTTCCACAGCAGATATTGTAGCTATACTTAAAGTTTAATGAGGACTGTTATATGTATTACTAGCAGATTATATTTATAGTACTGAATGTGTCCCATGATTTGCTGTAAACATCATACTGTAAAACTGAGGAGAAAAATTCCATTGTTTTCCACAAAGAAAAATATCACTTGCTAGTTACTGCAATTTAAACATTCTGTCACTGACAACTTGGAGGTACAATACAATGCTTTATTGTAATTTATTAGCCTCCCTCTTTGGAATTGTAGTGAAACTCTGACTTGAATGCACTCTGGCGAGGCACAGAAATGTCTTGGCATGAACTCTGAATTTCTGTTAAATAGTATAAAACAAATAACATATACAGCCATTAAAACTGTACAGCAGGATATCTGTTCAACTTTTCATTCCCAGAGAACAATTGGCCTTTCTGCATTTTTGTATAGAAAATGATGCCTTAGAAGGAAGTTCTGCTTGCTTCCATGCAGCTTCCTTGCCACAGAGCTGGAGATGGAAGGCAAAAGCTAGCATTGCCTTTCTAAACATCTGACACAAATTATTTTTCAAGTATAATAACATTTTTTAAAAAGGAGAAGAAAAGGTCTGTTTAACAATCATTCAGAGGCAGTAGTCTCCCCTCTCTTCTCTTGTCTGCTTCTCCCACCACCATCAGAGCAGCAAGTCAGCGTACCCTGCATCAGCTGAATCAGTGCCTCTGACAGATGTATTTAGGTCAGGAGGAACATTGGTGAATTAATGCAAGGAAGAGTGGCACCACTTCTGATGATCACAATAGCAAATTTTAATTATCAGCATAGTTTAGTGCCCTCATAAACCTGAATTCACTAGCCCACGGGAATGTGTGCTGCCCAGAATAAGTAAGTAGTAATTCCTTGATCTGAGTTGAAATATACCACAATTATCACTGTTGTCACTGTAAGTTTATAAGGCTTTTTTTACAAAGACACAGCAAGGCATATTCCTTACTCACAGATCTTATAATCTGAAATAAAAACAAGACAAGACAAGAAGCAACAGTTCAGGAGAGATCACTGATTATAAATAAAGGGTAGAAATAATTGTCTGAAGAAATGTTTCAGCAAAGAATTCAAAGCAAGAGAGAAGGTGTCTGCATACGAGATCAGAAGGATAGTTCCAGGCACATAGAGCTGAAAATCAAGAGAAAGTGATTACAGGATTGGAAAGAGCAGAGGGACAAGTGGCAGGAGGGAACGTGATAGTGCCGAATTACTAGAGGCAAAATTACACACAGCTCTGCAGTCTTAAGTATTACTCTACTGGATGTTAGCAAAATATCCACAGCAGCAATTCCAAAGAGCAGGAGTGAAGATAGTTTAATTTAGAAGAATTTCCACAACAAGGTAAGTGATAGATGATTCAAACACAGAGAAGAGGGCATAAATAGGTTTTTTTAAAAAGTATTTTACAGAAGTAGACGTATGAAATAGATGTAATGTCATGAACAGCTCTGGTCAGCCTCACACATGCAATTTCCTAGAAATAACAACTCTGACATAAACATTTTGTCAGTTCCACTTGCTGATCTGGAAAAAAAAAAAAAAAAGCACTACAACAAAAAACCCACTAAAAAGGAACAAAAAACCCCAAAGCTTTCTGTGCTCTATCAGATCCATCTGTCTGAAGGTGAACAGAAACCAGTATCTGCTGGTGCCAGACTAACTTCATGAATTTGACCAAATCATTAAGTGTTCTTTCACCATAGAAGCTACATAGAACAATATTCAGTTAACATCCTACTGGAGATCTTATATAGCTGGAACTGCTATTCATCTTGATCAAACAATATAACAAAAATGTCAGGAGTGGTTTCTCATATGCCTGGAATGTCACAGGTTTTCTCCATGAAGGCAGTTTCTCTCAGATATTTCTAATGGTTTTGAGATAATTTAAAACCAAGTAATTTACTGTCTGCTGTGCTATGCATGAATGTGAGCCTGTGAGTATAGTGTTTGCGGTACAGTTGTATAGATATATGCAGAAAAATTGTACTGTCAAGTCCTGTGTGAGCAAAGGTGGTTACTGAGCATGTCTTTGGCTTATCTAACACTGAACAAATGATGACCACAGTAAACATACACCTGCTGCTCTTCTCAAAATGGCTGAAGCCTTCTTTTCTGCAAACATGCAGTCATTCTTCAGTGATTATTTCAATCCACCTCAGTTCCCACCAAAAACTGAAGGGCAAACATGAACTCTGGCTGTGACTACAAGAGTTACTATTTACCTGAAGAAAGATTCTATAGTTTTCACATTCACATTTCTAATTTTTTTCTCATTAAGTATAAATGTTAAATATTTTTCTTATGTACTATCTAGCCATACATAATTTACAGCATTTGAAATCCTGTTCTCTTCCTGAAGGAGAATGCAAAATCCTCTCTCCCTGTGGATGTTTTACAAGGTTGAAGACCTGCATTCTTTAAGATACTTACCGAATTGTTATAGAGTGATGTACAATTTCTGAATTCTCATCAGTGCAGAAAGCAAATTTTATCTCCAAGTGTCAAAATAACATGTTCCTTTATTTTTGATCAGCAGAGTTCCCTTACTTTTGATCATTGCAAAAACTGAACATGGCATGTACATAGAAAGGATTCTGGGAACTATTAGCAGCTAAGCTTTTTTGGATTAACAGATTTCAGAAAATTACCTCCTTATCTTTTGATCAGAAATGAAGAGTTGTTGAAAGGTAACAACTGTTACACCCGCTCTTATTTGGCAAAGGAGTTGTCTTGTTTTGTGGCAAAGCAGCATGTTACAAAACAACTAGTCAAAACTGTTACACTGACTCAGGGGCTGACAGCATTTCTGTTCATTTCTCATCAATGACCTTGTCTGAAGGAAAAACATGGTATATTGCTGATAATGTTTACCCATGAGGTAAGAAACATTTTCAGCAATTGAATGCAAATTTTATAAAATCTCAGCCTACACAGTCATTACATTCCATACTCTCTGGCATTAACAAAAAGTAGATCTTGAAAGGAGCACATCTTTATTAGTGCTTAGAATGCATGAAGAATAATTTTGATCATTTCTTACCGCATCAACTCTATGACTGTAAAATCTGAAATGAGAGTGGGTGTGTATGTGTATGAATGAGAAGTATGGCACAGGAAGGCTTTTACTGAAAGCACTAGTTGGCACAAAGTGTTTGCAAAGGCAGCTGGAAATCATCAGCTAAACATTACTCCTGTGAGTCACAGGGGAATAAGAACAGGCTGGCACACCTGCAGTTGTGGCACAGAAGCCCTGATGTGGCTTTCACTTACATGGAAAGTTTTAGCTAGACTTAGATTAGTGCTCAGCTCTCTCAATTTTAAACCAGTTCTTTAATTTCTAGGACATCCTTTCTCCCATCTGAGTTGCTTTCATCAGGAAACAAAGACCCACATTAAGCGTGAAGAAGCATGCTTATGCAGACAGAACAATCAGACATATTTACACAGAGGTGTCTGTGTCAGTCTTTATATGCAGTTAACACGAGTATACACTTTGAGAGGCTTTTTACAAGAAAGCAAAACCAGACATGCAAGGGAAACCCAAGTTTGGAGGAAGGGATTTATTTACTCAGTCCAGACTCTTGTCTCTCTTGTATCTAGACTGAAGTAGTTACAATTTACTCTGAAAAATTAAGAAGTGACAAAGAGTGATTGCTGAGACAGAAGAATGGAACAGTCTCTTTAAATATTCTTCCTTTAGGGCAGGTTTGTATAAATAACTCAATTGTTATTCTGACTCTTCACAGGGACTACAAAGAACACAAGCAGTGTACTATTAATAGTGATACAAATAAGAGTCAAAGGATGTGCTTCACTGTTAAAATTGCCCACACGAGCCCCAACTGGCTAGTGCTAAGCTAGGCTGTCATACCAAAACTGAAAAACAAATGGAATTTTTGTCATGTGGAATTTTGTTGGAAACCGAAAATTCAATGACAGCCTGGTGAAAGGGTATGAACTTCACAGATGCACTCTAGCGTGACTGGGCTTGGGTTCTGTTCTGCACAAGGTATGACTGTGACCCAGGGCAAATTTCTGGCTAGAGCTACAAAGTGGATGGAGCACTTCCAACCAAGTTGTCTCTTAAGCTTTACACATCCGTTTACATCCAGAACTCAGGCTGATAGTCAGGAGAATATAAATCCATTCCAGTTAAAATAACACCTTGCAGATGAAAACAGCAACGCTTTCTTAATTTAGAGTAAGAAAGAAATGTGAGATTTCTTTCCATCAGAGCATCTCCAAAATTCCAAACACGCTTTTACAAAATCAGGCAAGTGGCTATTCATACTTCTATCAAAAAAAAAAAATTGATCCCAACAAAAAAATTAAAAATCATTTGATTAATTGTTTGCAGCATGGGTGTGTTCTATCCCATTACTCAGAAAACATACAGTAACTTTTTGTGTTATACTCAAATTTCCAGAAGATAATGGAGAACAGTATCATAGAGAGGAATCTGGCTGATTTATCAAGTGCTGTAAAATCTTTAATCATATGTCCCTATAAAATAGCAGATAAGGCTCTGTTTTAAAACTTCAAGTTTCTTCAAGTGTTTTCCAACTCTTTTTTTCATTCATTTTGTTTATTTATTTCATGGTCCAGATATGCCATGAAACACCGCTGACATCTTTTACTGTTACTCACGTATTTTGAAAACTGCTGTAGCCCATAAAGCTGCCTACAATCTGGTTATATAGCCTCTGTTTAGTGCTCCTACACAACGAATTCATCTTGACAATCCTCCAGTTAGTTGGGAAAGTACAGTAGCTAAGACTAGTTAAGCACCTTGTCCAAGATGTTAAAATCAAACCTACATTGCCTAGTCTGGAATCCTTACTGGGATAAACCAAAGCCACGTCATTTACAAAACAAGGATAAAGAGTTTTTCAAGAAACTCTTTCTGCCAGGTAGCATCTGGAATTTCTGTTGTATTTCATATTTATGATTTTGTGATAGTTATAGAAGCTTAAAAGTGTTACCAGCACTAAAACTTCCCAAAATGTAATGTTTGTGTCAAAATACCTGGCTGGCCACCAAGAGGCAAACTGTTTTGCATTATCTTTCATGCTCACCTTACCATGCATAGACAGCAAAACATGCAGGAAGAGGGAATTTGGGAGACTAGACACTACAGGCTTTTGACTTAGTCATCTGTGTCTCAGTAACAGCACTCTTACTAAGCAGGTAGAGATCATTGCCTAGATGTCTACTGCTCCTAACAGTTCTTGTTAACTATGTTCCTAAGTGAATATAAATTAAACAAATACTATGATGATGCTATATAGTCCCCCTAACCTACATATATTTTCCATTTTGCTAGGGCAAGGCAAGGGTAAATGTAGGAAATCAGTTTCTTTTGATTGACACAGTCTCCACGAAAAGTAAAATAAAACTTTGACTTGAAAAAATTAAGCAACTTGTCTTGGAATCCAACAGGAGAAAAAACCCTAAGAATGCCTGGTTTAATATAGGTGGGCTTCTGTAATGGATATTTTTTTCTTTCCCAAGAGATTTTCCCAGTTAACTGTCACCATTGCACTCTGATTTTGGTTTTGGCTTTTTTTCCTCCCTTCTCCTGAATTATCTATATTTATTTTGCATGGATTATTTCCCAAGGAATTTTTGTCATTTCTTCTATATAAAGCGAACTTCAAGGTCTTCTCATGAAAAATCAAAACACAGTAAAAATGTTCCTGTACAATACATCTATAATAAATAAGCATTGATATTGTAAGCTTAAGAGAGAATTCATTAAGAATCAAATAACAAAAGAGAAACTCAGAAAATAAAGTATGAAAAATTAATGGGCTTATTGTACAGGAAAGGAGAGCAAAGAGAATAAAACAAGAGAGCTTACTGTAGGCAAGTATGTTTAATGTTTATTTAAGTAAAAACAAAATGTAAAGAAAGTTAGATTAGTGAGTAGATGAAAAAGATATCCAGTGAAGCTAAGAAATAGGAAAATAATAATGCCTATTGAATTTTCACAAAATTTCAGATTTGTTTCATTTCCCTTTGTCATTTGTTTTCTTATTTAGGAAAAAAAATAGGATTAGCGGTGATCAGAGGATCCATATTAAAGTCCCCTGTAAGAAAAGAAATAGAAAATGGTTTGATGTCTTTAAAGAATTTAAATACATTTTGCATGGAAAAATCAAGAGACTCTGTAGGAGTAAAGATCAAAAATAGTATTCTTTCCATTAATATTTTCAGGATTCTCAGTCACAAATATGCTTTTGCTGCCAAAATATATCATTTGCTTAGCATTATATCAAGATATTTCAGGTCTGCTAAATAATTGCCTCTTGAAACTCTACCCACTCAGCTTTTTGGGCACAAAAATAAACACTGCTGTTTTATTTTGATGTGTACAAATGTATAAATCGAAGCAGTTTTGTTTTTCTGGAAGTTTTCATGGTACAGACAATATATTTGAAAATGTACTCTCAACGTTCACACCTATACACTCCAGGACACTGGAGTACAGGATGCTACAGGGCTGGTAGGATATGTCATTGATTGGCCAAGGTACAAATACTGAGCTATATGTCAAACAGATTTTTATATAACACTGATATTTATTATAAGCAAAGCTTCTGTATCTGTGCAAGGGAAATTACTTGCACGTTATTTATTTGTACAATTAACATATCTGCACATGCCATCATGCTAAAGAAAGCTAAGAAAGGGAGGTTTGATATGCCTGTCTCATCCAAAATATATGCAAGTAAAGGGAGCACAGTCTGTGATTCAGCAAAGGCCCTCATTTACTCTCTGCAGGCTAAGCTGTACCTCTCAGCCCTGGCACTTCTTTTGGTTTTACTCTTAGGATATCAAAAGAGGAGAAAGGCGATCTTCAGGTTATAACAGAGCTAAAGATAAGGTCTACATATAATATAGGTATTTCACAGACACCAGGGAGTTAAAATCTGTCTAAGCCATGAGGAAAAGGGTCTGTATCTGAATCTGGTTACAGATCCCCACTAAGATTTGCAGCTTGTTTAAATGCCCAGGCTATCTCTACCAGACACTCTGCTGGGGAATCCAACAAAACCTTTAGGTTATGAGTCTATATAAAAAAGCCAGTACTCTGAGTTTAGAGTGTCTAATAGCAAAAATGCTGCTTTAGGAAAAGACTGCAATTAACAGTGCTAACTTTGGATTGCTACAGTCTGAGGATGATGTTAATTGGTGCTATGAAAAGGGTAAAAAGCCAGGCAAATTTCAGCATTTCTGTTGCATACATATTCTTTCAAGGGTCCACATCAGCTGGAATATCAGCCAGATATTGTATAATCTCATAGCAGCAGTATTTCCCTAGCACACACACAAAGTGCTAGCTAATTTAAATCAAATAAATAACCCTGCTAAACATACCCAAAGTACTAACATTTCTTTGATACTCAAGACTTGAAAAAAAAAGTTTTGACTTATTTGTAAAAATCAACTTTTTCTCTTTTTTTAATCTCCTGGATGAGGATATTTATTGCTCATTTGTTTATAGACTAAATTGTTCACATTACTGTAAATAAGTTCTGAAATGTTGTTCTCTCAACTGTGCTATGCTTTAATATAGCATAGTAATGAGTGGGACGTGCAGCTTCTGCTTATCTACTCTATTTTGGACAATGCCAGTGGCTCATGTTTATTAAGAAAGTTGGCAGTGAAACTGAATCTCTGGTTTTCCCCTGGTAGATAAACTGTGTCTGAGCTAACATTCATGAGGATCTTGGAAGGCTCATTTAAATACAATGCCTAAGGCTACACAATTTTTCCTGGATTCCAGAATAGCACATAAAGCTTTTACTTTTCTGATGTTCTTTTGGAACTGATGCTTATGTATTACAAAGTCTGGCTAGAATTTTGTAGAAAGTACCAGGAGTCTATGTCTGAACCGAGCGTTCAGGTATTTCTGCATGTTGTTATCCTCTTTTCAAGGAAGCCACTTTCAAATTTTTCTTTTGAAAACTCAAAGCAAAGATAAGTTCCATCTTGCCAGTATATTGGTATTTATATTTTAAGATTCTTGGGAAAGCGAGTAAGTATTTTTCCCACTTTAGGGTGTTAGATCTCAGCCATTCACAAATGGATAGTGTCTCCTTCACGTCATACTAAGCTAGGAAGTTTCTTCACTTAATCCAGACATTTAAAATAAATGTAAATGGTTGCCCAAATAAGATCTTTTCCAGTTTAACAACATAATCAGAACCTTTCCTGCAGTTAATAGAGGTATTCCACTTGTCAGCTCTTTGGGCAAGTAGCCTTTGTTTCATATTATCTCTATGCTCTATTTCAGATGTGCTGAGATCATCTGAATATGGTTGGATGCCTTAGAACAGAAGAAAGTTGAAAAACAAATGAATAAGTCAGGTCTCTGCCTATTCATGTCATCAGTAGGTAATGGCATCAGTAGTTAATGCTGCATGTGTCGCTATGCTTCTTTAACTGTCACCTAAGCATCACATAAATCAAAACAAAATAACCCACGGAGAGGTAGTATTTTTCATCATTACAGGAAATTTTGAAAGGGTCAAAGCTTCCTGGAATATTCATGAGGTAGAAGTGCTTTTTCAGCAAATATCCCACATCAGATTTTCTAAGAGTAACTTTTGGTTGTCTCATTGGTGCCTATACTGTTTTCTGCATCTCTGGACATAATGTGGTGCTTCATACAAAAATTTTGCACATTTTGTGCATGCTGAACTAAAGCAGATGAACACAATTGCTCTTTTAAAAACCTGGACAACACTATTTCAGGAAAGAAAAACAAATTTACAATTATATCGCAAGGAACTAAAAAAAAATTCTCAACACAACAAAAGACCCAAACAAAAATGTAGAAAGACTCAACTCTGAAACATACTCCTGTGAAGTGGGATCTGAAGGCTCAGTGCTGCAGTCAGTGACTGTCCTCCAAGCTCCTGGTCCACTGAGTGGAATCCAGAATCTCATCTTATGGAAGAAGGCATCTACCTCCTTCATCAGGTATTCTGTGCAGAGTAAGGGAGGGGTAACTCTTGCATACTGATTCTGAAGTAGCAAACAGGCTGAACAGGGATCCTCTTTTAGTCAATCAACAGGTACTCAACAGCAAGTCAAACCATTAAATATTAGTCTACTCTGTGTCTTAGTTCACTCTGAGAACTTCAGATCTTTAGCAAGCACCCCTTGCTGAAATCAGGTACCTTTGAGCAGTATTCCTATTTTTCTTTTAAAACACAGCTGAAGAAGGAGATACTGAATCTTTTCTGTACAACAGCCAAGTGGTAAGAATGCTTGCCCTTTAAAAGGCAAGCACCGATTTGATTCCCTCTTGTCTGAACTTCAAACCTAATCTTTTATCTTCCAGATGAGTGCCCAAAACACAAGGCTTGCAAGACACAAGGCTACACAGGAGGTGGGAATGTTGTTGTTCTCTTGGAGCAGTACCTTTGTGCAGACAAAAAGCTCAGAATTCACAAGGTCAGAATGGATGGATAACTCGGCAGTTCAGTGTTTAAGGTTTGATCCCTGTTCCAAGGCCTGTTTCTCCTTTCTCTTTTTAAAAATAATTCTGTGGAATGTAAAATTCATTTATATTTCCTACAGAGGAAGGTAAGCAGAGACCTTCTTCCGATTGAGTACTTTAACTCCTATGCGAAAGAACTCCATAGCTCTCTACTCAAGGCTCACACCTATCTAAGTAGGCTAATAATTAAACTGATTATACTAAGAAAAGAAGGTAATGGCTTGAACAACAGCAGCCAGGGTCTCAAGGGAAGAGGAAATAGCTATTGGTTAGAAGCAGTTTTGTGTTTGGGAGTCAGAAGCAAGTTAAAAAAAAAAATCTTCACCTGGGGAAGGATGGAGCAGCATCTAGACTATGGATTCTCAACTGAGTTGAGCTATCAGACTTGTCAAGGGTGATGTGATTTGGGTACTTATTCACAGGTGACTGTAAAGCTTCAGGGTCAAACAGTAAGGTCCTCTGATATTTAGGGTTATGTAGTTTAAGTGTCAGCCCAGTGGAGTTTTCTGGACAGCAATTTTAGACCCAGCTATTGTTTTGTATTTATACTTAATGCTTTCCTAGGAAGATCGCAACTGATGTGCGAGCACCTTAACCCTAAGCCTAGTCAAACCAAAGTCTGAATGCTAGTGAGACCTGAATTTCTAATACTGCCCTCATACAGAGCTTGACTAAATATCAGCCCAAGCAGCAGCATAATTTTTTTTTTTTTTTTTTTTAAAAAAGCTTTGAAAAATCTCCTGGACAATTTAAGACCAGTTGCCTGATTGCCTGCTGGTTTTAGGTGCTTCAGCTCTTCTGATGTCTGTGGAATGATGCCAGCTTGTATCCACAGCCAGTGTCACTCAGAATTCAGTTGCATCTTTTTTAAGTGCAAAATGTCATTAGTTGTACCAGAAGCTGACATGAAGTAACATTTCTACCTAATTGTCCTATCCTTTTACTGACAGCTTGCTGTTGCCCTTCCGAAACCTTGTCAGCTGGAATTTTACTGAAAAAGTGCATTTGGTACCATTTTGAACCAGCATTTTCCTTGAAAAGCATTGTCTGAAGTGTGAAGGAAGAAGAGGAGGTAGACCAGGTATTCTGCCCTACAAATAACAAAAGTGAAAGCCTTTGCCATAGAGTCATCTTGATTTTTATCCCTCTCCATTATTTTTCTTACCCAAAAGTATTAATACCCTTCCTTCCTGGAATCCCTGAAGTTTTTTAGTATGGCAAACTTTCATACAGCTCATTCAGCTGATACCCATTTCTCTTATATTGAAAGCTGGCAGTGAAAGCTGTCTTTGTCCAATTAAAATGTTACTTAACCTTTACTCACCAGCTTGGTTTAAGTGTATTACTGTTAGTAAATCCAGTATTGTGTACCAAGATGACTATTAAAATAAATCAAGGAATACTTCCAGGTAACTTCAAATAATTAGAGAAATAAACTCGCACTGGCAGCACCAGCCAAGACAATAATCATGATATCATTTGTTTTTCAAAAAGCTGATGGAGTCTGTAGAATTGCTTCATACACAATGAATGGGCATCATGTGATGCTTTATCAGCCTGGAGGTGAAAACAATGAAGATCATAAATGCAAGTCCATAAAATTATCTGATATGAATAATTAAGGATGAGCTTTTCAAATCTTTGGATATCACTCTTATTTTAGACCTACTAAAATCCTATTCTCTCAAGGTCTTCTCTCCCAAAACCTGTCAGGAATAAGCTCTTATACCAGGTCATTTTCACAGGTACCAATTTCGTGTTCAAGTACAACCCAAACTATTTTTCTGGCCTAAAATTGTATAGTTACTGTTGAACAGATGCCTTCTCCATTGCAATTTCTGCTAATAAGGCACAGGCTTTCCATAGAAGCAGTTTGAGGAATCAATTGATTAAACATTTCAAATTTGCTGCTCACCCAAGCCCTGTATCTGACTGAAGGGTCTTTCTAAAATCCTTTCCAAGCTCCTGAGTTGAGCTTATACCAAAGTGTGGAACAGGCATGAATTTATTCTTACATGCTCCAATTTCAAAATACTTCTCAGCAATGCCTTACTCCCCATTCAAACTGTGTGTAATGGAGATAAGCCAATTGACATCGCTGAGTTTTGACAATAGGACACTCACCCCAGAATTGTGAAGGCTTCGGATAGGAGACTTGCATTTACTGCTGTAACATCTACACTAACATCAGGAGTCTAGCTTATGTTGAGACATAGATTTAAAGTTTTCTATATAAAGTAGCCAGCCACAGATGGTTGTAAATACTTTTGCCTAAAAAAGGGCAGTTGTACTACCTTATTGAGACATGGCAATGCTATTTGAAAACCTCACATGTAACACTTTCAGGATACCACCTTTGAAATAACTGTTAAATAACTGTTAAATTTAAAACAAGAAGAACTTTAAATGATTTTGAAAGACTTCAAGTCATAACAGATAAATATACTCCAATCCAGACTGATTTGAAGTAGAAGAAAACACATCCTTCTGGTTTGCATGGTAATAGCCAAAGATATAAAGTCTGAACTTCTGAGAAGCAAATCTTGAAAGTTTGAATGTTGGGTACAATTAAATGCAATTGTAGCAGCCAACACAGGAGATATTTAACACAGGTTAAACATCTGTATCGTAAGTCCAGTGCACAAAGTATAGAGAAAAAAATTAAAGAACTCTTTTTCAAAGTTTTGAAAAAGTGGAGGGGAAACTTCAGTAGAAATATAAAAACTCAGAAGGTAGCCAAAGGGAAATTAGAAGGTAATTATCACAGTGTTGGAAAAAAACCAAACTAATTAAAGCATCAATAACAAAGATGTGTGGTGAACCAACAGAGACGGTAAAAGTGATAGAGAAAGAGCAGGATAATATTTTTTGTAGACCGAGAACATTTATTATGGCATGGGATACTGACAGAAGCCAGCAGACTGGAAGGAGATTCTGCAAATGCTGTAAGTAATAAACACAGAGAAGAAAAAAAAAAAAAAGAAAATATTACTATTTAATGTAAAATAGCATCTCTCAATACCTCTGCTAAACTAGGAGAGAGGAAAGGTGAACAAATGAAAGACTCGAAAGGGAAAGGAACTCTGTGATTTAATCCTGAAGGCACAGGGCCCTGAAAATGACTCAGAAAACAAAGGCTTTGTCATTAGAGATATGGAAAGATTGCAAAGCAGGAGTTTCAGACTTCACTGCATTGCAGTACAGGATACACATTTGTGAAAAGAATAAAGGGATAGCTGGAGAAAAGTGACTCGATTCAGTGTCACAGCACTTAAGAAAACATGAATTTAAAGAAGAAAGGCTGTACCCAAAAGGAATTAACAGAGAATTCTTTAAAATAAAAAGAGAGTGAGGAAAAAGAAGGTAACATACTCCAATAAATAAAACACCATTAGCTAATTTGTGCTGGCCTTCTCCCATCCTGATGTTCGGTGTCCTTATGAGTGATGCAACAGTGTGCCTTTAGATGAATGCATTATTCGCACAGAACTGCTTTTAAAATTTTCACAGTAGCATTTTTCACCCACTAATATGCTTTGCCTCGTTACTTATTAATAGTACACCAGAATGCTGAGGGAGGAGATTTCTGCCTTTACCTCCTTACAACAGCCTTGCAAATATTCCCTTTCTGAGTCCTTGTGTTTGAGCCCCTGTTGCAAACATGAGTGCCTAAAATTCTGTGTGAATTTTAGTGAAGCCTCTTCCTGATGGATGTTGACTGGAGAGCAACTCACAGCTGAGGGTGATTCTGCATACTCTTGTATGCAAACTGGGAGATGTGGGGTCATGTTGTTATTGTGGCAGAGTATTTTCCTCCATATTAGAATACTATCAAGTTATTTTCAAGCCATGAGGAGTTTATATCACTATTTTTCTCTGCACATCTTTATTCTTGATTCTTAATTATATATATGGTTTTAAAGCCCTGATAGCTTTATAATTGTGTATTCTCCTCTGTCAGATAAAGACTGAATCTCAGCTCCTCTAGGAGTCTGTTGTTATTGTTGTTTTTATAGCTTTGCTCCAGTTAGGAGAATGATTTAATATTAAACATTAAAGTATTCCCTTTTTGTCTCTCAGAGATAGGCATTTTAATCCTCTCTAAGAGGCATCATCTGTCTGTCTGGTGAGGCAGTGTCTTACTCTTGCATTAGCAGAGGCGGTGATGACAAGTTAGAATTTGGGACCAAAGTTGACATTAGTCAAAGATATATGTATAGAAAATGTTTCTTCCCCTAGCGTTCCTTTGCAACAGAAAGCAAATCCTGCAGACAACAAAGAAATGTATAGAAAAAAAAATAGAATTGGCACAAACAGCACAAATCTGAACTCTAGTTTTTTAAACTCTGGGTTTAAGACTGCACAGTTTGAGTTCAGTTACCCTGATCAGTGGTTCACAGGCAACGTAGCTCCTGCCAACCCCTCGATGCTTCTTGCTAACACAGGAAACGGTAAAGTTATGACAAAGGAGGCTGATAGTGATAGCAAAGAATAATGCTGTCCATACAGCACCTCTTCCTTATACTTGCACCTAAAGAATAGCAAAACTTGGAAATTACTGGTCTGGGGACTTGGTTCTCACCCACTGGATGAGCGACTGCTGCATCTGAGAGGTTGGCATCTATAAATAAGTGGAAAAAAAGAAGAGGTTTCTGAAGATGTCCTGATGCTTATCCTATGCTCTCTTGCACATTTAAAGATTTGAGCACTAGGGCACAATTTCCTATGATGCAATATATGTATTTAAGATTTCCTCAAAAAAATCTCAAGGCATCAAAGAGAAAAATGAAGATTATCCTTCTTATCACAGTAATAGTGATAGCTCAATTTTAGGAAGTGCTCTTCTGAAGTCATTCTTAAGAACTGTCACATCAGGAAAACAGTCAGACTCTACAATACAGAAGCATTGGGCCTCACTGTGTCCTAATTTACATGGATTTGGCACTATAGCTAGTGAATGATTAAGACTGTTTGTTTGGTACTTATATCAAAAAGTACTGACACAAAGTCAGATAGGAGAAATCCTATTAAATCATTCAGTCTGTATCTTTTCCATTGGGAAATCTCTACATAATATCATTGCATTATTTGTTTGCAAGTCTGTTCTTCTATGATAATTTTGAACAAGAAAGATCCTTCTGTGAGGCATGTAGCTATATACTTAGGTAATTAATTTTTTATTTCTTTAAGCATCTGTGTCTGATTTTGATGTATTTTAGACCCAGAATCATCCTAAAGAACCAGGTTTAACAGTGATGCAATTCAAACTTTTGTAAAAGTCACCTTTAAGATACACCATACATATTTATCTGTTTAAGTCTTTTCTCATTGATCAGTCTTTCCAAGGCCTCAGTCCTGAATGCCCTTTCAGGTTGTCAATATCATTTTTTTTTAAACTGAGACACCATAATAGGGCTTTTCAAACACTGAATCATTCCAGTGATTCTGGAAAAGAAGTATTACCTTCTTTTTCTGCATTCTGATAGTAAGATATATGCATCTGAAAGCAGTAAAAATAAATCTTTAAAAAATTCTTTGAAATACCATACCTAAAACTTTACTACATTTTAATCTAATTTGTATTGTTAATAGACCTTCTATATGTCACCTAAGTACAATCTTAATATTTACCGTATTTCTGTAATCTTAATAACTTCCAAATATCTATAGGAGTAAAAATGGACTTTAAGGACTATAAGGATATCTGTTTTGTTATAGAATTTTGCTAAAGAATAGCAGAATGCATTTTTCCTGTTCTCCAAACAGTAGCTATTCTTCTGTTGACACAGTGTGTGCTTCCCTCTCTCCCTCTGCTTTAATTCTGATTCCATCAAAAATCAGAATCCTGTGACTGATGTTCAAAATGAGCTGAGGTGATATTGAGGTTTTGAACTTTATCTGAGCATGTCACTCACTTGAAGGCATTCCAGACCTCAAATGGCTCAGTGCCATTCTTCAGAAATGAGACAGGAACAAGTATTGATTTTTTTTTCTTTTAAACTGAGTACCTAATGAGCAAATGAAGATATGATTGGTCCTGGATTTATTACGTGATCTAAGAGAGGCTTCTCAGAGTTCACATGTATGGAGAACAGCTTATCGAAATTCTACTTTTTTTTTTTTTCTGAGGGAGATTGTTTCTATAATGTTACTGAGATTTGGAGTGTAGATTAGATCAATTTTACCATATTGCATTTCCATAGCAAACTGAAGCTCTTGCTTGCTAAAATATATTCTTTGGATCTGACAAGAGACTGTTACGGTACTACAGCATATTCTTGTTGGTACTTGAGAAAGTAAACAAAATTAAAAGCCACAGGGAAAAGAGAATACAGTGCTCCCTTAAGGTACAAGTGTTTCTTCAAGCTGAAAATTACAGATGTATAAGAAAAGCCAAGTACTTTCTCAAAAAAAACCAGTAGTGTCTCAAATCTGCTGAAGTTAAGTGAGATAAGTATATTGGACAACTGAATGCAGTGAATAGGTATGAAGTGAATGTATCCTATCTTAACAAAAAATATGTAGTGTACAGATAAATGGAAAAAATCTTCAGATCAACTAGAACTGGGACTCATATAAAAACTTTAAAAATAAAATGGGAAGTTCTACAGCCACGTGTACATATCTATTTAGGCACAAAAACATGCAGACTTGCTACAAGTAGGGAGGTTTTAAAAGCTTTCAGTAGTTTATGATGCCACCACAGATGAAAGGACAAGGCTTTACCAGATCTAGGTCTGCCACAGAAAGGAGAGGAGGTTATAGGAATCATGTACAGGTCAGAGAAGCAGAGACAATAGCTCAGAACACCATGTTTGCTGTTCCTGCTGTGACCAGCACAGACGGATGAAAACTGCTTTCACCATGAGGGATCACATCTTCTCTTTCTCCTCTTACTAGTTACCAATTGATGCAGCTCCAAGCAGGCTGTAAGTTATCACCGGTAAAAGTAGAGGTAAAATAGGCAGAAAGACAATGGCCACTTGCAGTCTGGGAAGTCTGTCATCGCAGTCAGCTGCCTATTCTGTCTGTCTGCCCACAGAACTGGTCCAGAACAGTTCCAATGCAGGAAAGCCTGAATTAGATGTTTTAAATCAATATATTTTCAAAAGAAAAAAAAACCCAAAAAACTCTATATTTAGCATAGAATTGTAGTTAATAACTCATATTTTTCTGAGTTCAGTGAGAATTTAACTTGCCTATACTTTCTGATGCCTAAGCACACTTCTAAATCTACCCTGGAATATCATATAACATTAAATCCTTAAACAAGAAATAATAAATAAATAACTTCAGCATGCTTTGAGAATATAAATAGTCTTGGAACATCCTTCTTTGAATTTGTTATTGTGTTTTCCTTCATTTTCTGAATGGGGACAATTGCTAGAATTGGTGGAATGAGGACAATATAGACTTTTCCAGGGGGAAGAGATGGAGGGAGAAGTGGATGGAGAACGTATTTCCATCTCAGTATGTTTTCTTCACTTGTTTCTCTCCGTCTCTGTTTCCTGTGTTCCTTTTTGAGACATGATAGTAGAGAAGAAACCCAGCCCTCTTAGGTAAAATTTACTCTGGAATGAAGGACTACTATAAGAACCACAGCACTATGTGAGTGGAGCTTGGGGGTAAGTTTTTATTAAAGAAAACCCCCACAACTGTTGTGTATGTTACTGCAAGATTTCTTTGTGGGCTGCATGAGGACTTGGTTACAAGCGATGCAGTACAGTGTTGAGGGAAAAGGTCTCACTTAGTGACTCTGCTGCTAGTGGTCCTTACTAACGAATATAGAAGTAGTATATGCTATCTACTGTTACCATAATCCCAGTTCCTGCAGACACCACTTCTCATGAAGCCAGGCTAGTTTTAGCACCCTAAACTTAGTTAAGAAATTGTTTGGAAAACCAAAGTTTACTATCAAAGTACATGGTGTGAGCTTGCAATACACTGCAGCATTTGGATATGTGAAAATATAAAACAACAAGTAGGAAATCCAGGCCATGTATGTGAGTGCGAGGTTTTTTGTCACTTCAGAGGAATGCCTTTTTTGTACTTAAAATTTTGAAAGTGACTGAAATCCTGTAAAAGTACAGTAGCTCCAGGTTATTTATCTTAATTGAAAGAACCAAAGCATCATTTCCATTCATCTTCAGAATGCAAAGTTATGTCAGACTCTGATATTATGATGTAACAAATTATATATTGCAGTGCAGCAGCATAGAAAGAAAAGACCATATTTCTATAGCACACACTGTACCAACACTGAAAGACCCATCTTTAAGAAAAATAAAATGGGTATTAACATGAGTAATCCACATTCACATTGCAATTTCAGTGATCTGTTTATGTCTGCCTTCCTGTAGCATTAATGATTCAACGTAGTAACTCAATGTAGAACAATTAGCTTGGGATTACAGAATCCATCTGAATGCCAAGCAATAAGTTTTTATGTTCCAATGGAAATCCTACTGCCATCCATTTATTATAAAAGTCTCTCTGAGGATCAGATATAATGTAGTATGTTGTCCAGAGTATGTATAATAATCTAAATAGCATTGCTAAAATTAGATATAGTAGTGTTGATAAGTGCATTTCCAGCAACATATTTTTTATGAATATTATTTATTACCAACATTGGCTTATATTCAGATTTAAGTACTTGATAAAAATTCCTGGTTTAAAAAGATGTGTAATCACTCATTCATCAGTAATTCTTTATTATCTCATTTTCTCTTGGGAAAGAAAATATGTCATGTGCATCAATCAATTGATCAAATAGTAATGTGAAAATCTTAATCATGGTTAATGCATTCTGTGAATATCAATTTAAGTTCAAACCTATACATTTTTACTGACATGAGTTGGCCTTTCAAAGCCAGGGTGGCAATTTACATAAGTAAAGACTGTCCCTCTCAGCAAGAGCTTTGATGGCCCGATCCTTCAAAGGAGCACAGAGTAATTTTTTGATGCACCTGTCAGGTTAGCCTAACTAGAGTTAATTAAAGTCAAATAATAATGAAAATTCAGCTTGTGTGCTAGAGTTTTATTAGTATTTGTTTTCCAATTTCCTCTTTGGCTTTTCTAGCAGCATAAACCAGATACCTTGCCTGACAATACAGGAAGATCCACCCTGCCAGTGGACAAGAAAACACAGGTGAACTTAGCTGAAGCAGGGAAAGAAACATAGATCATGAGAGCATTAACTAACTGTCTTCCTACTAAGCTAGAGTTTCACACTCTGCCCCATAGTCTGTCAGATCACGGCTTAGCAAAGCAATGCTGGGAGTTAATGCTCTTGTAAAGCACATGTATCTCTATCACAATCTTCTCCTTGCTGGTCTGATTTAAGGGTAGATGGCAGTACTAGTAAGTTGTAGAGAATGTTTGCTGCAAAGCCCCTGCAATGCCATCTTGAAAGGCAGACAATGAATGTAGTCTCAGACACAGCGGGATATGACTGGATCCTTTCAAACCATGGAATACAAATATGCAGACCTTTCCAATCTTTATAACTTTTACCCTTCCAGAGGGAGCATTATATTTGCGAAGCCTTTACAGTATTTTTAGACCCTCCTTTCCCAGGATATTTCCACAGTAGGGTAGAAAAAGGCTATCAGTGTTCCAAATGTGTTTTTCTGGGCATACAAATCTGTTATTTCTCCTGGACCAACTATTCCTACTAAATCCTGCACAGATAATCCAAATGTAAAAATATACAAATACGGGCAGCCAATAGGGGTCTTTTCATCTCTAGTAAGAAAACAGAAGTAATTCTGATAGCTCTAGCAAGAGATGCTTGGTGGGGCTTATTTACCAAAGATTGAGTCTATACTAAACAGCCTACCGCTGTTTCTATTTTGAAGTTTACATATTTAATATTCATTGATGGATTGCCACGTACAGAATGTATATAAACAAAGTGATGAGAAGAGGCTTAGAGAGGAATGCCATGAAGGCAGACTGTTTACGAATATCACCTTGCTCAGAAATCTTCCTTTAGTTCTATGGTTTGTGAAATAACTTGGCCAATGAAATGTAATTTGTCATTGGATTCTGTATGTGGACACACACCAGCGGAGAAGATAAAAACTGTTAAAACACCACCTGCTTTGTAGAAAGGAATAGATGTTTTGGAATATCCTTGGATTTGTCCTGTGGATCTCTGCAAGCACAAGTCCTTCCATTTTTATTTTTTTTCGTTCAGGCAAGAGGCTTCAACACAATACTGTGCATTTAGTTTAATATCACAATTTAGATCTTGATTACAGAAGACACATTCAAACCTTATTTTCTTATATATACAGATACAGATATGGTCCATAGGCAACATTTAGCTATATGATAAGCTGTGGCAGCATGAAAAATCAAAGATTCCATGGTGGGAATCTAGGACTAGCTATGGGTAAATTGACAGAAATTTTCATGGGTTTTTTTAAGAGGAAAGAACATTGGCAGGAGATTAGATAACATTGATGGTAATAAGTGGAAGAATTTGAAAATATAAGAAAAAAATATCCAACACTTTAAAAATTGCTTTCAGTGTTGAAAAATTTCTACTTAAAAAAAACCTTTATAAGTTTATAAGAATCACTTTTAAATGGGTTTGACCCAAACTAAAGCCATAGATTTTGTTTTCTGAATTCAAATTAAAAAAAAAAATCCATTTTATGTTTCACCTATAGGTAGAAAGTCTACTCTTTTCATATTTTTCACCTGTGTTATGTTTTGGTGTTTCCAAAAGAGCACCAACAGAACAACCATACTCACAACTGGGCAGTCAGTATACACAGAGTGACATACTACATGTATTATAGGTTCATATTTAAAATAGAGCTATCCTGGAAATATTGTAGAGCAGCAGTTTTTAAGCAGAGAACTTGCTAAGTTTCAAGAATATTATGGTACCTGTAACTTTCTCATAATTGTTATTACACTTGCTAAAATACATTAAATGTCTTTTAAATATTTTTTCTTATGTGAGCAGAATGCTGAAGAGAGAATGACAGATTGAACATATGCCAATATAAGCATATGGGCTGGTACTGGTGAGAACTTCAAATGCTCTGGGCAGCTTCATTTCTCAAAGAACGATGCACAGAAAATCAGTTTTCTCCTCAAGGATGAACTCTGAAAAGAGATAGATAGGGAGACACTTTCCAGCTCAATACTTCTCTAACACTGTAGCTTCCCAAATTAATATTTGAGTCAGAATAATGCAGCTCAATAAAATTAGCTCATACAACCTATACTTTCTTACCTCTGGGTAAAAAGGATTGTTTCTTATCTGTGTCTTCATTCTAGTCACTACTGCTAATACAACACTTTTTCTCTGCAATCCTGCAATACAACAAACAGACTCTTATAGTTGCTTATTTAACAGAATATGATCTCGTAGTGTTCTCAGCTTTCTAATGATTTTGCTTTTTCTTAACACTGTAGTCTCTAAACATCTTTTTCTTTTTTTTCAGCTTCTCAATAATACCAGAAATTTAATGAAGCCTTGCTTCTTATAGCACAGTATATTCTTATGTTCTAATATAACCTGGTGTGTGTGTGATGAATATTGATTCACAAGGATTTGTGAATTGGGGTATCTCAAGCAGTGCCGTTCAAGAGAAGATGCTCGTCTCTTCTGCCAGTTCAAGGCTGATGATCCCTCTGTCTCTTCCCAGTGAGTTCAAGAGCAAAGTTGTCACTGTCTTCAAATACTGCAAAGATAGTGTAGTCTTGCAAAAGCAATTAAAACCTTGTTGAGCAACATCTACCTTTGTGTTCACTCTACTGTTGTACATGAGAAAGGTAATGAACCAACAAACTCTGGCCTGCCTGAAGTCACTGGCAAAATTTGTGTGGCTGGTTGGTCTGGGATTTTTTTTTTTTTTTTTTTTTGTCAGCCCTCCTTAGTGTATAAAGCTTAGTACATTAACTTCTGTAGAAAATCACACCATCTGCCTCAGCCATATAAGTTACAGAATGCAGTAAAACTGATTAATAATATGTTTTTTCCTTTTTCTAAATATTTTTTTACCTTTTAATCTTCAAATAACACATAAATATGTGGACAATCTATACCTGCTCTTTGTGTTTCAGTCATAGTCTTGATCTTTCAAAAGTTGACTGCAATTGGTATCAGCCAGTGCTTGGAAGGAAATCAGCGATAATTTACCTTTACTAATCACTTTACATCCTGTTTCAGCTACAGCGGGTTAATGTGGTGGATGTACATGTTATTAATTATAAAACTGGAGAACATCCTCCAGCTGAAATTAATTAATTATGTTCTTTTGAGTAGGAGAAGTCTAGTGTGGCAGTTGAGATGTAGGGTCATGATTCGCTGCATCAGCTTTATAGTTGATTATATTAGATGTGACAAGTTTTACATTGAAGCTAGAGTTTTCTTCATACAATAATGATATTGCTCTTCTCCTGGTTTTGGTGCAACTTACCAAAAAGTGGTCTTTTCAGCCACTATTCTTATAATTTGTTGGTATATCTGGTCTTTTATAATTACAATATGCTTTTATTTTCACATCAATCCTGCAACTAAGCCCCCATTAATGTTTTTTACTTTACTTGGTAGTATTAACAGCTTGAACGGTAAGTCAAATCCATACTCCCAGGACAGTAACTGTTTTTTTCATAGTTTCTAATGCATGGTGATCCTTGTTGACAAATAATTCTCCCTATATTGAGTTCACAAGGATTAATGGAAAGAAGCTGGAATACAAAACGTTTAATTTAAACATAAGGAAAAACTATTTTACTGTGAGGGTGATGGAGCCCTGGAATAGCTGTTATGGGGGAAGTTGTGGAGTCTCCTTCTCTGGAGGTCTTCAAAACCTGCCTGGTTGTGTTCCTGTGTGACCTGATCTAGGTGGACCTGCTTTGGCAGGGGGGTTGGACTAGATGATCCCTAAAGGTCCCTTCCAACCCCTACCATTCTGTGATTCTATGATCCTATGATTGTTCCACACACCAGGATCCTGTGTGATTGTAAATAGCCAGTAACATATTGTGTTACTCTAAGTGAGGAAGCTCTGTTAAGGTGCTAAGTAATGGTTAGCAGAATGGCCTAAGGCTTTAGGACTACAGGGTTGCAAACAGAAAAGGAGGAAAATTAAGAGTGAGAAAAGCTGTTTTTCCCAAATATCTCTCTAAAATAAACCAATAAAAATAGGAAGATATTAAAGCACGGATTCTTTTCATGATAAAATAAATTGAGAAACAGCATCAGTTTGTTCACTTTAAACAATTAAAGGCAGCATCTTAGGGCTTTTCTCCACAGGTTTTACTTTTCTCTAATCCTGCTGACTTAGAAGCCAACACAGTAAAATACAGTAGGAAAGGGCCTATAATTAGGATTTAAGAATGTAATGGTACGAAACCAAAAATAGTGCATTCTACTAAATTTAAAGGAATGAGCTATACTTGTGTAACGCCTTTACACTGGAGCTATTTAAGAGGTTGTTCCAGTATAATTATCCTCATATAAAATTGTACTCTAATAAAAAAGTTAGGGCAAAAAGCAGTGTGCAGACAAGGCTGGTATTTCAATGAGCAGGGCTATTTTTCTGTCAGCCAATATACCCAAACATCAAACAAAACCTAAGCAATTATATACACTAATCCTTCCCAATGTGAAGTTGCAGCTCAATGTGAATTCAAAAGCACCAAGTTGCAAATCCTTCAAAAAGAGCATTTACAACTTATAATGGAAACTCCAACAGAGCTCTAACTATAATAGTGTGACTACTGCAGCGATTATTCTTTATTGCCATGGCATTTACTGCTGAAATAGTGGTGGGCAGATCCTAACATTCTCAAAATTAATGTGCAGTAACATCCTCATGTGAAGCATTGCCCAAGGTATGGTGTTTTGAAATGTAATATATCAAAATGATGATACTTCTCCATTTAAGTTGTTCTGGTCACTCACTTCATACAATTGCCGCTTCAAAGGTACTTTTCATAATTTCAGAATAAATATATATGAAATAGGAGAATCTGAAAAGCATTTGGATTCTGACTAGTATTAATGAGGACTTAGAAAATGCCAACCTATCTCCAGTAGAGCAGCTTTATAGCTGAGAGAACATTATGGTAGAGTGTTCTCTTGTAATGATTAATTTCCCCTCGTGAGCAATACAGTTATGGCCCAAGTCAGCTTCTGCATGTATAGAACTCATATTGTTTTCTGTCAAAATTCTGCCTGAAAAACAAAAATGTCAAGTCTGTCAGCAACAGCCTGATGGAAAGTAAACACCAGAGTATGAACAACAATGAAAAGGAGGCATTGTAGCTAAGAAAGAGTTCATAAACTCCATCCTTCTAGTTTTTTTCCTTTTTAGTACATGAGAAATCGTACAGCTGTTTACATAAACATATAAGAAACTGAGCTTAGTTGGGCCAGTAGTGATCCATAGCTTATAATTTAAAAATAAATGTTTCTGTGTTTCAAAGTTCATTCAGACTGTGATGCTAAAAGTGCTGCAAAAATGCAGTGTTACTGCCAAAAATGCAGAAACATGGTGTTATTTAGTTTTAATATTACAAATATCTCATCTGTAACCTATATGCTTGTGCTGTAATACATTTTGGCAGTGGTAAGAATCTTGTTATTTTCTGTCTTTTATTTGTGATAGTTACCCTTAGCAGCAGATAAATAGATCTGTCAAAAAAAGAAGTGAGAAATTCTAAGAGATTATGGAGTTATCTGAAAAGGATTGCTCATCTGCCTTTAGACTGGAACCTAGAAAGGGACACAGATCAAACTAGCAAGTGGCAATAGCAAAGGAAGACCTCTAGCAGAGACATGAGAAAGGGAAACAGATTTCCACTAATGTATATGGAAGCAGTGCAAAACTGGCAGTCACTATTTTTCAACCAAGATGCAAAGTAAAAAGAAACTTTAATTTTTCTTTTAAAGTCTTTATGTGAGTCCCAGTGCAAATCCTTTCACTGTTGCTACTTAGCATGGTAATTATGTTGCAATCTCATTCTAACAGGAACCCCACTTCCTTTATCACAAAGGCAATAAATATAAAATATAAATGCAATATGTATCTATATACCTGACATAAAGATTAAGGTGAGCTGTAACAGCAGGTCTTCTGGTTAGAACTGGGTACCTGATGTCCACTCATAAGAAACACAAAGAGCATACAGTTTCTGAAGTTAATTGTAGGTTGGGCTGATAATTCTGACCTTTCTGATTTTTCGTTTAGGTTTTTTAACTTCCTTTATCCAGACAGTTGTAAACATAGTTGGAGCTCACACCATCTACCTTCAGTCTTTAGCAATCTCAGAGTCAGGGGCAGGAGCTCCAGATCCCTTCTAAAAGGTAATTAAGTGACATGAAGTGTCCTTCACAAGAATCCATCTTCCTCCTCCACTGACTCTGTACAGAGCCTCTCCTGACTTACATACCTAGAGTTCATTTGTGGCTTTGCCTTTTTATTTTCTTCAGAGGTGATTTTAGCCCAAAATCTAAAATAAACAAAGAAGTATATTACTACCAGCACCTTCAGTGCTTTCAACGACTCTTTCAGTATGCATTATTACATGCCCACACATATATAGGAGTCACTAAACCTAGATCTTGTTCAAACTAAATTCAAATGGCTTTACAGAGAAAAACCTTTTACCCTGTGGGTTTACTACATTTTATTTTTCTGAAGATTCCTTTTTTTCAAGCAGATGGTTTATTTTAATTAATTCTTATCACTGAGACATCTTTGTCATAAGCACTTCTAGAACTGATGAGCACAATTATGTAAGTGCTTTTGTTTACAAGATTACTAAAAGAATTACTGCTTTGCAGGGGAAGTGGTGCTGTAATTTCATCCTTAATTTTTCCAACATCCTTGAAATTTTAGGACAGTTTTAATATTATTACTATTGAATTGCAAAAAACAAAGGTGTTGAATTTGTATTGATTTTACATGTGTGCTTACACTCAGAAAGATGGCATTTCACAACCTTTTGTAAATATGTTTTCTCTTTTATAGTAAACAATAGAACACATTCTACCAATGCCAGTATTTGACTATAGAAGAAAAAATGTTACCTTGCATCGCAAGGTACTGAAGAATTTAAGAATGTATTTGCCTTCTGTTTGTCTCTATGGACTACAAACTGTAATGCCACGTAGTAAGTACACAGCATTTGACTATGCAAGCATCGAGTCTTTAGCAACACACCTGTGTACTGAAGGTTATAATTTTCTTTTGCAATGTAAGGCATAAAAACATCAAAAAGATAACTCAAATTTATAAGTGTTTGTTTGTCTACAAGGTCTAAATCAGGCCACGTTCGATAGGCTTTGTAATTCTGAAGTTTCTTACTAAATAGAAACAATATTTCAAGGTGATCACTAGATAAAAGAACCCACCTTGAATGGTAATGTGCAAAGGAGTCCAGACATACATTCTGTAGTTTTTATTACAATAAGTTATTTTACTTCAGATGCAGTCCTGCCCTGAAGATCAAAATCTGAAATTCATTGATGTCTCATTATTTGGGTAGGACTTTTATTGATAAACACATTATTTATTAGAATTAGGCTAAAGCCATTAAAGGAATCTCTATCACTGTAATTTATTATGACATGCATTAATCGTCAGTATTTTTTTTTACTACTTAATGGCTTGAATATATATTTTGAGTGCACAATTTTCTAAGCAAAAAAGCCAATATATTCCAGAAGGAAAATTGCTAATGTACAGTAATCCATGGTTTCTATACGCCAGCATGCATCAGCTTTACAAGGACGTTTCCTGAAGCATCCAAATCAATTCACCTTGTCCAAGATAATTCTGCAACAACTGCTTACCATTCCACCAAAAATCCAGAAGGTATTAGTTTATTTTGACATGTCAGATGTAAAAATAGATACTGCTGATGTGATCTCATTTGAGTTATGTAGTGTACATTATTGTAAATTTCTACCAGATTAATTAGTGAGAACAGAGTAACAAAAATGCCACCTTGAATTAGCCTGCATGATGTACAATGGCAGGACAGTTTATTGTAAAGAAAAAGAAAATAAGGAACTTCCATGGGGTTCAACAAGGGCAAGTGCAGAGTCCTGCAACTGGGGAGAAGCAACTCTCTGCACCAGGACAGGCTCCAGGACAGGCAGGGGGTGACCTGCTGGAGAGCAGCTCTGTGACAAGGGATCCANGCTCAAGAGGGACAAAGAACTTCTGCAGAGAAGCCAAGGCAGTGCTACGAAGATCATCAGGTGACCAGAACATCTCTCTTACAAGGAAAGACAGAGAGACCTGGGGCTGTTTAGCCTGGAGAAGACTGAGGGAGGACCTTACCAACACTTATAAATGCCTAAAGAGAGGGTGTCAAGAGGATGAGGCCAGTCTTCTTTCTGTGGTGTGCAGTTACAAGGGGTAATGGCCACAAGCTGGAACACAGAAGTTCCACTGGAACATGAGGAGAAACTTCTTTGGGAGCACAGGCAGCCCAAGGAGGTTGTGGAGTCTCTATCTCTGGAGGTTTTCAAACCCCCTTGAACATGTTCCTGTGCCCCTGATCGAGGTACGCCTGCTTTAGCTGAGGGTTAGGCTGGATGAGTTCTAGAGGGCGCTTCCAACCCAACCATTCCGTGATTCTGCTCCGATTTTGTTCTTTAGGGAGTTATGTTTTGCTGTTTTTCTTAAAAAAAGTGTGACTAGTAAAAGTTGATTCGGGTGTTCTTTGAAGAGCAAAGCGACAGCTGCCTATGGAGGCTTTATTTGCACAGTGACCTCATCTTTTGAAAATGACATTAAGGCAATGCCGTTGAGCAAAACTGGGATTCTGTTATTAGGAGAACTGGTTTCATTGTGTGACCCAAGGTTACTCATGTGGCGTTGTGCTTTGCTTAGTGGCGTTGGTGTCAAGGGATGGTTGTGTGTCCTTGCATCACACCATGCTTGTTGTCACTGTGTTGTGTCATGTCAGCACCAAAATCATTTGTAGAGATCATGGCCCTATCTCTTCTGCTTTAAACAATGTTTTTCCACTGTACTGAGGGCTGGACTTTAGGGGAAGAGAAGCCTATTTTTGTAGCCAGATCGGATGGAGGGCTACAAGGAGTTGAAGTTAGGAGCCTTCATCTTGAACTGTCACTGTGGTGAGTGCAAAACAAAAACCTGACTCTTCACTGCTGTGAACTTATAGTGAAATAGGAGATTTAAGCTGTTTGAAGATGAAAATATTTGTGGCTTTATAGATGGAAGTGATTTCAAAGGACTTAGGTCTGCTGTGGAAATGCTCTGTTAATGTGACAGCCTGTTAAAGACCTTTTTTCTTGGTTTAGTCCAATTACTATGTATTTGTGTGGAATAAGGATACAAATCTAATTGAGCATTCATTGTTGGCAAGCACTGAAACCACAACTTGTACACTCACTTTTCTTTGATGTTCCAGTGACTTTAAGGCTTTCAGGAGTCATGTAGAAGGAAGGGACTAGTGGGGCAGTTTTTCAGACATGAGGAAAGTACTCAGAAGGGGCTGCTTTCAAAGGGAGATTTTACAAATGTTTCGAAGTATGGAATCAAGAGCAATCGCTTGAAGGGCTGCTGACTAACAGGCTTCATATACATTGCTCTAATCAGTGAGACTGCAAGTGGTGATTAAAGCTCAGTGTTTCTGAGAGTTATGTTGCCATACTTTCTCAGACAGACCAATATGCCTGAACTGTAACCAGAGGAGCATGTTTGCAGCCAGTATCCATAGCTGCATAACATAGCAGACACTGTCTGATCACAATTCTAAAAGAAGTATAGACAAGAGCAGATCTGTTCTCATTTCCAAAGCCCTAATGAGCAACTGTAACTGTTACAGTACATAAAATATTAGGCTCTTTCAGTGAAACTAATGTCAAAATTGAATACTTAATAATATATTTGCCTTTTTGTGTAGCTTAAAGAATATAAATCTCTGGAGATGAAAGTGCCAAAAGTTGGTATTTTTCAGAAAATAAAGTATAGGAATTACAGACCTGTCCTATTTATTTTTATTTTTGTTCTCCTTACAAACACACTTGAACAAAATGGAGAGCAGGTATCCATAGCCTGATCCAATTCCCTTTTGCTTGCTGTCTGAGTTTAAGTGGCAATAGGACTTCAAAATCATTTACAACCTAGGTAAGTCCTCTTTGCAGCATTGATTTCCCCAGATATAATTTCTAAATTTTTTAAGTACCTGAGCAGTCTTAACTTTTTTTTCTTTTCTGTCACCATTGTGAATATATAATGAAAGGGAAAATTGGCATGAGGAAGCAGACTTTAAAAGGAAGCAATTATAAGTGGTTTGTATGGCATACAGAAGGGTTTTCAAAGTGTAATAAGTATTTTGAAGGAAAAAGGATCATAATTCTCAAGCGTGGCTGCATTACAAGGAAGCTAAGGTATTAGTTAATCTTTAATCATTCCCATGTCAATTTACCATTGCTCCCTCTATGCCACAGAGACTTCTAAAATATGACACCTGCCCCAAATTCTACTTGGAGAACTAATTCATGCACTAATCAATTTCTTCCTTCAGCACACATGTCCCTCTCAAAACTTTAGCCACCATGTCCATCAAATTCAGGTAGTCAAAGTAACAGGTCTCTTTTTTTTTGTGTTTAATAATATAGATGATGATTCACTGAATAAATTGAAGAGTCCTGGAAATCAATGTCTATGAAAAAGTCCTATTGTTCTATCAAATAAAGCTAAAGAAATTAGAGTCAAAAGAAGCAGGTACCTCACTAATGAAAAAAAAAAATAAGTAAAAAAAAAATACAGCTCAACAGTCTTCTGTACGATATGTTTTTAATTTGTTTCTTGTTCCTTGGACAAGGTGATAACAGTGTTCCAGTTTAATCCAATAACCTATCTCCAAAATGATCAGTGTTCTTATTTCAAGCCTTGGTTCCTTTCTGCTTTGATTCGGCTCATATGGTTCCTACCCTTTGATTCTGTGCTCACCTCTTCTCCATGCAACTTGACCTTTTGCAGCTTTTCTCCCCCCTCCCATTTGCCACACTCACTTTCTCCTCTCTCTTTCATCTTTCCATACATATTAACTCAGCAGGATTTTTGCTCTAACCTTAATTTTCCTGCATCCCAAAGCTTCACAGCTAAAAGGTTGCTGCTAATCCTCTTTCTATTTCTTATTCTTTGTAGTGTATTTTATTCATCCACTTTCATTTCCAGAAATACTTTGTATACATAGACATTTACTCAGACTTGTGTATTCTCCAGAAGAAACCATTTTTCTAAGCCATTTTTAATGCATTTTGAGGATCACCAGAGGTGACAAATGTAGAACCATATCTATATGAGGAAGATTCTTATTTTTACTATATCATTAAAATTGTACAATATTGAGGAAAAAAAATGCACCCCATCCATCAGTCAGAGGAAATCAGTGCTATTTACCATACGTGAGAAGGGGAGATCCTATTATCCTTCCAAATCAGTCAAAAAATGAAGTGGACAGCAAAGTATCAGGTTTTCAATACACTAAACTCTATTAGGCTAATTCAGCAGATCAGCTTGCCTGAATCTGGAGGTTGGTTAGAGGGCAAAGGTGCTTAAAGGTATTCTAATGTGGCACAGTTCTAGGGCCAAGAAACACTACCCCTTCATGACAACTTTAAGGTAAAAGGCTTGCAGAAGTCTCCTTTGAACCTGCAGGCACTGAAGTTTCGTTCACAGTTACAGATGGGCTAGGCAGAATAGTCCTTGAGGAAGAACTCTAGGAAAAAGCAAAGCTAGCGCAGAAAAGTTAGGGCTTTTTGCACAGGTGGCCACCTCCATAGTAAAGAGAACAATCCATGGGAGAGGATTAGCTTTGACCTTTTTCAGCACTTGGAGAAAACTAGGAAGGATGTTTCCACAGTACCAAATATTCTGAATGTTTGCATTTTTTTTCTATGCTGTTAAGGAAGAAAATATGACAAAAAATATTTCTCTTCTGTGGAAGCTCAGTCTTCTGGAATCCAAGGACTGTTTACTGGTACTAATACTTCCTTTTTAGTTGGTGGTTATTTTCTGTGATTTTTAGTAGAATTTATTAACCATTTTGAAAATGACAGATGTTAATGATCTGCATAAAATTCACACACTTATTTGCGTTAAAAGAAACCATTACGTTTGGATATGGCTGTGTAAATTCTCCGAGACCGTAAAATTTAATGCAATAAAATAAATGCAATATAAATAGTATTTTAAAAAGCGTTAGAAATGAGTTGTGTGGCATCTTCAACCTACTGAAGTGAAAAATTCCCATTATTGGCAGTGAGATGACAGTTATATGCCATTCAAAACAGGATTTCAGCATCTCCTTCAAGTGGGCTTTCTCACTAAATGTTTTGGCATGATGGAGGAAAGAAATGATTGTCTCCTCCTGTATTTAGAGATGTTGAAGGATTGATTTCTTAGCTAATGAAGTTCCTTCCCTCCCTGTCAGAATGGTAAGATGGTTCGTGTACGTGTGGTGCACTTCTCCCAGGGCAGGAGTGGAAAAAAAAAAACAGGAAAAGATTTTGTGAAAAAGCGCTCTGCCAGTCTCCTTTGATTGTAAATGGGACACACAGGACATGATCTGTGAAGTCTGATGCGAAACACCCACAGAGCACTCTGTTGCAGAAGTCAATTTACCTGCCAGTTTTTAAAGAAAGGCAATTTGAATTAAAGCTATCAGGTTTTGTATCTCTTCTGCTATATCCACTCTACTTTTGCACTTAAGCATGTGCCTGTAAAACAAAAAGGTATCTCATGGCAAATTTAAATATTATCTGAGGAAATTATTTGCCTTTGCATTACTTGCTGTCTCTTCTTTTTGCTAAGACTTCTGTCTAATACATTTTTCAAAGACTTCAGAGGAAATGCTTAATGTGTAATCCCCCATGGCCCTCAAAACTAGGGGTTTTAATATAAAAAAAACCCAAACTTCCATTTGGCAAATGCATACTACTGTCTGTACTTCTGGAATCAAAATGTCACTGATAGAAATAACAAAAATAACCCCAGCTGACACATGCCCTGGCAAAGGACTACAAGGAATAACCCTAAGAAAAAGCTTTCCTTCTTTGTTTCATTAGGTAAAGATGGTTATAGTGTCTTCTGTAAGTTGGATAAATGCAAAGGTGTTTGAAATAATATTTCGAGATCTTCTCAGCTTCTTTATTTATACATTTGATGAAGATGGGAAATTCATCATGAGAGGATGGAGGAAAGTCTGTGGGGGAGGGGAGATTAGATATTTTTATCGAAAGTTTCCCTACATCTTTCTGTAAAAATAAAAAGGAGAGAAGATTCTAGTACTTAAAATTTCAGTATCTTTTGACCAGAAAAAAATTTGATTCTCCAATAGTTTTGCTATTTTCATCAGGAGCTCTCCAGGAATATATCTAAATGTTTTCACACATCCATATCTAGGTCTTTGTGGTGGTCCAAGACTCATGTATGTAAAGGAATATATGCTTTTTTTAGTAAACAAATGTTAAACAAATGTTTTCTGTATTTTTCCTATAAAATATTTGGGCACTGAAAGACATATTTATCTGATATGATGCGAAAATAGTTTTATAAAACCAGGCAGGAGATCTACACGAATGAGCAGGAAGGAACGAATCATGGATGTGTAATGCATTTTGAATACTGTCCTTTATTGAAATACAGTAGCTTAGTCAAAGGTAATGCCTGGAAGTATTCTAATACAGATAGAAATGAATTTAAACTGGAATATGTGACTAGAAAGATTCTGAGATGTAGAAGTCTAGAATTTGGATCAGTACAGTGATGGCTGGATTTATATCTGGAGATACCAGACAGGGTAGATGATTAAATAAAAATGTTTTTCAGATTATTTCCTTACCCCCGTCCCCCCTTTTCAGGATACCATGACCTACTAAATGTAGTAACTTCTTTAATATACCTGAGATACAGTATCTACAAAGTTACCATTTCCTTCGCAGTGAAATTTGAGTAAGAGATTTTTTTTTCTTTCTTTCTTATTTCTCAGGCTCTGGAAAGCATTTTAATGTCCATGTTTGATAGTGTTGTCATTAATTTTAGTTTATCTAGTAAGCTGTTATATACTCAGTCTTAATGTACAATATAATAAAAACCCTTTCTTTTCTTAGTATAAGCTTGGAAATGAAAACTAAGTGTAATGTTATTGCAGCCAGGGTATGAAACATTTATCTGTGCTGGGTTAGAAGTCATTACATAGTCTGTTGTGCAGCAAAATGTGTTGGGTTAGAATAGTATTTTCCTCCCTTTCCAAAGGATTTAATTTCTTGAAGCTATTGCTGTACCTGTTAAGTCTAGATCATTTATATGTTATTGCTTCCACCAGCAGTATGTGCAGAAATGGTCATATTCTTCTGATACCCTCTGAACCTGTTGAGGCAAATTAAGGATGGCACTTAAGATCTGTGGTGGTGTCAAAAACCTGCAGATTGTTCATTTATTTATATATTTATTGTATTTGTCCAGGTGTGTGTTTTACATGAATCTCTGTAAGGTATGTACAAAATTACACATTAACCTAAGTATGTTTAGTAATCAAACTAACAGTGCTTGTGGGAAAGCCATTTGTTGTCTCAGTATATGAAAAACTGATTGAGTACACAGTGAGATAGATCCTGATTTCCTGTCTGCCACACAAAAGGCTTCAAGGAAGTCAATTTTCCCCTTCACAATAATGCGTGGTTACTGTTGTGAGCTTGATGTAAGGTATTAAAGAGACTCTCAGTGCTGGTACTCCTAAAGCAGCATAAGATCATAATGTTTCAATGGCCTAAAAATTGCTGCTTATTAGAAGAACTCTTAGAGCATCTAAGAGCACTGAGCATCTGTGAGACTGCTGAAATTGGAAGTCCCAGATGGCCTTCATAACAGTGGTGAGTGAAAGGAGTATCTCAATGACACCCTAAACATGTTGATCCAGTTACACAGAAGCAAGGGAAATTCAGATGCAGCATGGGTTTTATTTGTGTGACACTTAAAAACATTTGAAGGGCCATTTTTGGCCTCTCCTTTTTTGAGACTTACTTTTCTGGGGGGGGAAAAATTGAACATAAACATGTGAGCCAGATAATCAGACAGAGCAGTGGAAGTGTATTTGAATACTTTAGTATGGCCTCTTCTGTTTCAAGAGGTTTGTTTGAATCAACAAATATCTGCCCGGGAAAAAAACAGGATTATGTTATTATATCAGCACTACTGAATCCACCACAACACCTGAGGATATTTCTATCAAGTTGGACAGAGACAATGTAAGTGCTTGGATCTATCGGGCATTCTTGCTATGCCACCCAAGCCTCCAGGGCATTTCACAGGAGTCTTACAAAAAGAATATTTCCATACCTAGCATACTGACAATTATTTTAATTTGTTTAAATTGGCATAGCCCTGTGGACAGCTTATTTAAAAGCTACACACACTATTATGTGTTCATTCCCTGAAGGTATTTTTACTGCAGGCACATTTGGCATTCAATTAATTATCATTCTAAAATGTACTTTTGGAGTCAGCCTAGTTTAGCTGGGTGAAAAAAGCTTTGTGTGAAAGAAATGGTGATTAAAATTTGGGGTCCATAATAGTTTACAAATGTCAGCTCAATTAGTCACTTATGGGAAGTGGACTCAGTTCTTCTGTAATCAACTGAATTGAATCTTTAAATGATAGTAGTTGAAACTTCTTATAGTTGTCCTTAGCATCATTGGAACCTCACAAGCTTCTCAAGTATATCTGCTTTTTTTTTTGTTTGTTTGTTTTCTAAATTGTTCTTTGCTTTTTATTTCTTTTTTTTTTTTTTTTAATTTAGCTGGTACCTTTACTGAAATCTTTCTTTTTCCAATTTTCTATTAACTATGTAATGTCTCACAATCTTAAACAAGGACAGTAACATAAAAAATTTTTCATGTTGGAGAACATTCAGCCTAAGCAGTGTGATTCAAAGGCAGACATTTCTGAATCTTATGGCCAGGTGGATTCACCTTATTACTGTGGCTGAGCTCAGATTCAGAAGGGAGTGACAGCCTGGGCATCATGCCTCCAGAAAGCAGTATGAATTAGGAGACACTCTGTATAATTTATTTAGAACACACTCACTGAGGGCTGAAGCAGTTGTAGGTACTCCAGATATTTTGGTTTTGTATAGAGAAATTGTCTGCTGTTTCAATACACAGACCTGGAATTGTTGGGCACAAATTAGAGAAGGGTACAACAAGGCATCAAGTTGCATTGGCTTTAACTGCTGTGGAATTGCACATTCATAGGATATCCACGCTAACTAGTTTTTCTGTTTTAGTTGAAGATTCCTGATTTATGACTTTGTAATCTCTGAGTGATCTTAAAGATTTCTTTCATGGAGAGCTTCTAAGTAGAATGGTTCAGCATTGGTTCAGTTCTCCACAATGCAGTTTTGTAGTTGACTTTGAGACTCTTGATCAGCTTCAGATTTGTGAAGTGAAACACAGTGAAAGCTCTGTATTTGGAAAAATCTTGTTTTGGATTCCCATCATGCTTCAGTTATCTCTGTTCTGTCCCAGCATGGAAATATGAGAGTTTCTGAGCTCCATAGTGTGTCCTTTCAGAGTTGCTTAGCACAGGTGTTTCTATAATTACAATACATTTGAAATAAACGTTCTGTTTAATGGTCCTCAAACCCATACTTTCATCTGTGACAGTTACTGATATCAGGGTGGTGAGCTGTGATGAAATGCCTTAAGAAATGATGGGTGCCAAAAGTAAGCCTAGAATGTCTTCCTTTCATATGTGTCCCTTCTTGCCTTGTAAGAGAAAATACGGCTGGTTTTAATTTCAAGGACAAGACAAGTCAATGGAACCTGTGAAAGGAAAGCTAAAAGGAAATAAAAGTGTGAAAACTACAGAAGTTTTTCACATGATAAGTTTCCAAATACTTGACTCTTAAATCAGATGAAATAAACAAAATCTTATGACAACCTGAGATTGTGCTAAATAGTACAATAAAGTTGTTAGCCTAGTGTTTGGCAGCAGTCAAAAAAGTGAAGCAAATGCTAGGGACTTCTTAAAACTTGCTCTAAGAGCAAAACAGAACAGATTATGATTGGATCAGTGGGTCACTGTCTTGACTGACTGTGCAACTATGGTTCCTCACTTCAGGAAGGATTTATTAAAACTGAAAAGACTTCAAATAAGGGAGTGGGATCAGAAATACGGAATTACTTCCATACACGGTACCACTGAGCAAGCTGAGACTCTTCAACCTAAAAAAAAAAAGAGAAATTAAGGACTACAGAGTCAGGACTGAAATGGAGAACGTGAATAAAGACACAAATTTGCTTTTGTTTCTGATAAGAGATCTACAGGCTATGAATGAAAGTTAACAGAAGTCAGATTCAAGACAGGCAAAATACAGTTCTGCACACCACACAGCTAGAAGATGTATGGAAATATTTATTGAAGGTTGTTGATGCAAAATGTTCATGTGGGCTTAAGAGACAAGATGAAAATTGAAAGAGATTTATTGTGGATTACTAAATGAGCAAACCACAACAGGCCCTGAAGACTTCCTGAATCAAAGAAGGGTCAGAGGCTGAAAGGAAGAAGAGCATTAAGGAGGGTGTCATATGATTGCTCTTACTTTTTCCTAGATATCCGCTTGTGGTTCCTGTTGGAGAAATAATACTGTGGCAGATGGATGCTCAGTTTGAGTCAGTATAGTCATTTTCACAAACTATTTATTGTTTGAGGTTGTTCAGGGAGGCCAATAGTGGTGAAGAGCCATAGCAGTGGCCAATGTTTTCAGTCATGTTTGGAATTTTTCAAATTGACACAGTATTTATGCTTTTTTGTTTGTTTGTTTCAGTAGACTAAAGGGCAAAAGAGAAATGAAAGAATGTAGAAAAGCTAAGTAAATATGCAGAATGGATTTTCTGTGTGGGCTGTTAGAATGATGGAAATACTCTTTGCAGTTTGTGACACTTAATTCCAAATGTTTTTAAGCACATCAGTATTTCTGAATTAGCTCTGATCAGAGCTAGTTTTTATTAGTCATTGAATCATGACTTATTATAGGAAATAATGTTTAGTTGTTTATGTAGTCTGAAAATGTGTATTAAATTGTAGATAAATTTCTATCCCTAAGGACTTTACCAAGGAGATCTGACACAAACTTCTAAAAAATATATTCTTGTAAAAGTTAAAAATTGCAAGTCCCAAGGAACTGCTGTGGAAAAACCCTGCTAGTTCAGTCCAGCAACATTTGAGTCACCTATACTGGAGTCTACATTATGATTTTTGGGGGGTTTTGTTGTTGTTGTTTTTTTGTTTGTTTTAAAACAAAAACAAGCTACAAATAAAACCCCTGAAAACTAACTGTAGGTCTTACATCTCCACTAGTGTGAGGCTTTATGTTTATAATAAAAAAGCAAAAATTCTAGGCAACTATAATTTTTTTATTGATTGTCTTCAAACCCCAAAAATGTGAGCTGCTGTGTAGCTCCTCGCTAGGTGCATTAGAGAGGTGGTTCAATATGTTACTGAGCTTGCAACACCAAATACATACTGCTTGAGGAGTTTCCAAATGGCCACCATTTCCATTGAGAAGTACTACATTGTCAGACTCTTCAATATACATGTATATTTCTATATGTAAGCTGCAATTCTTCTGGATTTATTAAAGAGCTTGAACCTGGCTATAAAATAGGAATCCAGAACCCTTTCTAAGTATGTTTCCTTTCTCTGGAATCAGCTGCATCAGAAATAAATCGTAATTCACAGGAAACGGGAATAATTTGAGTATGTGGGTAGTAAATCCTGTGAACTCCAGTGTAGCTCATAACAGATCCATTTCTAACATTTTCAGGCTATAATCAGGACTGGAAGAACTCGTACTACATATTTCAGGCCTGTTACACAATTTTTAAGATCCTTAGAACCTCCTCTTGGAAAACTGCTTGAATACGGGTGGCTGCGCTGATGAGCATGTGCATCCAGGCAATGGGATCCTGAGCTCGGTGCTTTGCATTTAAGCAAAACTAAGTTTGTAGACATGAAGACAGTAGCCAATCACTACATTAGGGGATAGGAGTTCTCAGCCCCTCTGAAGAGACTGCAACATTATGAAGAAAAAAAACCTCATAGTTCCATGTATCTTGAAATAGAAGAGTCATTGGAACATTGAGGACACTGTAATTCAAAAGCCATCTACCATAGACTTAATTTCTAGTGCCTACTTCTCTGTCATACAGTAGCAAGAGATGTGATAGGTTAGATGTAAACAGTGATAAATGCATAAACATAAACTCCAAGTTCATAATCTCGGGATCATTGTTGTCAACTTTATTTATGATCCCATTTATCTTAGAAATCAGCCCTTCTGTCATGTGTTAATAATGCCAAGGTTTGTAAGATCCAGAAATTCTAACTTATATAGCAAGAGGAGAGGGTCTCATCTGGGATTATATAGCCTAATATTTTGAAGCTTAAGTATTAGTTTCAAACCTATGAGTAATTCCATCTATTTGCTTTCTGTGTCAAAACACTCAAATAATTTTCTGTGCCTGTTGCAGGTCATTAATTTTTCAAGGAGTTTTCTGTGCTTCTCAACTGACTGTAGCGTTAGTAATAAACTTTCCTCTTTGCAGCTGGAACTCTGTTTTGACCTGTAGATACAGGATTTGTGGTTTTTTTTTTACTGTTTTCAGTTTTACTGCACTTACATTATATTTTGTTGCCAGCCTGTGTTGGCTCTTCTCTGTCTCAAGTAAAGAGAGCGACAGTAACACGGTGTGTGTGTACTGTTACTAAACTGCCACATTACATTCTATTTCTCTTCCAAGATCAGTATATGAAGTGATTGAGACATTCCCAAGTGAAATCTGGAATACAGGACTTTGTATTTTTGGCAAAATTTCAGCAATATGTCCTAAACCAACATTACATTGATATACAGACAGTCTAATAATGTATGACTAAGCTAAATGTAAAAAAAACCCAAAATCTCAGGAACCTTCTTCTCAGTCACTTGAATTTTGAAGCTGAGTACATAGACATTTTAGCAGATAAGCTACTGGCATGTCACTTGAGTTCATTTGATGGAGACTTTAGGGTCATCTGAGTTTATTTGTCAGTATATATAATGTATTCATTAGAGTCAGATGGTTCTGCTTAAGTTTGAGTGAGAATGTTTTCTTCTCTTTAGCCATTTGGTGGCTTTATACTATTAGCACTAGAAGTGAAAATAAAACTGTTTTCTTATCTGATGGCACAGACCTTTTCATCATACCTTAATTTGTCTCCTGAGTCTAAGCTTCATTCACAGCTAGCATGTTCAGTTTAGCCTTGGGCTGAACCATCTACTTTCTTTTTTTTAATAACTGTTATCAATTCTACCTAAAATGCCCTTGTATATATCATTGTGTGACTTGGCTTTTCCCTTTCATTTGCTCTTGAAAATTATTTTTTAGCAAAGTCATGGGACCTCTGCCTGTCATTGCCTTCCTGAAAGATCATCTTTGGCTCACCAACAGGTGATGCCTTATCATGATAATGCAATCATTTTCATATCAACTTTTTTAAAAAAACAAACAACAAAACCACAATTAAAAAATACAAATAATTTTCTCTCTAATTTTCTCATAGGAATAATAGAGATAATTACAGACACTCTAGGTGATAATGCAGACAGCTATTGGATTTTTCTTCTCCTTTTGTTCAAAAACATTACACATTATTAAGGCAGAAAAAAACACCTGAAGTAAACCAATTAAAATATAATTTAAAAAAAGCAATATTTTTGAGAGTTAGGAATCGTACTGAGCAGCTCATTGTGCTGTAATTCAATTCCAAGCGGGATTCAATGACAAAATTTCAATGTAGTGTACAGTTTTGAGTAGCCTTTTTGTAGCACAGCACTTTCAGAACAAACTTTGGAAAAATCACAGAATGGTATGAAGGTTTAAGGTGAAGTGTCAGGTAATTTAATACTTCAGTCTCTCCTTAGCCATATCAGCAGTGAACAGCAGAAATGCAGCTATAATTGTAAGCTGTACTTGCAGCTATAAGTGTAAGAATGCTTACCTTAAAAGGATTTAATCATCCTAGAACTGGCACTTTGCTACAATGAATTGGCTTTACAAGAAGTGCTTTCAGACAGCCAAGATCGCACTCTGTAGTGGCTGACCTGAGACAGTGCTTTCTTGAACTGATGTCCATGCAACACCCTGCAGCATCCACACAGTGTGGGAAAGCAGACCCAGGTGAGAAGAGGGTGTGAAGTACACAGGCAGCAAACAGATTCCCTATGTAAAGACTGAAGTTTTGCATTTTGACCTGTGCTGTGTCTTAGTTTCAGTTCTGTAAGGGTCAAATGGAAAGGCTTCAGATTGAAGCCTCTCAAGAATGGCAAAAGCAAAGAAAGGCTGGAATCTCACAGCCTGCTTCAGGAAGATTGAACTCCACTTATATCCTTTAGCTAAGGGGACCTGAATACCCTTGACAATATCTTGAGAAAAATATTTCAACCTCCAGGACTTACAGTATTAGAACTAAAATTTCTCTCAGTCCATCTGTTGGAAACATTCCATTGTGAATGTTTTAATTTGAATTGTCATTGCAAATGTGGTTTAGTTTAGAGGCTCACCTGGGTGGTTGTTGTAGTGAATATGAGATGGAAGTTGACCTCTGTTAATGAGGAGTTTGAAAATTCTTCGTATGCCCTGCTTCAAACCACTGTAAATTTTAGGTTTCCTGTGATCCATGGGAATCCTTGTCCTCTTGGTTACCATTGCCACAAAAGGCAATACTATGCTGCACTTGTGTGGATCTAACTTCCCCCAAAGCTATGTCTAAGTAGACAGTGGGGAAGCAACAGTTCTCCAAATGCTGTCACAGGCTCATTTTTAACAATGCTAACAGATTAAGGAGAGAGGTTTTCAGTGAGTACTAACTGTGCTAAATAGTTCCCACAAACAGGCTTCTGGGAGCTCCGCACAAATATCTTAATGGAAGATAACCCTTGAAAGAGGAAGGAAATGAATCTAAGCCTTCTATATATATTCTCAAGTGTCTTTTCAAATGAACCAAAATTGTGTGGGAAAAGAAATCCTGGTAAGTGGAGAGATGATTGAAAATATGTGTTTTGATATACTCGTTAAATTAAAAACCCCTACACTTAGAATGTTACAAGTGGACATACGTCTCTGTCTTTTCATCCCTGATCATCTGATCCTCTAAGTCCTTGTATGATGCCAGCTGAATCTGACAAATCAACAAATGGTTACAGGATTGGTCTAAGTAGCTGAACCTCTGGCTGTTGCACCATGCAACTCATTTTGAGAAGCCTTGTCTGTTGGAGGTTGATGGTGTCCATCTGTCAGAGAAGGGGAAGAACATTTTTGATCTCAGGCTTGTCAAGCTGGTGAAGAGAGTTTTAAACTCAGGTTGCCAGGAAAGTGGACTTTCAATCCATCCCACTCCTACCTGTTTAATGCCAGTGCCAGCAAGAGATGTCTGGAGGGGGATCACAGGTCAGCAGGAGAATATGTGAAGTGCAGCAGAAAGGAATTCCAGCCACTCGTAAGTCAACTTCATGTGGAGCTCAACTTAAATCCTCTGTGCAAATGCACTTCTGAATCACCACAGATAGCTTGTGTCTGTCATCTTTCTTGTTAAGTCCAGTGATGGAAAACATCGTGTTTTTATTGGGAGCAGGGCGTTAGGGTACTTCTGATGCACTGAGAAGAACAATAGTTTTGTAGCATTTTGACAGAAGAAGATAAAATAATTTCATATTTGCCAGCTGAGAATTATAGGCTTAGCTAGGAGTAATAGAAGTATCAACTTTTTAATTTACTGTGTTTTCAGATTTCCTTTTTTTTTTTCTCCTAAAGAAAGAGACTTCTAGGCAAACACTTGAGGACATGTAAGAGAATTACACTTTTAATATTATAGTGCTCATTATTTTAATTAATGGCTGTAAGAAGTTGCTGTGAGACAATTTTTTAAACTTCCTGAAATGATCGTTAATATTTGATGAGAGGAAGAACACGATCTCCTCAAATAATGAATTGATGTGTTATGAAACCATGTATCTGGCATGCTTCTTGGGCAAAATGTATTCATTTCTTTTACTTGCGCTGCTTCCAAATGACAGTAACTTCCATATAAAGCTGTATTTTCTACCTGTGCAGTACTAAGCTATTGCTACCACTACCACACCTTTTTGAAATGGCAGCTGGCTGGTTTAAAACATCCTCTAATTTTGAAAAGTTGATGTTGTTAGGCATATAGTGGAAGGGATTTGTGAGTCCTAGAATGATTTGGGGAATGAGCCTGGGAGATTGAGCCAGGCACCTGAGGCACCAGCATATTGGAGCAGACAACTGTCTTCTATGTGTCAGCTAGAGGCAGCACAAAGATCTGCTCAGCTGACTCTGTACCAAAGCACAAATGCCTTTGAAAATATTAGTCTTGTAGATGTACATGTTGAATGCTTGCCATGTGTACTAGCTATTGCATTTGTAACCAAATAAATCTAGATAGAATTATGAAAATATTTAAGCTCACTAAGAATCTCAAATGTAAGTAATATGGATTTGTTTATTTCTGTGTGTTGGACTGGTTTGAGTGTGCTGCTAAAGATAAAACAAAACTCTCAGTGACCAGAATCTGCCACCTCTTTTTGCTGTTCAGATGGGTTTTCTTTAGTTTTCTGTGGATTTTTTTATCTTTTGGTGTTGCTCAGATAGTACTGTAGGGAGGTCTTCAGTCAGTGTTTCACCTTTAGCAGACATTCCATTGTCTGCTTTACTGCGTATTCCCATCTCTATATTCATTGTTACCTGTTGAACCAGCTTTCTTAGCAGTCTTTCTCTGGTTTTCTTCGTTCTCTGTAATGCATTATTCATTTTCTGTTAAAAAAGAAAAAAGACAAAAGAAGTCCATGAAATAAACAAGCATTTTGTTGGTGGATTAGGCAGTGTAGCTGTCTTGCACAAAACCTTTAAAGAGAATAGCTGATTTTGGTGATCATTCATGGTAGGAAATGTAGGCATGGATCCAGGCCATGAAGTTTTCCTCCAGTGCTGGCAGATGAATTTTGCCTTTAAGGGGTAGTGAAGAAAAAAAAAGCATAAAGTATACACATTCTTAATGTATTATCAGTTGACCAAATATCCGTTCCTTAAATTATCAGTCAAGAAAGGCAGTAAGATTCCCCTCAGAGTAGTATTTGAGTACTCCATGATCAGTCTGGTTAAGCTGCGTTTCCAAACTCTTTGCTACGCACAAGCTGTAACTGTTTTCATAGGAAATCTGAGTACATTTTGTTATTTTCAGTATTATTACCGAATCATTATCAGTAATGATTTATTGTTGTGTTTTAATAACAAAATTTCTGTGTTTGTTTAAAACACACAAGTAGTGACTGTATCAGATAAGACAGGAATTACAGAATACCTGAAAATTATTGTAAGAATGATCTTAAATAATTCTACAAGTATTTTGAACTAATAAGTTACGGTTGTTTTTTTGTTACTGTGTTGGTCTCAGTGGACATAATTAATAGTGAAGTTGTTTTTCATTTTTAACAAGAATATTTTCTAGTGCCCCTGAAAGTGAGGGCATTTATTTTCTAATTAATAATTCTCTCTGTTTAAAATAAATATTCAAATATAATAATGGCCACATTCTTTGTATGACTGGAAGGCAGCTGTAAGCACACTGTGAAGCTGTATCACAAAAACACAATTCTGAATGAAATTCTGAGCTGATATAACTTCATTAAGCTCAGAGGCATTATATTTGCCTGCTGTAGACTTGAAATGGCCTTTATTATCATTCCAGATACTAAGCATAGCAGTAAGTCACTGAACTTCCTTGCATTTGGAATGCTTTTATAGCTTTTGAATGTTCTGTAAACAAGAGTGGAGTAGATTGTCAATTTAAAATGATCTAATGACACCATTTCAACAGAGGTGTGTTATTAAGCAACGCAAAGTCTTTGAGGCTGTGCAACTAACTCTGGAGTCATCCGTGTCTTTTGTTGTGTGACATGATGCAACTAATATAGGGATTCATTCTGCTAATTACATGACTAAACCAAGTATGGTGGGAGAGACAAAAGAATATTTCTTTTTCATTTAAATCTATCACTAACAAACCTTCTTTTAGGACTGTAGTTTTCTCAACACTTCAGAAAAAAGCACTTGTTCACATTGGTGATTTGCAAATCAAGGTAAGACAAAAATATACCTTATCCATTAAGCAAGACATCTTGCTTCTCCTCTCACCCCATCCCTGGTAAAGGTGTAGATTTGTGCTGTGTGTGCAAATCAGTAACTGGTTATCAAGTCGTCCTTTCTTGGTGTGATTCTACTTATCTTTTGAAATGTATTCCTTTTTTGGGGAAGGAGGGGTAAGTTGGAATGTTTTGGAAAGGAGAAATAAAATCTTTATCCAGCCCTATTCCAACACTCATTTAGAACAAAACTCACGACTTTTTTTTTTTCTTCTTTTTTTTTTTCTCCTCCCTCAGATTCCTCAGATCCCTCAGATTCTGTTTTACATGACTGAGGTATTATAGATAATGTTACCTGGTCTAATAACTGTCTCAAGTTCAGGCACCACTCCGCACTAGCAGAAAACTCATGGAAGACTTAGACAGGTTCACTCTCTGGTCTCCTGAGACTGTATATTTGCCATGCTGCCATCATAGATGGAAAAGTACTAAGTGTTCTGGAAAGCTTCTCCCTGTGATAGTGTCAACTGGGTCTAGAAATGGCAGCTTCAGTTGCCCCAAAAGAGGCTGTAATTGAGTCATTTCCAGCCTAATGCAACAAAGACTTAAGAGGTATGAAAAGCTTGATGCATTTTGAACAAATTTTCCTGAGAAGTATGAGACTTGAACACAACTATTCAAACCTCTGGTAGTTCTCCCAGCATTGGTATTCAACTTACTATACAGTTAGTCTTCTTTTTTTTTTTTTTTTTTTTTTTTTGGTACCACTTGTCATGTTTCAAGCCCAGGTAGCATCAAAGCACCACACAGCCACTCACTCACTCCCCTTCTCTACACCTTCCATAGGATGGGGAGGGTAAAAAAACCCAAACAAATGATGTCCAGTGCAATTGCTCTCCACCCACTGACCAATGATCCTCTCCTCCCAGCCAGCCCCCCAGTCTGTGTGCTGGTCATGACATCCTGTGGTATAGAGTAGCCCTTTGGCTAATTTGGGCCAACTCTCCTGGCCATGCTCCCTCCCAGCTTCTTGTGCACACACTAGCCTCTCTTCACCCCTCAGTCTACTCACTGCTGGGGCAGAGGGAGAAGCAGAAACAGTCCTGATGCTTACAAACAGTGTTGAGCAATAACGAAAACATCCATGTGCTATCAACATTCTTTTTATGATAAACCCAACATATAGCTCTGCTGCAGCTACTAGGACAAAAATTAACTCTGTCATGGCAAAAAACAGAGCATTGCTGTAGTAGGACACGTAACCAGCTTCTAAGATAATAACCTGATACATAGCCTGTTTATGTGGATTTCTTCATTAGCTGTAATGGATTTTTTGATCAGACAACAAAATAGAGAAGACAAAGGAAAGAATGAATCATGAAAAGCAAGTGAGTCTAAAGCAGAAAAGTCTCTGCTGAGGTCTTAGCATTAAACTGCAGAAAACCTTCACTGAGTATCCTACATGGATTCCCAACTGAAAAATATTTACTGAGTACATTTAGCCAAATGGATTTAAGTATACATAATCCATTTACAAAACATTTACAACTATTGGGTAAATTGAGCTCATTGTTTGTATGGTTGTCTCTGCAATCAAGCTGTAATCATGTGTAAACTGTGAGCAACCATGTGCAGTTCATACGCAATTATTTACAAACTGGTTTTGTGAAATCCAATTGTATTACCAGTGATAATGAACTTCAGTGTGTAATAGGTTTTTTTTAACATCTTTAAAATGCTTCAGTGCCTTTCTTCCTATTTTAAGCCCTTCTGAATTTAAAAATATATTAACATATACCACACATTTCAGGACAGCCTTTCATTTAGTGATTAATTTCATGCCACAAAATGTAGTGCCTTACTGTAACCTGCTTTTTCCAGGCATACTTGATCACTTCAACTACAGCTCAAATCTGGAGTTTGTATTGTAATTCAGAGTAGGAACTCTGGGCTGACAATCCAGCAAGAGAAGCTTTAAACTGTACTACTTTCTTTTCAAGGATGCTAAAAGTTGTTTATTGTTTACTGCCTTGCCAATCCATAAGCTTCTGAACCTTAAACAGTAAGTCAGTATAACTTTGCAGGTGATGAGAAATGAAAAGTGGCATTACTGCTATTTCTTTTAAAATTCCTCTTTCCAGTTTCTGTAGGAAGCAAGTCACAAAAACTGCATGAAATTGTGAAACCATATGAAAGTTTCATTAATATACTTTTGAGAGGACCTCATTAGTCTCTACTACTTGCACATAACAGCTTAAAACTTTTATGCCAAATCAGCACTGTAACATGTCTTCAGCCCATAAACACATTACAATGCTCTGTGATGGGGCTTCTCTACTGTAGTTTCCCCATGCCTCAGAAAAAAAGAGCAAAATTCACAGCCTTAGCCTTATGTCACAATATCGTAGTTTCCACTGACATTTTGTGTATTGTAGATCAGAATGTAATAATTAGGCATTGGAGTAATAATTTTGAAAAGGATGCTTCTACGGGCATAAATCCCAAGGTTTCTTGAGACTTTGCCTTCTGTGAGCCGATGAAGCTAGGTTAATGAGCTAGCTTTTTCCTTCCCTCACAACCACCTCTGCTGTAGCAGTGCAAAGACTATGTAAGAGAATAAGCAGGTTTTTAAAAATTCTCTACATTAATCATCCAGCTGCACAGTTCTTCAAAGAACCATTTTCTCTGTCCTAGGAGTAATCATCTCAAGTAAGACAGAACTAGGAGAAGAGTTGTTGGGGACCAGAGGAGGCAAAAAGGTGAAAATATACTAAAGCAGAGTGTGAGAAAATACTGGTGAATGTTACACGAAAAAAAAGGGAGCCAAACCCATTCTGTTATTAAAATGCTTAGAAGATAAAGCTCTTCCTAGTCTGAACTTCTTCATTTAACTAGTGGTTGTTTCTTTCCTTTCTTAACTATAACTTCATTCAGATTCTTCCTAAAAAAAAAAATTCTATGATCTGTCTTCAGAGAAAAATGTCACAGGACAATAGTCTGCTGCTAGGGGAAAAATGTCAAGGTGAAGTTTGGCTATATATCATCTCTAAACGCTGAGGCACAAGGATTTCAAGGGGAAGGTATTTATCATGTGATATTGTTCTATTACAATGACTCTATATTTCTGTTCTGCCAGGTGATTGATGCATGCCGTGTGTAATCATTCTTTTAGTGCACTACTGTGTCAATTGTTCACTGTAGCGTTGTTAAACAGCTGCATTCAGATTGACTGCAACAATAGACTCATGTTGGTTTCTGCCAGTCTGAAAACAGCACATCATGAAAATGCCAGCACATAGGTTCAGTGTTTATTCATTAACAGACAGTACAGAAATGCAAGATTATCCATCACACTAGTGAGCAGCTTTCCTAAAAGCTTGTAATAAAGATTATGTGACAATATGGATGGGCAGCTTGTGTGCAACATAGAAAAGAACATACACGAAGTAACTGCAGTATATGTGTAGCTTGAGCTTCATTTGAGGAAGTATGTGGAGTGTTTTAGAGTGCATTATCTGTCTAGGCCACTGACAGTAGTTTTAATCCAGCCCTGAATCTCTTCTAGGCAGAACACAGGACAACTCTGGTCTCAAAGTGACATTAGTTAGAACGGTATGACACATATGAAGCAGCATTTATTGTCACTGGTGGTTTTGAGTAATGGGGGGTGTTTGTTTTGCTGGATGGGGTTTGTTTTTTTGTTTTGTGGATTTTTTTGAGGGGAACAGGCTTACATCCTGCTGCTTAAAATTGAAGATGGAACAAACACTGAAGTCTCTTCCACCTGAAACGATTCTATGATTCTATGTCACAGATGCACCCAATAGCTAGAGGGTGTTAGGGTGAACTACAAGTCAGTTTGTGTAATTCCTCCATAATGTCAATAAGGATAATCATGTAAATAGCCCAAGAAGCTACTTACAGAAATAAACATTGTGAAGTAGAAAAAAAAAAAAATACAGCAACAGAGAAGAACTTGTATAAATCTCGTTTTCTTTTTTTTTTTAAAAAGGCTATTTTTTTCATGAACATGAAGTGATCCTGATATGTGTGTGTGAGTGCATTTAGTCCTGTCTTTGAGTGTTAATGGAAATATTTACAAAGATGTGTTTAGAAACTACAATCTCTACTGAACTTTTGTCACATTTTTTGCTAGTATACACAACTTTGGAAACAAAATATACATATTTCAAGTATTCATGATTTAACAATGATAAATAATGCCAAAATTTCATAATACACAGGTGTCTTTGTGAATATGTGAGAGACTATGTAAATTTAATTAAGATAATTCTTGTTACATTGGAATCAACTGCATACAATTGTAGAAATACCTACACTTTGTTGTTTTTATCTACTAAGGTATAACTGTAGCTATGTGGTGGAACAGATTATTTTATGGTTTTGGATATATTGCTGTGGAAAATCTTGGTTCATGTTTTTTAGCTGCTTAAGGTACAGTTGGTTGAGATTTAGGACTTCAGATGAAAATACTGTCAGCACACTTTTTCAGGATGGTGGAAGAATCACTAAACTAAAATTATATATGTAATAGAGAGGACAGCTGAAAATGAATTTGAAAGAAAGTGAAGCAATTTCTTTCCCTCCTCCTTTCATCAGCATCACTGAGTTTTTACTTTGAGCTATATTGTAATTGTTAATTGTTACCCTATAGCACAGACTTCACTGCTCTAATAAGCACATGAGACATTGCTCTGAAGGCATTGCCTGAACAAACAATCTGGCATGCACTGGGAGTACATCCATTGCATCCTTCTTTAAGAAAATGAGGAATACCTTCCTTTCCATAAGTTAGTGGCTTTTTTTGGCTGGTCTGCTTGTTAGCAGTTTAGCTACCACATGGTTTTTCTCCTAACAGTCACCAAAGAAAGAGGCTACAGAGAGATGCTTTTCAGGGAACTATCTTCTGGTTCCCAAAACCCAGTTAGCAGGAAGTAAAAGCTAGGGTCTAAAGTTCCTTTGCCTGTTTTGTTGCTACTGTTATTCAAGTAAAGAGTAGGTACATTTTTGACTTATGTAAAAATCGTGTACTGACTGCTAGAAAACTGAAATGAGTGTATTTTATTCCATTTAGAATGACCTTGCTAGAGAGAGCTTGAAATCTATCAAAATATGCATTTCTATCATCCTTAAGAGATACTGCTTTAAATAATTTGATTGTAATGGAGATAATAATAGGAAAATTATTTGAATCTTTGCTTTTGCAGAGGTATGTTTGACTATTAATCTGCCTTTCCACATCAAGAACTCATTCAAAAGTTATATGTAGAATGGATTGTGTGGGAAACAAGGTCAGTTTGTTTTATTTCAGTAACATATTCAAACAGCTAAGCTAATATGATTTGTGTAACACTGCTCCTTCTGTCCAACTACAAGGAAGGATACTTTGAATTTGGGTTTTTTTGTAGGTAGTAGCTCTTTGAAGTATCATGTATTTTATTCCTTTACAAAGTTTGGAAAACATTTGGAAACAATCCATCTTCTAATCACATAAATGAACTAGTTAGAGTAATTAAGATACAGTAAAAATGTGGTTTGGACTTTGAAGCTAGATTGAAAATGCCACAACTTAAAAGCTCAGAATGAAAATCCTGTATATAGTCACTTGAAACTCAGATTTATTAAAAAAATTTCGGTGTGTTCCCTTTTTCCAAGTTAACTTTTCTTTGTAGTAAAGAATCATCTGTCTGAGATCCCTACTTTATGTGGATCCAGTGCTTTCTCTCTGCTGTCACTGTAAAGCATAAACTCTAGATTACGTGGGGTTTTGTGTTAGTGAGCTAACTGCAGGGTGCCACCAAAAGGATGACTGTCCATTCTCCACCCTTGTGTTTAAAACACATTGTTGTAATCATATTAATTCCTGGTCTGTGGAATCGGTTAAAAATGTGTGCAACTGAAAAAAACCCTTTGTTTTAGGACTAGTTGTCAGATCTGTGAATCGTAGTTCTGGAAACTGGGGTTGTCCTTTTGGCAGTAGGCCATATTTTTAGAAGATTAAGAAATAATGAAATATATCACTTTATTCTGCCAGGATGTTTCAGAACAGCTTTGGTTGCACATTCACATCCTTCTTGCATATTTCTCCTTTTCTTTTTTTGTTAGTGGGAGGTTTAAAGTGTCATAAAGTAAACGAGACTGAGGTCTTTGGGTCAAGCCAAAGACTTCAGTTACACGTTACGTAGCTTCATACTTTTCATCTCATGTTTTCAGTGTCTCATGCAGTGATTTTGGGATTCTAACTTTCTGAAAGAAAGATATTCTTGTACTATTGTTCGCTTCCCTATATCTTTGCACAACACATTTTCAGTCCCACTGGGCTGGCACCAATTGCAAGAATACGTTACCTACATTTATGTTTTGTTTTACCACATGCTCTCTCAGGAATTTTCAAGCTTGCAAGACTATGAAACTATAAAAATGAAAAAGATTGTAAGTTTTAGGCTGCATCAAACATACTTTTCATGGCTTATGCTCTCTGAAAGTCATGCACAATCAGGTTTCAGACAGTCCTCAAATATATCTAGAGTTGTTATTATAGCGTTGACTCCATTATCAGCTGTTACAGTCCCAGGGCTGGGAGTAGGAGGCCACGTTGTTTTGTTCATGCAGACATCTAAAAACGTTGGCTATTGTGGGATTTTGTTTAAATCACACCATGGAAGAGCAGACAGCCTAGAAAAACAGATCTGTTTTGTTCGTGGGTGACTTACAATTTTGTCAATTTCCCTGGGAACTTTTGACCCACTGTTACTGATGCTCTTGAAGAAAGAGGATGCCTGCTCTTGGTGTTGGCGTTTTCTAGACCATTACACCAGAAGTAAAGAGATATGTGGGCAGGAGTAAATCTAGCTTTCCCATTGGAATAGAGTGGATGATAAAGTTCCACTTAAGGAAAACATGTTTACTGTAAGGGTGGTTGGAGCCCTAGCACAGGCTGCCCAGTTGTGGAGTCTCCTTCTCTGGAGATTTTTAAAACCTACCTAGTTGAGTTCCTGTGTGACCTGATCTAAGTGGACCTGCAGGAGCAGGGGTGTTGGACTAGGTGATCTTTAAAGGTCTCTTCCAACCCCTACTGTTGTATGATTGTATGGTCTCTTATGCCCTCCTTTTAGATATTTACAGACGTTGAAGAAATCCTTCCTGAGCCTTCTTTTACATAGGCTGAACAATTCCAGCTCTCTCAGCCTTTTCTTATATGAGAGATGCTCCAGTCCTTTAATCACCTTAGTGGCTCTCTGCTGGACTCTTTCCTAGCATGCCTATCTCTCTTATACTGGGCTCCCCAGTATTGGATACCAGATTCTCACATTTAATTCCCATCTTTAAACCTGTTCTGTTTTGAACACAGTTGTGGTGTGTGTTTGTTTGTTTGTTTTCTCAGACACACACACACGCACAAAATCTAACCATCTCTATGGAAAATGGTCAGGGAGCCCACAGTTTCCAAGAAGAAGAAAGTTTTTGTTATGGTGATTTGGAAACAAAAGCCCAAACTTATTCTAGCTTGAGCACTGGATCTTTATAAGTGGGAATTATTTTATATAGTGACAAACATCCCAAGTTTTACAAAACATATACCTCTGTTAGAATGAAATTGTGGAGAATTTAATAACCATTTGCTGTTATAGCAGAGCAGTTTGAATCAATAAAAAAAGCTTTAGCATTTTTTTTAAGCATATAGATTAAGCAGGACTACTTATTCCAACCACTGTCATTCTGTGATTCTTTGATTCTGTGACCTCCAGCTTTTTGAGTACAGTAATGCCTATCCATCTGACAGGAACTCTTTGAGCAGTTGTTCTGACTTTGGGGAAAAAATCCTCTTCAGACTCTCCAATGGTATCTTCAACAGCTAATAATTAATTTTTTGGAGTGAAAATCGTTGTAATAGAATTGACCTTTCCCCGTAGCAATAGGTTCAATCACTCCCATCTGTCAAAATATTTTTTCAGGATTTTAATTAATGGTGAAAAATATTTGCTAACCATGTCTATGAGTTACTGAGAATCCCAAATACATGAGTGGTTCCTAACATTCTGACAGTACAAACCAGCCTCCCTCCTTCTTCCAGATGAGGACAGATTTCCTGGGGCAAAATCTGGAAAACAGCAGAACCTCTATCTTCTCCCAATTGATTTTGAAGCCAGAAAATAATGAACAATCATTAGTCTTCCTCAGCAGGCTAGGAACTGATGAATCCAACTTTCCAAAGAGAAGTTTTGCAGCAACATGTCAACATTATTTGAGAGGTATGTGAATTATATATATATGAAAATGGCTTATTCTTTTTCTGCCACCCACATTCTAAAATTGCTAGTGTTAGTAGAAGTAGCTGGACTACTGCCACAGAATCATAGTGAGCTCTGTCTTCAATAGTTAGCTACACAGATCCTCCCTAAGTCTTATTGCCTGTTTAGAAACGTATGTTTTCTCTGGAGGGAAGACTCAAATTCAAGGACGACTCGCATCTTCCTCTTGAGCAGCCAACCGACTGAGCATTGGTTCAGATATATCTTGGCCTCAGAGTGTGAGCATTAAAGTTAGTACTTACATACCACAGGGCTAGATGGGCACCACAAAGCAGGAAGAATCTGCAGTGTATTGAGGACTGCATGTATTTGCTATCTCCTTGAAAACTCCAAGCAAGAAGAAAATTTCTTCCTGAGTTCTTTGAATATACATGTCACTTCTATGGATGGCAGAGTATAAATTGCACAGAGCTGCCGTCAGTGTTTTGCTTTTATGTAATGACATGAAATGGTAAACGCAGTCTCTCCCTTGCTTACATTTCTGTTCCTACAGAGCAGGCTATATGACTTACGGCTATTTTAATATCAGATGCTGCTACTCAGCTTTTTGGTGTTTCATTATCCTTGTATCTAAGCAGAGACTACTTAGACTTTGACAGCTGCTTATAGACATTGGTCAAATAGGAGTTCTTATAGATGCCATCTACACAAGTAGAAATATATTTCCAAGTTCTAGCACTGGAGTCTGAATCCCCGCAGTATCTCAGCAATACTCAGAGGCAGCTGTTGCCATATATACTGAACATTCTCACCAAGTGAAAGCACAGCAGTTATAATGCACTTTGCTTTCAGGTGTGGTTGGTGGTTTCACTTATTCTCATTATCCCTCCTAATACTCTCTGTTCTCAACCTCAGGAACATTACAGCAGACTCAGCCATTGCTGCTAAAAGGTGGCTGTGCATTGTGTTTGTATCTCAGTTCACAAAAGTCAAGCTGATAGTGTAACAAGACAGTGAGGAGGGTTTAGTTCAGACCCAATTTTAGTTATTGAGCAAATAGCAGAATTGCTGCCAGCCTTCATTACATCGCAGAGACAGATGGTCTGGACTGAGAGACCAGCAATTAATGTACAATGTGTTCTTTGTTGGCACTTACCACAAAGGGATTTTTTTGTGTGTATAAACTGTCTTATTCTTAAAGCTTATTTTGATTTTTTACTCTAGTGTCTATATGGAGCTGCAGGGAAATAATTCTGTGTAGGCATTAAGTGGAGGAGTTGTTCTCTTCCTCTCAGATTTCATTCAAGATTGTAATGACCGAACATAATTTAAAAATTTTTAAATACTCTTTGTTATCATAGTCAAACCTCCCTAACTTATCTTCTGCTTGAAAATGAGTTCTTTGTCCTCTAGGTAAATCAGGAATTTTACTATTCCCATCAGGAAAAAAATATTTCTTCTTCCTAAAAGAAATTCAAGAAATTGGGTTCAATGTATGCATTTGGTCCAGATGTGTGTCTGTGTGAGAATCACTAGAGTTTTAGCGTTCATTGACCAACTGAGAACTTGGTTTGTTGTTTTTTACATTATTGTTATTCTTCAGTTTTATTGCTGGAATTCTGATTCATTCACTAAATAGAATCCAACATGAAATGAGCCAGATGCATGACTCAAAGCCATACGTGGTTCCTTGACTATACCTCAGCTCTTTTATATCCTGAATGAAAGTTTCTTTGGTTAGAGATGTTTAATTCCAGATATCATTTGCTAGCCTGAAAATCAAAAGACACCAACTTTTCAGAATTCTTGTTAAAGTCAGAATGCCTGTGGACCTGAGTCAGTATACGTCTGTCTGATGCATTTTGACAGATTCAGGCTGTAATTTGAAGGAGAGGTGGTGATCTGCAAAACTTGTTTCATATTAACACTCCTGCCTCATTTACTTGATAGTATCAATTCTTTCAATGAAGTTGGAAGGTTTTTTAGTTCTGCCTTTGAGGTATTTGAGAACTTAATTGATCAGGATGGTGAGCCTCAGATGCTGAGGACATAAATATATGATCATGTAATCAGAGTCTGTGTCATGAGCAAGAGAAGAGATAGTGTTCTAGGATTAATTTTCTGAAATCTCTGTTTCCCTCCAACCTTCCTTTTTACCCCTTAAAATTGAATTTTATATATGCAGGAAAGAGGGATGGGCAAATAAAAATGGACTGTAATTGTAAGCTACTATAGATAAAAGTTCAGCTTTCCATTCAGTAAGCCAAATTTCCTTGGGCAAATTCTTCAACACAGATAGATGCCTCTCCTTTTGTATCACACTTATTTGCACTGGCTTTTGTGTGGAAAAAAAAGCCGTTAATACAAGTAAGACTGACTCTTTTGTAACCATTTGTTGTGCAGTCCTCAGATTACATTATGTGGTATTGCACTGGGACCGTTCTTCTCAGTATCAAGTGTTTTTCAACCACAGTTCCTCACTATCAGTTAATGGCTGTCTTTCTAAACTGCAATGATTGTTGTATAATAAACAAAGTAGTACATTAAATGCTCCATGTTGGCAGATGCTGCTGGTGTGGTGGCTTTTTCTGAGTTCGCTTGTATCTTCTAAGATTTTTTTGTGGGTTTTTTTGTT